>JAFEKD010000016.1:0-406658 GCA_016920805.1 Stagonosporopsis cucurbitacearum | reverse complement strand
AACCCTAACCCTAACCCTAACCCTAACCCTAACCCTAACCCTAACCCTAACCCTAACCCTAACCCTAACCCTAATCCTAACCCTAACCCTAACCCTAACCCTACACTTACCTTTTATTCTATCTTCTATTCTTACTCCTATTCCCTTCCTCACTTATCTTTTTTCTTTAATACTTTTCAAACATTTACTCTGTACTTTATTTTCCTAGTTATATATTTCTACCTTTTCTTATATTTCCTTACTTTTCTATCTTCTATATAACTATTTTTTTATTTAATATTTCCTTCTATAAATATATACTACCTTCTTCTTCTACTTTCTTTATCTTTTTTAATTAATAAACTCTTTTTAACCTTAACCTTCTCTTAAACACTTTATTTCTTTTTACACTTACTTTTTTATACTTTTTTTTTTAAAACTTATCTTTCTTCTTTTATTCCTTGCTTCTTTACTCTTTCCTTTATTCTTTGTAACAACTAATAGGCTTCTTACCTATATCTCTTTCTCTTACGCCTTCTTTACAGGCTGTTTGCTATAGTCTTTTACTAAGTATAGGTTCTGCTTCTAAACTGCTTGCCTTCCCCCTCTCTCTACCCTTTTAACTTTCCCTAACAGTCTTAACTACACTTCTATTAATACTTGCTGCACTCTTAGACAGGTATCTATTACACCTCTGTTATGCATTACTAACGCATCTTTTACAGGGGCCTCTTTATAGATTGCTAGCCTCTTTATAGGCTTAAAAGTACCTCTATAGGTTGTATGCCTTACTATTAGCCTCTTCTTTTTCTATGCTATTGCTAACTGCTGCGCTAGGCGTTCTTGTAATACATTATTATAGCTTACTACTCTACTATTTTGCTATGTTAACCTATTGTCATTACAGCTCTGTTGCCTATTTCTTCTCTTCTCTCAACAACTCTTTTCTCCCCTCTTCTCCCCCTTATCCTTTGCTTATAATACCTTACTACAGCCCTACCTACCTCTACTTTTTCTTCCTTACCCCCTACTACCTAGCCTAACTACTTTATAACACCTAACAGGCCTACTACCTACCCTTCTCTTACATACTATAGTATCTACAGTTTTAGAAATGCCTCTCTAGCTGCAGCACTACAATTAGCTTTGCTAAACTTCCCCTAACTACTATTCTATCTTGTAACAATACTCTGTAACTACCTAAAACACCTTGTTACACATTATTTTCATCCTGCTCTTTCTCTAAACTACTTAATTACTTGTTTAAATGCTCTCTTACTCCCCTATCTTACTTTCTTCTCTATTATTTGTTCTTACACTTAATTTGCAAAACAACTAATCCTACCTAATCTAATTTTGCATAGTTAATACAATTAACGCCTTCTTGCACAAATAACTCCTTGTGCCTGTTCTAACTACTAACCTGCTAGCTCTTCTACCTATTGCGCATATCTTTCTTACTTACTCTACTACCTAGCTAAATCTACTTTGTCTTAACATTAACTTTCTAACTACACAGGCTAGGCTTACTATATAGGTTAGGGATCTGCACTTTCTAGCTTCTGCATAATACTAACGCGCTAGTTATTCTGCCTTAGTCTTTGGCGTTAAGTGCCTGTAAGCTAACAGACTACTACTTAGAAGCCTAGAAACTTCTTGTATACTTATATCTTTCTTATGTAATACCTGTCTTATGTTCTCTAGCATTTAATAGAGAGCAAACTATTGCTAATCTACTAATACTTAACTTATCTTTACTACTAGCTTATTCTCTACAATTGTCTTGCATCTGTCTCTAATCTCTTCCTGTTTACTGCTTGTCTTAATGCCCTAAAACTATATCCTAGGCTTTAGGATCAACTTTACTAACAGCTGCACCAATGCTACATTATTTGCCTTGTAACCTGCTACTGCCTTAGCGGACTCTACTACTATTTTGCACACTTACTTAAGCCCTGTTTTAATACATCTGTCTGCAGCGTTATCCCTAAATTGCTTGTATAGTTTTAGCGTGTATGCATTGCAGAAATGCTGACTAATAATTGGGGCCACTCGAAGCTCTAACTATAGCACAATCTGCACAACAGCGTTCTCAACGCCTCGCCCTATGATGACGTACTCGTCGCAGTTTCTTGCCTATTGCTGGTGTTCCTCTAGGATAAGGCTTGACTTTCTACTTATTTAGAGAAAATCAAGCACATCTGCAACTCAAAACACAGTAACGCTTGGTGTTTCACTCAGCGCTTGCAGATCAAAGATAACAAAGCTGACATGACCTGCTTCTTCTTGCTTGTATTGCTCTCGCGACTTCTTTCCTGTCAGATGAAGAGTCTAGCTCAGTCTTGAACTTGTTGAAGTAAACTTTGTTATCAGTCGTCTTTCTAGCTTTGTCTTACTCTCAGTCTTGCCTAAGTGTTTTCCTAGAGAGAGCACAAAGTTGTTTACATATGTCCTCTGCTAATAGTGGTTGTTGAAAACTACCTTTTGTGTCTGCGCGTTGAATGCGCTAGGCTAATCTCTAGCTGTGTGCCAGTGCGCGCGGAAGAGCAGAGTGCGCTCGGCAGGAGCTGGATCAATCTGAATTCCCTCTAAGACTAGAGAACTCTGGTCAGCAACTCTTAAGAGCTTTCGTTAGGGACCATACACTCAGCCCAGTCCAGTTTGTTCTAAACCTGCTTGAATGCTGTTGCTGCGTCGCGTGCACCGCCTCGCGCTTCTAGTCTCTTTGTGACTGTTTAACACACCTAGGCAATTGCAGAGACCTTGTCTACAAGTACCTAGAAGTCCTTAAGCGTGGTTGGTCGCAAGGCTGGAAACCCCTGTTGTACCTTATTGAGGCGAGTTTGAAGGAGCCGCCCTAAGTCAGGCGAACCTAGGAGTGGTGAGAACCTAGGCAATGGCATGGCTTGATATTGTTGTATGACAGGTATATGTGCTGTATAGTAGTAGGTAAGGCACAAGGCTGAGTATGCACCTTACCCCGCTATGTGAACTAGGTGCTACAATTGGCTAACAGAGCGTCGCCAACCCTGTCAGCCACTTGCAACCTCAACCAAATTCCGTCTCTACCTCTTAGCCTCAAAGACATGCAACACGAACTCGGCGCATGCCTGCTCTATCAGTTGTCTGTCTGTTCTAAGCATTTCTCCTGCGCGTTGTGCTTTCAAATGCGCTGTCATCCTCTTCTGCCACTACTAACTTACAGGGACCTAGTTCTGTAAATCAGCACTTATCATCTAGAGCGTTGTATATGCCCCTCCTCCCAAGCATACAACAGACAGCACATGTAGCTTGCGTCCTTCTCACTCATCTTAGTTTTAAGGCCGAGCTATTTGCGAAGCTGCTTATTGTAGCTTCCCTGCACAATTGCTGCTTCTTGCATCTGCTGCTTAAGCCACAGTCTGCATGCTGACTCTCGCAAAGCAAGTATCGCAGCTGCTGCCTGCTGCAACACGTCTACATACTGGCACAGTGCGTTTCTCCTCCTCGCAAATGCACCTGGCGTATCTGTCTCTTCCTATCTGTTGCAAAGTGCCTGCGGCGCCCAACAGTAGTTACAGCGAGCGTAACCTTCCCACTTCACCCGGTGCATCTACCTAATCTTCTCCTGTACAGCGTTGATCTGCGCTTCGCTAGCGTTTTGGCAACGCTCCCACCTGTGATCTGCTGACTTGGCGTGGGCGGCCATGCAGATGACACATGCATTGCTCTAGCGATCAAGATGCTGCTGGAGTCGCTCCAGCTGGTAGACTGCCTGCTCTGTCTTCCGTCGCAGCTGGATCTCACTCTTCCGCTCCTCAAGTGCTGCAAGCCCCTCAAGTGCTGCAAGCCCCTCAAGTCCTGCAAGCCCCTCAAGTCCTGCAAGCCCCTCAAGTCCTGCAAGCCCCTCAAGTCCTGCAAGCCCCTCAAGTCCTGCAAGCCCCTCAAGTCCTGCAAGCCCCTCAAGTCCTGCAAGCCCCTCAAGTCCTGCAAGCCCCTCAAGTCCTTCGCACCGCGCTTTTGCGGATGCAGCGGCGGTCGTTAACATCTGACTTTGTGCGTCTTGCTCTTGCTCTGCGGCTTTTCGCTTCACCCTGCGTGGGAGCTGCTCGCACAAATCACACTTTACCTCCCCTACCTCGCATTGCTGCCTGTCTTGCCTTCCGTCCATGTGCCTATCTACCGCGACTCTCCGGCACGATTCTGCACACAGGAAGTCTTTTGCGGCTGGTTCCAGCTTATAGGCGAGCGACCTCTCTACGTGTCCCCCTCTGGCCTGCCAGTACGCTCTCAGCACGATGGCCTCGCTGCTTGCGCCTGTCCGCCCAGCTCGACCGCTCTCTTGGACGTACTGGAGCAGCAGGCGACACATGGAGACGTGGATCACGACCCTGACGCCTGCAGCATCCAAGCCAAGACTGAGCATGCTGGTGGCCGTGCATAGCTTTTCCAGCCCTGATGTGAAGTTGCGGACCATACGCGCCTTGTCGTCGTCGGTGGCCATCTCGCGGTAGTACGCTGAGCACTGGAGGAGCTTTGCTAGCCGCTTGGTCTCCTCTATGCTCGTGCAAAACACAAGGATCTGCGCTTCAGGTCCGTATTTCTTCCTCTTTGCTGCAACAAGCGTGGTAAGTACGCCGTCTAGCGTGCCACGCTCGTAGTCCAGCACCTGGTACGCAATGTTCGTTCGCGTGGTGCGCTCATCGCGGCAGATGGTCAAGGTCTTTAGGTTAAGCCCTGCGGTCTGCAGGAAAGCAGGCTGCAGCATGGGTGGCAGGGTCGCTGTAAGGTAGATAACCTGCGTGCCCTTCTCCGTCATCTCTGTCAGCTTAAGGACGTCTGGTCGCCAGGTTGCGTTCGACTCCAGCAGCACGTGGCACTCGTCGATCACGATGCGGTCGAGCTGTTGCAGCATGCGCTTCTCGTCGATGAACCGGCTGAAGGCCTTTGTGACGGCGCTCTCAGGCGTCACCAGCACAATGCGGGCCCAGTACGGCGGCCTTCTCCCGTCCCACTTCGCGCAGGGGATGCCCAGCTCATCGCAGCGGTCTTGCAGACTGTCTCGCAGAGCGTTGAGCGGCGCGATGACAACGGTAACACCACCCGGTGAGAGGGATGCTGGAAGCATAAACAGCATACTCTTGCCTGTCCCTGTAGCCATCACAGCCAGCACACGAAGTCGCCGCTGCACAATCGCCTGGAGGCACTCCTCCTGCTTGCCTTGGTACTCAGCGTCTGGGCATCCGGCGAGTCGTCTGAACTCTGGCTTCAGGTCTGTCGCGGCGAGTGTCGACCAGCGTTGGAGCGATTGCTTCTGGTGCTGCGCCATCATCTCTGATCGTACACCGGGATGCATACGGCCGTCCTGCCAGGCAGAGACAAACTGCAGTACGCGGTGCCAGTCCATGCTGACTCGCCTGAAGTTCTCGCGCTCGGCCATGGTCTGGAAAGGCGACTCCTTCACGGAGCGGCCGTAGTTCATCTCCTCTGTTTGCAGCGTGTGGCCCGACTGCAGCGCCCGCGCGTCATCCAGCATGGGCTCCTTGCCCCAGTAGAGTGACTCGAGAAAGTCGCGCGCTTGACCGTCTTTCGCCAGCTCTCGGTGGATGGCAGGATAGGCGTGCCGCCAGGCGCGAGTTCCAAGCGCGGCGCCCATATAGCGGAAGGTCTGCTCGCGCAGGACGCGGCGTATGCGATCGGTGTCCCAGTATCCGTCTGGGTTGGCTGGCCGGGGTTTCTGCTGGCTCGACCGACCAGGTCTCTCCCCGTCCTCATCACTACTGTCGCTGTCACTCTCCACGTCATTGCCCCACTGCTCCTCTGGTGCTGGCTCCCACAGAAAGGCCGTGTGCCTGGCAACGCCGTTGTGCAGTCTCTGCAGCGCGTTGATGAACGGCCGGCCCAAGCCAAGGAAGTAGACCACCAGCTCGCTCACCTCGCGCGGCACATAGCGGTGGACTACCTTGACTCGCTTCTTGAAGCAGTATCCCTTGTGATAGCTGGTCGTGAAGGAGAGCAGGCCGCCCTCGACGAACACGCCACGGTAGCCGACGCCGTCGGCACTGTTCTCGCACTGGATTGACGTGATCTCTGTGCCACGACCAGGTCCACCGCCCACGAGATGGACAAGCGCAAATAGACTCTCCTTGAATCGGCGCACCCCCCGCATGTATTCGCACACGGCGCCGTCCCGCCAGATTACACGTGCTGGCTGCTGGCTCTTGTCTGCTCCGCCCATGAACCTGTCGCGCAGCGGTGCTTCCGTCCGCACGCGGTCGTAGAGCCAGTCCGACCAGCCCTCGAGCTTGTTGCTGGGATGCTTCAGGAAGCTCCAGCCAGTGGCGAGCTCTGCGGGCGCATCGACGAGCTTGTCCATGGACAGCTCCGGCAGCGGCATCGTCCCCGGCCGCACGCAGCCCCTCTCGTCCAAATCTAGCAGCAGCACGTCCTTCAGCAGCTGCAGCCGCGTCGTCTCGCAGAGGCCTTTGACCATAGACCGCAGGTCGTTGAGCGTGAAGCTCTGCTTCTCGACGAGAAGACGGTCCCCATCCCACGCCACGATGCCAGCCGTGTTGTGCTTCTTTGCCTCCGTGCGGGCCAGCGTGCGCAGGCGCAGCATCCGGTTCATAGGGCTCGGTGCGCTCTTGTATCTGCACAGCGTCATGAAGCACTCTGCCATGTCTGCCACCAGCTCTTGCATGGGTGGTGCCGCATCTGGCCCTTCTAGAAGCGCCCTGTCGTGCTGGCACTGCGCGTAGTGTATGACCAGCGCTTTAGAGGTGGTGATGAGTGCAGACAGCGTCGGCGAGAACTCATGCGCCGGGACCCAACCGCCTCCATGATGCTCTTCCTTCAAGCCCAGCACGGCCACGCCGCTGAGCAGGGCGCTCTCGTGCTCGTCGCCCAGCAAGCCATGGTCAAGGAGCGCAATCCACAGGCGCAGACAGCCCTTTTCCAACCGCTCTGGCTTGTCGGCTTCCGTAGAGCGCGCGGCACACTGCAGCGAGCACAGGATCGCGCTTTGTCGGTCTGTCAGCTTGTACCGCGGCCGCTCTCTCTGGTCATGGGTGCGCCAGAGGTAGCAGACAATCTGGGCCAGCCGTTGGCTGTACTTTTTGACAGTGCTGACCTTCTGACCGCAGTAGAACGGCTTTTCGTTGGACTCAGCGCCCACCTCACGCCTTTCGATGATCTCTCGCACAGGCCGGTGGGTACGCTGGCTGCTGCGGAATGCCTTGCGCACCACTCTCTGCACGGCCTTGCACGTCTCAGCGAGGTCAGACTCGCGACCATCTCTGTCTCCTCCCCTCCAATCGTCTTCGGCGTCGCTTGGCAGTTTTCTAGCGCGCAGGAGCAATGCTCTGGACAAGCCTTTCAAGTGGGGGACCCACTCTGTCAGCTCCAGCCACGAATCAGCTTGGTAGCGACTGGTCTCCTCAATTGCTTCCTGTCCTGCTGCTGCCTCGTCTTTTTCCTGCATGCGCAGGAGGTCTGCTTTGGCTAGCAGAGACAAGTCCTCCTCCGTGTAGTCGAGCGCAGACACCTCAACGGCCATGTAGGCAGGCCACCCTACGGCTCTGAACAGACGTTGACAGGGCTGGCTGTGTCTCCATTGTCGATTGCTTGAGTGCTGCGTTTTCTGTCTCATGTCCCCTCCGCGCTTCTGCTGGTTGACCCAGCCATGCTTCTGCTTACAGTGTTCTTGCATCTTCTGCCGAGCAGTGCAGATGTGCCAGCATTGATCTTCTGTGCAGAGCAAGCCATCTTCGCTGTACTTCAGGCTGGAGACACGCTCTCTAGCTGGCTTAGGAATGTGCACGTCTGCCGGCGCCCACGCAAGGTCGCGGAGTGCGTGCGCGGCTTGGGCGACTTCCTGCCGCTCTGCAGGCGGCACCTTGGTGTGGCGCTCTTTCAGGTGCCTTGTGATGTGCGCTGGAGGGACAGCAACTGTGCAAGGCCTGCAGACGATGATTCGAAGCTCTGGCACGTGTTCAAAGAGCTGGTTCAACGTGTCCATTGTGTAGTGAGACTGCGCGCGTGTGCAGACGCGACGCGACCAAGGTCTTTTATTTTTGTTCTTCTACGTTGTGCTGATCAACGTGCTTGTTGCTTTGGGTTTGTCGTTATCTACGCTCCGCTGATGTTGATTGGCAACCGTGCGTCTGTGCATACCCTGACTTTCAATTTGGCGCATCGCCGTGTCAGGGGAACATCAACCCCCAACCTCCTCACGCGTCGCGCGTCAACATTTATTTCCGACAATACCCCAGCATATCCTGCGCAATGGTGCACTGGTACACTGCTCTCTGCAACGCCGCTGATCGCTTCGATGGCGGCGCTCGAAGCTTCCCTCTGGCCAGCGAGGCTGGGATCGCCAGCCAGTACGGCTACGAGCCGCCCAACGAAGACTACGAGAAGCTTTTCTTTCGCCAGGTTTCTATCTCACGCTCGCAGCGCGACCAGAACGCCAGTCCGCACAGCGCAGGTTGGCTGATACCTGACCCGGATGACGGCAGCGTCTGCAAGCCTGTCTTTATCGCGCATTCCCTTATGTCGGCGGTGTGGCTGCTGCACGCAACTCTTGCCGAACACGGCCTTGCAAATGCGATCCCCAGGGACAGCTGGGAATGCATTACCAGCGCGGCTGAGTCGCTCACCAAGGCCGACAACGTAGAGCCGCCTTTTGCGCAGAAGCCAGCCGCGCCCTCTTCACGGGTCAGGAAACGACCTGCTGCTACAGCGGAACCTCAAGACGAAGCGCCGTCGAAGCGCGTTCGGGGCAGTGTTCCCCCCATGTCTATGCCTGGTTCTCCGGGACGTGTCATCGTGCAACGGCCGCCGCCGCCGAGAGTCACGGAGCACCAAAGGCGGCTGAAGCTCGGTCTGCTGGCGCCAGGCCCTGCAGCAACGTCAAAAGAACGTGGCGCCTATCGCTCTATTGCAAAGGAGGACGAGGACACGATTGCGTGGATCTTTGAGCGGCCGGTCTTGGACAGGGAGGGCGAGACTTTCTTCACTATGACTGACACGCCCTACGCTCTTGCGTCTGCTATGCTTGAAAAGTCGCGCCAGCTTGGAGGTCAAACTGCTCTGCTCTCAGCTGCAAGGTTCCTGCAGGACTGGCGGGAGCACGACACGATCTTCCCAGCGGTGGCGAGCAACGATGAGCTGGTGCCTCTTTCGCAGAGCCAGCTGCGCAAAGCAGGGACAGACGGCTTGGACAGGACCTTCTGTTTTGCTTGGAACATGTGCGCACGCTATCAGACGAAGATGGAGAGCGTCTACATCCGGTCTCGCTGGGCGTCTGCTCTGCTGGGCGAGGCTTACGCGAAGAAGAAGGATCAGATCTGGTGCGACGACGCTCTCGCTAGTAACGACAGAACGCGCAACCGCTATGGAAAAGGCCAGGTCCGGACGCAGGCAACTACAGAGCTGATGAGGCTGGTGTACGCAGATCCTACTGAAGAACAAAAGTCAGCTTTCAAGCGTCGCCTGATGGTTGGCTCGCGCTGGTACAAGATCGTCACTGCACTGGGCTGGGGTAGTCTACTCCTCATGCCGCACGAGCAGATTCCAAACAACTGGATACAGCACACGCTGAGAGAGAGCCAGCTGCAGGTCTTCTTGGAGCTAGTCCAGCGTGAGCAGCCAGATCTTTGCGCTGCGACTCGAGCTTTTGATAACTGGCTGGGCCGAGATGCTATTGCTGGCGGCTCAATTGCTACAAAGGAGAGGCTGGGCATTGAAGCTGAGGCTGCTGCGTCAGTCTACAAGCTTGAGGAGATCGCAGACAGCGACGACGACAACAGCGACAATGACAATGACGAGACAGACGACGCTGGCGGCTCAGTGCAGGTCATGTCTACGCCTGTACGGATGGCGTCTGAAGACGATGTGGAGGGTCTGTCGTTGGCAGATATGGGGCTGCTTGACCTGTTCAACCTGGCTTAGCTGTAGTCCTTCAATCTATCGTTCTTGGGCGTGTTGTCTGTGGTCCTCCAAAGCCTTATCGATATGCGTCCCCCAAGATCACCAAACATCAACACCCAGACTACAGCATTGTTTCGCACGCGCAAATGATCGTTCCCTGGCCCCAACTTTACACACACAATGCGGATTTACCTGCTGCACTTTCTGCGAAGATTGCATCAAAATTGGAGCATGGGAACAGCGAACAACCACGCGATGAAAAAACGAACAACTACAGGTGAGTGTCCGTGCACGCGCTAAATATTTTGCAGCGAAAGCGAACAACCACACGTAAGGTTGTTCGTAGAATAATGTGAGGTTACCCTCTTCCCTTGATACCTCATCACGGCTTTGCTGCGCTTTTTCTTCCTTCTTGATACCTTATCACGGCTTAGCTGCGCTTTTTCTTCTTTATTATAGCTTTACTATACTAATTCTCTACTCTCTACTACTACTCTATCTTATTCTTAATACACTTATTAATATACTATAAGATAATAATCTTAAAGTTTAAAACTACTACAATCTTAACTAATTTGTAGCTTATACTTTACTTTGTTATTTTTATAATACTTTTACTTCTTATTATTACTATTACATTTATTACTTTTTTATTATTTAATTATATTATATCTTTACTTTATTATATTATTATTATTAAATATAACTATTACTTTCTTCTTGCTTTTTTTTTTTTTGTTTTTAATCTTTATACTTTATTATACTTTTACTCTATTTATTTACTTTTTATCTTTTCTTTCTCTTAATACTTTATTCTAGCTTTGCTATATATATACCTCTATAATCTTATTTATATGCCTGCTTATTACTCTGCTTTATATCTCTTCTTCTCTCTCTCTTTTTCTTCTTTACTCCTTCTTTCCTCCCTCTCTCTATCCCTCTAGCACTAGCTTGATCGCTATTGCCATTGCGTTTGTAAACATCTGCCCCCACACCTCCAATCTATGCCCCTTTCCAAGCCAGCCAGCGTACGCCTTGTCGTTGCTCTCTGCGAACCCCAGCTCTCCTATTGCCTAGATCCCCTTGCTCGTCAGCCGCGCTGCAAACGCCAGCGGCACCACCACATTCAGCCACTAACACTGCTTGTCTATCCCTTCCCTAGTCGCGCAGTACCTCTAACTCACCCAGCACTGTCAACAGTTGTCCTTTACCATCCAATCCCAAATCTTCACTCAGAACTAATCTGCCTGCATCCCTGTCCCCCAAGCCCATGCTGTGCACTGCGTCGCCTTGTGCCCTCTCTACTGCTCTTCCCTTGCTGTCTTAAACTCCTGCCTAACCACCTAGCAGATTGCGCACCCTTCTCGCAGCTCTGTGAACGCCTCCTCTACTACCCCCTACTCCTGCCACCACTTCTCCTGCTCCTCTACCCACACCTCCTCTCCCTCTCTGCATTAATCGCACCCCACTGCCCCAATCTGTCCACAACTCTGCCCATCCTTGTCTAGATACAAGCTTATCAGCTCTTGTCAACACCTGCTGCCTATTAAGAACTGCCCTATCGCAAGCACGTCTATCTTCTCTTGCTCTTGCTCCATCACCCGCTCCACCTCTCCGTGCCCCACCAGCACCACCACATCATACTGCTCCCCCCCTCGCCCCCTGCGCCCGCTTGCCTAAGCAAAGTCGCTTATGCTCTATAGTGTGCCTATGTGCAGAATGTACACAATCCTAGCAAAGTCCACCCCTGTCCCCAGCGCCAACGTTGCTACAATTATCCCGCCCCTCTCCACCCACTCCTGCAGCCAGTCCGCCTAGTCTACTACCTCAGCGTAATAGTAAGCGCACCCTAGCGCCTCTGCGAGCTTCTCGCACTGCTTCTTGCTCTTGCTGTACACTACCCTCTTCTATCTACTCTACTGCAGCTTCTCTGCCTACTGCCTGCACATAAACAGCGCCGTCTCCTCTACCTTGTTGCCCTGACACCACAACACAAAGTACCGCGCGTTTAGCCGCACTGTGCTTGCCCTAATGTACGTTGCCTAACGCACAAGCATGCTCGCTCCTAGCTCTCCCTCTAGCATTGGCAGCAGCGTTGCCATCAGCATCACCATTGGGCTCCCTAGCAGCCGCAAGTTCTTTATTGCTAGCAGCTTCTCCTGCCAGTTCCTTGCCGTAAACACTAAATGACACTCGTTAATCACTACCTAGTAGAGCAACCCCTTTGCCTTCAGCATCCGCGCGTACCCTAGAAAATTCCCACTGCTTGTAATGTCGCTAGCTACGTCTGCACTGACTACCACCACGGACGCTAGGTTGCTCTTGCTATGCTTCCACTCCATGCACTCAACGCTGCACTGCTGAATTCGCCCCACTAGATCTTTGATCAGCGCTTGGTACAGCACAACAACCACTGTCACCCCTAGCCCCTCCACGCAAGCCAGCACCGTGAACAGCAAGCTCTTGCCTCTGCCCATTGGAAGCACAACAACAAGCAGCGTCTGCTTCTCTAGCACCGCGTGCAGAGCCAGCTCCTGCTCCACCAATCGAAAGCCAACGTCCTGCTTACCTAGCACCTGCTGCAACCCCCACTGTATCGCTTCTGCCTGCGCGTCTGCAACGCGGACTTCCTTCTCTTTTGGCAGCTCACTCAGCCCCAGCAACATGCTGACGCTCATTAGCCTCTTTGCTGCCCTGCTCGGCCCTATATACTTCATAGTGCTACCATCCACCCCTAAGAAGCTGTGCCACGCCATGCTGAGCGCCTAGAACGCGTCTATCGACCGCACGCTGAGATGCTTGACAATGTCCATCAGCACGCTGTAGTTGCCTACGCCCATTGCAGTTGTACGTAAGTTCTGCAGCTTAAGAAGATCCTTGCCGTCATCCTCCACCTCGGCCTCCTCCATCTCGCCGACGTTGTCTTGATAGCCCTTGCTGAACGACTCTCCCACGTACACTTGGCTGATGCCTACTACTGTGTGCTGGTAGTCAAGCGTGTGCAGCGCCACTCCAAGCCTCTTGCCAGTCTTGCGCCGCAGTATCCTTGTGAGCCGGCCAGTGTCCCACGCGCCCTGCCCATTGTGCCACACATAGTTGCTGTAGTTTCCCCTAAGCACCTAAAGCGTTAGATACTCCTTGAACAGTTGCATGTACACCAAGTACAACGCCATCACCTGCCCTAGCCGCAGCGGCAAGAAGCGCGGCACGATCTTCGGCTTGTCCCACTGCGACTGCGACTTGTGATAGCAGACCACTGTCATCACCTGCCTGTCCACGACGAAGATGTTGCGGTCCTGCAGCATGCCATTGCGGTGTCGAATCGTCGTGATCTCCGATCCCCTCCCTAGCTGCCCTGACGTGACGTGCACGCTGCACAGCAGCAGCTCCAAGAAGCGGTCGACCTGCTGCAAGTACTGCTGCACTGCCTTGACGCTCCACTGCCTGTCGGCGCGCTTCAGTCGCAGTCCACCTTCTGTAGTCATTGCTCTTGTCAACATCCAAGCGAGTCCGCCCCCAAGCTTGTTGCCCAGCGCATCAACGAACGATGTGCGTCTTTTTGTGAATGTAACGTCGTCAACTACCTGCTTGAGATTAAAGGTCACCCAGTCCTCCTCCCTGTCCACCCAGCACAGCCCCCGCAGCATCTGCTCTGCTTCTGCCACTAAGTCCTGCGCCATCTTGCAGAACTGGCTGATAGCAATCGGCCGGCTGTTCAGATAAAACGTCTTTCTGTCCTAAGACCAATGTGCGTTGCCTGAGTTGCCAGCGTTTAATCCAATGTGCTTGCCGTACGCGAGCATGCTGATCATCTTGCTCATCAGGCTGAACAAGCCGTCTGCCAGATGCTTCTGCCGCATCTCTACAAAGCGATCGCAGTCCTGCTTGGTTTGCTTGCTGCGCTGTGAGCCTGGCAGCAACGCCTTAACTGCAATCACCTGCACGCAGTACACCATCCCTGCTAGCATGTACAAGTAGTTCTTCGCCGTCCGCAAGCGATCTGTGCCTGTATTGTAGCCAAGCACCGCCAGAAACTGAATCAGACCAGTAGACAGCGCCACTGGGTGATATGTTGTGAAGATAAACGAGCTGATCGACGCAAGAAGCGCTTCTATCTGAGCTGCTCTGTCGTCGCCGTCTAGCGCGTCCCACAGCTTGATTCCACACGACTTCTGCTTGTCCGTCCACGTGAAGAGCTCGCGTGCATCCTTTACCATATCCGGTTCTGCTTGATTGCGTGTCGTACGTCGGGCCGGCGGGCTGTCGCTCTCAGCTCCACTGCTCTCGCCTCCACTGCTCTCGCCGTTGTCATCCTCCTCGCTGTCATCCTTGCTGTCTTCGCTGCCTGATACTGAGCGGCTTTCTGCAACAGCAGCTGCATTCTGCTGCTGCTCTCTGAAGCGCACGATCCGCTGCTCTTCGTCGGCTAGTAGCCGCAGATAGAAGCAGACAAACCTGACCATGTAGCTTGCGTACACTGCCTGACTCTCCGGGTTCTGCAAGCGCGCCAACAGCCGTACATCCGGCTCTTCGCGCTTTGCGCTCCGTAACCAGCGCCTTAGCTCGTGCGGGAGTGTAGCTAGTCCTTTCACGCTTCTCTTAACCAGCCCTTCCGTCAGCTAAGCAGCCAGCTTCATCTTACGCTCGCTGTGATCGGGTGCGCAGGCTTAATGAGCCAAATGAACAAGATTCCAGTCCTTCAAGAACTCCAGCCAGCCTGTGCGCTTGAACCAGCCCGTCTTGTTGGTCTTTGCAGCCTCTTCCAGCGTTTGCAGCTCTTCTTCAACTTCTTGTTGTGTTAGTTTGTACTCAGCAAGCTGTCTCTGAACACAGACTTCCACCCCAGCATTTTCAACATGTCCAGCGTCATCTGTTTCAACAACAAAGTACTTCTGCAACCCTCCTGTGCGGAAAAAGCTTTGCACTTTGACCTTACTGTAGAGCGCGCTCTTTTTGCCCTTCCAAGCTTGCTGGTGATGTTTTTTACAATGCATGTGCACTGCATCTTTGCTGATGGTAATAAATAAACATGTCCTGCACTGCAGCCCATCTAGCGGCGTTCCAAGCTCTTGTATTGCGTGCGCAGGCTCGTCTGGAAGTTCAATGCCACTCAGCTTGACTACAGTATGCTGACTGAAGCGTTCAACGACCTGTCGTCGAGTTGCAGCAGGCGTGTTGTGATGCTGCAAGAGATAGGCGTTGAGATTGACAATCGCTGTCTCATGATCCTTGCACACCAGCACGCCAAAGTCTTCTAGAAAGCAGAGAATGTCATCGCAGTTGTTGCGCGATACCTGCAGACCTGTATTGCGGCGGTGTGTGCTGCTGCGGTTGCGCCTCTGCGTGCTCCCGCAAGCCATCACGGTATCATACCTTTCAACCTTGATTCAACCACCACCACATTGATTCCTTGCCTCTAAATTGTGGGTGGCACAAGCTGTGTATGCAAAGAGTATTTATACAGCAAAAAGAGTGTTTACAGACATACTGCTCTAAATAAATTGGGCCCTACAAATTAGCCCCTGAATTTTCGCACAGAACCCTAACACTAAACAATATCAGGCTAGTGTCATTGCGAAAAGGGCCCTTTTCATCACCTTATAGCGGGTAGGCTAAACAAGCCATCTGCTAGATGCTTCTGCTGTATCTCTATAAATTAATTGCAGTCTTTCTTAGTTTGCATGCTGCGCTATGAGCCTAGGAGCAGCACCTTAACTATAATTACCTACACACAGTATACCATCCCTACTAGTATGTATAAGTAGTTCTTTACTATCCGCAAGCAGCCTGTGTCTATGTCGTACCTAAGCACTGCTAGAAACTAGATTAGACTAGTAGACAACGCTATAGGGTAATATATTGTAAAGATAAACGAGCTAATTGACGCAAAAAGCGCCTCTATCTAAGCTGCTCTATCGTCGCTGTCTAGCGCGTCCTACAGCTTAATCCTACACAACTTCTGCTTGTCTGTCTATGTAAAGAGCTTGCATGCATCCTTTACCATATCTAGCTACATTTAATTACATGTCGTACGTTAGGGCTGCAGGCTGTCGCTATTAGTTTCACTGCCCTCGCCGTCATTGTCCTTATTGCTGTCCTTGTTGCTGCCTAGTACTTAGCAGCTTCCTGTATAAGTAGCAGCATTCTGCTGCTCTCTAAAGCGCACAATCCACTGCTCTCTGTTGGCTAGTATTCGCAGATAGAAGTAGACGAACCTAACTATGTAGCTTATATACACTGCCTAACTCTCTAGGTTCTGCAGACGCACCAACAGCCGCACATCTACTTCTTCTTGCTTTGCACTTCGCAGCTAGCGCCTTAACTCCTGCATAAGCATAGCTAGTCCTTTCACGCTTCTTTTAACCAGCCCTTCAGTCAGCTAAGCAGCTAGCTTAATCTTGCGCTTGCTGTAATCAGGTGCGCAGGCTTAATAAGCTAGATAAGCAAGACTCCAGTCTTTTAAGAACTCTAGCCAGCCTGTACACTTGAACCAACCTGTCTTGTTAATCTTCACAGCTACTTCAAGTATTTAAAGCTCTTCCTTAATCTCTTGTTATATCAATTGGTACTTGGCAAGCTCTGCCTAAACTATGTTTTCAACCTCGTCGTTTTCAGCATTGCCAGCATCTACTAAATTAACAATAAAATACTTTTGCAGCCCCCTAGTGCAAAAGAAGCTCTGCACTTTCACAGACTTGTAGAGCAAGCTTTTCTCTCCTATCTATGCTTGCTGGTGATTTTTCTTGCAGTGCCTGCGCATCTCATCTTTGTTAATAGTAATCCAGCTGCATATCTCGCACTGCGCATTAGTAGAGATAAGCTTCGCACCTATGTGTTGTTCTAGAATAACTCTATACTGTTATGTAGACCTAGTAAAGTGCCTCCGTATGTACTGGAAATCACGGTAAGCTGGCATCAGCCAGTTGTACATAGAGCTGCAGCCGTAGCATTGCTCTACATGGCCTCTAACTGGCTGGTGCTGGCTTAGCATGAATTCCGGTTCGTAGGGAGGGACTTCACCAAGTATATCATCTATATATTAATTTACAAAACCTCAAAATACTTCTAGAACCCACCTGTGCAGAAAAAGCTCTGTACCTTGACTATACTATACAACTGGCTCTTGTCACCTATCCACGCGAGTCCATAGTGCTTTTTACAGTGCCTCTAGATCTCATCCTTATTGATAGTAATGTATTGACATGTTCTGCACTTTAGCCTAGTAAGTAGCTTACCTAGCTATTCTATTGCCTGCGCAGGCTGTTGTGGTAGCTTGATTTTGCCTAGATCTACTGGTTTAAGGCGACTGAAACAGTCAACTACCTCTTGCTGTGTTAAAGCCTGTACCTTATGATATTTCGACATATGCCTGTTAAGGCTTATAACTGTGGTATGATGTTGCCTGCATACAAAAACCCTAAAGTCTTCTAGGAAGCAGAATATATCAGCGCAATTGCTCAGTGATACCTAAGATCCCCCCTTACAATATTGGAGCGTGGTATCTAAATCTCTGCTATTGCTGTTCTTCAGCACTTGTTCACAAGCAGTCCTGCACAGTTGTTGCATCTTGTGCTTGTGCTCTAGGGCTGCAAGATCTGCTCGTAAAGCATTGATCTTTTGCTGTACTGGACTCATGCTCCTATCCGCATCGCGTTTTCGCTTCCGTGACTGCTGATTTTCGCAATTAGCTGAAACATCAGCTTGTGGGACTGCATCTTCTTGAGAGACGTCGCGTGTTTGTGCACTTCTCATAGTTAACTATAGATTACTTTTAGACGGCAGAAAGCCTAGTAGCTGCATTGGAACTTCTAGCGTGGTCTAGCTTGCATCAGAGCCTAGATTAGCTCGGAACGTGCTTTCTTTGGCGCTGCCTAAGAACTGGTGCCATACATTGCTAATATAGAGGTACTGCTCTACTAGGTCGGGTTGCAGCTTAGCTGGATAGGCACGATCCAAAGCATATGCGCCAGCATGAGTAGCTGGATTATGTCCTGTCTGGAAAGAGAGAAGGCGGGTTAGTCTATTGTAGCCTCTTGGAGTGTTAGGATTGAAAGGCTGGACAATGTCTAGGAGATGTTTCTTGCTGATAGCTACTGCAATCTGGCGATAGATCTGAAAATGAAGCAGGATTGGACATTCCGGCGTAGATTGCTGCAGGATCTTCAAGCAGGCTGCTGAACTGAAACAAGACACAGGCGTGTTGTAAGCAGTGAACAAGTGTGGGTTGGTAGGAGCATCTGCGTTGACGAGTTTCAACTAGCGGCTGAGAAAATTGTTGAATGGCCTGATGTATGCAAGGTGCAGGAAAAGACACTTCTCTACCAGCGCGCAGGGAACTTGAACAACAAAGAATGAATTGTTTGAGTTCTGGCTGGCTTTGTTATATGAGAAGATTAGCAAGATCCAACCCTGGCAGATAAAGATGTTGCGTTGCACTGCAGCAGTGTCTGCCCAGCGCATAACGCGGAGCTCTTCTCTTCTTGCAGGCATCCTGCTAGACACATGAATACTGCTAAACAATAGCATGACTATGTTGTTACACTTCTTTAGGTATGCTATTGCTTGCTCCCTGCCTTTGCCTCTCAGCGCAAAGCCTTTACTATCTTTAGAGAAGGCTTGACAGCTAAGATGCTTGAAGCTAGACTGGAGCTGATTTGCTGGCTCTTGTAGGAATGAATAGCCTGGTTAGTGCCTGGAAAGATCCTCTTTGATAGTGCCTAGATCCACGCTCAGCCACTAGTCGAACATGAGATCTCTCGTAGCCTGTTCGAGTCTAGCAAGGAGGCTATAGATAGTATGGCGGAATTCGTGCATAGAGATGCGGGAGCCAGCAATGTCTAGAGTCTAGCCATCTAGCAACTACAATAAGTTAGTGCGCGGTCCTTTGCGTTTTGCAATAGCCCTGCTATGCTGTAAACGCTTGATTAGATATCCTATAGGGGAGAGACTGCCACGCTGGAGGTATGTTGGGCGGATCCCTGCGCAGAGACGCTTCCCTTAATCAGCATAGGCTGCTTGTGCTGGCTAGGGGCCGTCAAGGGTAGTATACGCTCGCAGCGGCAAGGCATACTCAAGAATAAGAAGCCCGCCAACCTATAATAGAGCTGATAGGTACAGCGTGTAGTCGTACGCTGTACAATATGCCAACTCATAGGGATGGATACCTAGCACCCTAGAGAAGTGGACGATGGCTTTGCTTTCTAACACGCTGTTAGTGGACAGATCCATCTAGAACATCACGAGCAGCTGGAAAACAGTTTCTGATATTTGTAGGGAGGAAAGGGATCCTAGATCACCAGATCCTGTTGTGGTTAGACCTAACTAGACAAATTCCATTGTTTGTACCTGCACATCAGACAATTTAAGCCCGTACACATTGCTTAAGCTTTAGTCAAGCGTCTAACAGACGTGCCATGATCAGAACACATAGCATAGGAATCGATTGAGGAAAGAGCGGTACCTAGCTTGTGTAGCTTCCTATTGAGGTAGCTCGAAGGGATACGCGTAGAAGTGCGATCCCTAGCTTCGCAGCCAGCAGCGCATGACTTGTAGTGTCTGTTCAAGTGTCTCCTTGCACCAATCTAGCACGAGATGAACAATCTTTGTTAACTGTCTCAATCTAGATTCTAAATCTGCGCAGCTGATCCACTCGCTGCAGTTCTAGGTGCTGAGGTGAACTGCTCCATTTGTGGAGAGAGGTAATCTAGAGGTAGCAATGATTAGAGGTAGCAGTTTTTGAGCAAACCACCGTGGCTAGCTACAACCCTGCAGCCAATTGGTCTTCTCGTCATGTTCAAGCTCATTGCTTAGGGACATTGATTCTTGATCTTGCTGTGAAAGCCTGGCTTCCTCCTTAGCTTCCATCTGCAACAGGGCGGCAGTCGCAGGCTCGTCTAATGCAGATTGGTCCTGGCTTGATCCTAACCCGCCACGATTCGTGTTGGTAGCATCTTTAATTCGCCAGCTTCCTCCTAGGTTCTGTCTAGTAGTGGACCATTGTTGGAGGAAGCAGGACAGGTCATTGCGTGTCCTTCCTCCTCTACTGCACCTTGTTTTCTAAAAGTGCTGCAGGATCATGTCCTAATTGCAAGTTGTCCAGTTGCACTGCAGGCAGAAGTATCCCTGCTTAGGCGGCGCAAGAAAATCCAATGCGCAGGACTTGCTTGGGAGAGGTACAACATCTGCATCAGTTTGCGATACTAGAAGCGCATCATACCAAGAGACGATAGCTTTGCAGACTAGTGTTCGGATTTTGTGGTAGTTGCGGAGGTGGTGGTAGAGCGTCTTGTAGGGCACAACGCTTCTGCAAGGATTGCACAACAAGTGCCCATGTTCTAGCAGATAGGAGATGATATCTGGAATTTCCAGCTCCGCAGGCTATTGCATTGTCAGCAGGTGAGGAATTGGGTGGGGATCAAGGACGCTGCAGCAGCTACGCTGCCCACATGCCTCGTTCTTTGCAGGGTCGCCCCTACAGACAGTCCAAGAGGAAGGCGCAGAGGTGCTGTTAAGAGGTGCGCTCTCTCCTGGGTTGCCTACGTAAACTGTCCAGCGGGACATAGCAACACTGCTCTATTAGCACCACTGCACAATTTATTGACTGGGCTGTGGCTTGACAGAAATGACGTAGACAGGTATATAATGTTAACAGGGGAAACAGAGAGCAGAGGCAAAATGCAGGGCCTGCTACATGTGCAGTATCACTAAACACACACGTCCATACAGGGTGGAGCTAAACTGGAATAGATCACAAAAAGGGGTCGACTCCAGACTAAGGCTGAAAGGGGGCGATTCAGGGCGGGAATCGCGCGCTATACCGAATTGGGCGCGAATCGGGCCCGGATCGTGGCGGTCGCGTGGAGGTAGGCCTGAATGTGGGCTTGTAACGTTGCAGCCCGGCCCTCGTTGTTGCCCTGGCCTGTCTGGTCCCCATCGGCGATTGGGGTTATAGTCTCATCTGGGAGGTCCTTCCATTGCGAATAAGTCTCCAGTATCGCCAGTGCTCCTTTGAGCACTTGTTCTGCGACGTTGTCGGGCACAGAGGACGCTGCCCAATGTTACATACCGCTCCGTACGTCCAACCTAGTGTTGTTGCTTGAGCATAGTTCCACCCCGTACTCTATTAGACGCCCTACGGCGTTGTTGAGGTCCTCTGATGACACCGGTGTCTCGCGACTTGGTCCGATGTAGTTGATGATCAATCCAATTGTAAGAGTACAGCCGCTGCGGACTTGTATGTAGGTAGAAACCAGATGGATTGATAGCCGTCAGCTCCGGGACGGAGCTGTCCTTGATCTTATGTCCGTCCTGGAGTAGAGTTTTAACGATAGGTCCGAGGCGGACTTTCTTAACTCTGTCGCCGGACTTCGGCCAACCCGTTAACCGTGTCTCGAGGCACAGGCTGCTGAGATGCCAACCTCGGGTCTAACCCATTACACTACAGCAGAGGAGCGCACTCTTAGTCGTTAGAATAAGTTTTTGCACTTTCTAGACACGCTGCTAGTAACTACAAGTGAACAAGAGATGTTAAAAATTCAACTCCTTATAAAATTAGTTATTATTAAAACTACTCTCTTAGAAGAACCCTCTAAATGTTTCCTAAAAGATATTGCAAAACAGCTGTCTGTAGCAGCAGGATTACAGAGCAGCGGTGTAATAGACTAGGACAACAAGTTTTCTTCTAGTACTTGGGACCTCTGCAGGATGTCAAAGGCCTGATCTTGATTATTGTTTACTTAACTAATTTGTGAAATCTCACCTAGGCTGGCTTAAGCTTGGACTAAAAACAACTTATCAGCATCTAATCTTGTTGTTCAAATGCAAAACCAGGCTAGTCTTGATATCCGCATCACTGTGTTTGCGATTAACTGTATAATTAGACATAATAACTTCCCCCCTAGGCTGAAGATGGCTCAAATTAAAGCTGTGCTTGTCTTCTGGCGTTGGACAGGGCGTTAAGAGCATGCTTTCTACTTGTAAGGAAGCAACATCAGAACTCTAAAGAGCGAAGCCATGTTCAGAGATGCTGATGTATAATTCTAACTAATTCAATTTTACAAGCACACTTGGATCTATTCCTCCCAGGTGGCCTAACAGGCTATCACACACTGAAGCACTAAGACGTTCCTCAGGCACTGAATCACTCCTTAAAAGAGAAAAAGAATTGCTTTGTGACTCTCTGAAACAACAGTCTTGTTGGTGTTGTTCTGACAATTCGCGTATCTGCTCTGGGGTTGACGCATGCTCATGCAGTAGCCGCCCCAGCTACCTAAGCGACAGCAACGATGAGAAAGACGTCTTCGATACTGTAAGATCACGCAGTCGGGTGATCAGTAGGTAAGTGAGAAGATTGTATATCAACTGTCTCTGTGTGCTATCTTGAAGCTGCAGAGTATGTAGGTGCACGAACGTAAACAGCGCTACTCCCAGATTGGTGTAGCCCTCTCACACAGGTGAGCAACAACCATGTCAAGAGAAGGTGCATCCATCTCGCCGAGTAAGAGCTTCCTGAACTGTCACATCTTGTATTTTCTGGACCTTCCTATACAGTAAATTTTCCTGCTTACAACTTACAGAAACTTGTTTAGAACCAACTCTAATAAAATTTTGAGGTAATGCGCACCAGTATAGAGGTTCTTCGAAGCTTTTCCGTAGCAGAGCCTTGTAAAAGGGTCCGATATATGGCTGGAGAACCTCTAGCGATAGCGCTGCTTGAGTTACGAGCACCTCTATTGCTGCCCACCGGACGTCCGAGTCTTTATGCTCAAGCTGTGCTGCAATAGCTTGCACCATCTCTTCTGTGAGGTTGGCCTGGCCTTGAAGCGCCTTAATTGCTGCCCACCGGACGTCCGAGTCTTCATCCTCAAGCCGTGCTGCAATAGCTTGCACTATCTCTTCTGTGAGGTTGGCCTGGCCTTGAAGCGCCTCAATTGCTGCCCGCCGGACGCGCCAATCTTTATCCTCAAGCCGTGCTGCAATAGCTTGCACCATCTTTTCTGTGAGGTTGGCCTGGCCTTGAAGCGCCTCAATTGCTGCCCACCGGACGTCCGAGTCTTCATCCTCAAGCCGTGCTGCAATAGCTTGCACTATCTCTTCTGTGAGGTTGGCCTGGCCTTGAAGCGCCTTAATTGCTGCCCACCGGACGTCCGAGTCTTCATCCTCAAGCCGTGCTGCAATAGCTTGCACCATCTCTTCTGTGAGGTTGGCCTGGCCTTGAAGCGCCTCAATTGCTGCCCGCCGGACGCGCCAATCTTTATCCTCAAGCCGTGCTGCAATAGCTTGCACCATCTCTTCTGTGAGGTTGGCCTGGCCTTGAAGCGCCTCAATTGCTGCCCGCCGGACGCGCCAATCTTTATCCTCAAGCCGTGCTGCAATAGCTTGCACCATCTTTTCTGTGAGGTTGGCCTGGCCTTGAAGCGCCTCAATTGCTGCCCACCGGACGTCCGAGTCTTCATCCTCAAGCCGTGCTGCAATAGCTTGCACTATCTCTTCTGTGAGGTTGGCCTGGCCTTGAAGCGCCTTAATTGCTGCCCACCGGACGTCCGAGTCTTCATCCTCAAGCCGTGCTGCAATAGCTTGCACCATCTCTTCTGTGAGGTTGGCCTGGCCTTGAAGCGCCTCAATTGCTGCCCACCGGACGTCCGAGTCTTTATGCTCAAGCCGTGTTGCAATAGCTTGCACCATCTCTTCTGTGAGGTTGGCCTGGCCTTGAAGCGCCTCAATTGCTGCCTGTCGGACGTCCGAGTCTTTATGCTCAAGCCGTGCTGCAATAGCTTGCACCATCTCTTCTGTGAGGTTGGCCTGGCCTTGAAGCGCCTCAATTGCTGCCCGCCGGACGCGCCAATCTTTATGCTCAAGCCGTGCTGCAATAGCTTGCACCATCTCTTCTGTGAGGTTGGCCTGGCCTTGAAGCGCCTTAATTGCTGCCCACCGGACGTCCGAGTCTTCATCCTCAAGCCGTGCTGCAATAGCTTGTAGCGTCATGTCTGGCAAGACGTTATGGTGATGTCCCAGGACATCCAAGCTAGCAATGCACAGCTCATTAGAGACACAGTGTTCCAGCCAAGAATCTGCCATGGCTATGACACTAGATGGGACAAACGCTCGGCGTTTTAGACATTTAAGAATTTCCAGCTTCGCGTCCTCGGATCCGTTTCTCAATATATTGACTAGGACCTGCTCTGGACACTCCATCTCCTCACCTAATCGGCAACCATGCGTGTAGTTGCATTCGAACAACATCCACTGCTCTAATTGCGCTTCTAGCTCCAGTCTAAGATTCGTGGACGCCTCACCCTTCTGTTCGGTCTCGCTCAGACAATGCATAACCAAACGCTGGTGTGTGGGACCCAGAAGGTCGCGTGGCTCTCTCTCGATTGCTTGGAAGAAGCTTATCGCTTCCCCATTAGCATCAAGCAGACCGGCAACAAAGCGCCAGAAGATGTTGTATTGAGGATCGTACTTGTGCCCCTCAAGGAAAATGGCAGGCGATATCATAGCACACTTTTCACTGCTTAAGTCCAAACAACTGACATCTTGATGAGCTTTCCACCGTCGACTGAAATACCGTGCAGCGAAGTACTCTTGGAATGTGAGATGCAGAAAGTGGTAGCTTCGCCTGTAGTTGTCCTTCGACATGTCAGAAGTTCGCAGGACAGAGAGGCGCGGGAGTATTGTGTTCCAAGAAATCCACTCCTTAGAGGATGTGAATTCCTTGGACACCGCCTCGCAATGGCTAGTGTCAAAATTGATGACTTCACTGTGCAGTCCTGCAAATGCCAGGCCTTCAAGGAGTTCAAGTTCTCTCTTAACAAGCATTTCAATCCGGTTCAAGCTCTCTAACTTGATATCAGCCCTTGTTAGCAAGTTGATCCCATTCTTCTTCTCTAGTCGCAGGATATCCTTCTTCCATAAGCTTTCCTCGATGGCTCTGTACATGGTAGTCATAGTCTGCGGCACAGCCTTTTCTTTAAAATGGTCCCAGGTGTAACAGAGCGCATCAAGCTGAATAGGGATCCGCACAAGTCCTTGAATCAGATGGTGGCTTTGGAGATACGATTGAACCGCTTTTACTTCTTCGGGCTCGGCGAACGTAGCTTGGAGATACTCCTCTACTTGGTCAGGATAGAATCCGACGGTCTCTAACTCCAGATCTAAAGGTTTGATATTCGCTGGGAGGGACACGTGCGGCCGCGACGTGATGATGACGTTTGGTTGCCCGAGAAGAACCTCAAGAAATTTGCTCATGTCTCCCTCGCCAGCCAGCTCCTGAGCTACTTCATCTAGACCATCGAGGAGGAACAAAGTTCTACCCTGTTCCAGTACAAAATGCAGTTCTGTGGCGAATTTTTGGCGTGTGTTCTGATCTTTCTGCGCAAAAAATTCGCGAGAAAATAATCCTTCAAGGTCAAGATTTGTTGCCTGCCAGTCCTTCAGCCGTCGCAGAGGTACCCAAAGCACGCGGTCAAACAACTCCTCCCACCTGCCAAAACTACTATGAACAAATTCATGGATAATCTTCTTGCATAAGGTAGTTTTCCCAACTCCGGCACGTCCCCGGATCAAAATTCTGTTGGGTCGCACTTCCCGGTCGTTGGAGTCTTTACGCGAATCGAACAGAGAGGGCAATTCCACCTGAATGCTCTTGTTTGGCGTTTCGACCTGCAGACGTGCAGATAGTGAGAAGGGTGATGTATAAGATGTTGAGTCCTTCTCAACATCTTTCCTTGAGTGTAAAGCAGTTTCTCTATGTTCCACAATGGCGAGGTTGATGTAGCAGCGTTTCAGCGGAAGTAAGTCGCCCGAGAGACGCTCTATCTTCAGCCTGTTCTCGGTGTAGTGTTCGTCGCGTATCCACCTGTCTGCCTGCTGGACTAGGCTGCCATCTCGCGTCTTCTGTAGCATCTCTACTATCCTACCAGATACTTGACCGAAATCCTCACATTCTGTGCACCTTTTCCTCTTGTAGGCTGCACAGTTGCTATGGCTGAATTTGTTCATCATTACATGGTTTCGATCAAGCCGCTGCGAATGGAAGTCTGACAACGTTGCAGAGTGCTCATCGACCAACTAGCAGGCGTTAGCAAGGCAAATAGACTAGACAATATAGTTAACATACCAGCTGTGGTTGGCAAGATAAGAACACAGGCAGCCACAGTAGAAAGAAGACCAGTAGCCAAGGCGAGAACAACTCTAGGAACCAAGCTGATGCAAGAGCTACTACCCAAGCTGTCAAGGTACGTGGCGAGACTAACCAAGCCAGATGAAACTTCCGCAGAAGCACAGTGTTTTGCGCTTCCCAGAACATAGAAACCATAAAGCCTGGTTTACCCGCTAGCGTTATGAACCCTCTTGAAAGACCTTCTACATTGAGTGTTGCACACAGCGCGTAATCAATCAATCCAGTTACAGTCCGGTCTTGCATGAACCTCAGGGCCTTCAACAGAAAGCTAGGCATGTTCTTGAATGCAGTGCCTCGAAATGGCGTGGCCAGAAAGACAACACCGCAAGTCGACCTCGTGAGAAAACGTGGATTGGTGGTGGTGCTGCTGCTCCGATCGAGCTCATTGTCTTTCCTAAGCGCCTCCATTAGGACAATACCACCTAGACACGATGCGATGAATAGAATTGGCCTGCTGGAATCCGTCTCTTGGTGCTGCAGGATGCTGTTGCGCAGAGATTCAGCACATTGCTCGAGCGTCCACGGGACTGACGACTGTTGAAGTAGCTCAGCTGGCCAGTCGCATGTGAAGATTCGAGCACGTCCGACCACCGCAGGAAGCATGTCCGGGTCAGACAACCAATTTATTGAAGCCCTATGACCAGTCTTGCAATTGCTAGGAGCTTTCCAATTCCACGTATCCGACGAGTTCGTGTCGAGGCCATGAATGGCGATGATGTCGATGTCTGGGCCGAGTTCGCTCTTTCCGGAGCTGCTGTCTGAAGGAAACACCTGGCGAAGGCGACGTATTCCTCGCGGGCATTGAGTCAGTTCTTGAGCGTGGTGTGTCTGGTGCGCAATGCGGGCTGGCGGATGCTGTCGTTGTGCATCTGCGTGCGCGAGCGAACGAAAAAGCCACAAGCAAGCGGCGACTGTCCCCCCAGCAAGGACTGAATACAAGATGTTGGTACCTGCATTGGTGAACATGGCCTGGCTGACATTAGGTGAGTCCATTTCGTCGGCGGCGGGAGCTAGAGTCTAGCGTGTACTAGCACTGTGTGCTAGAATCGAAACTAATAATCTGTAAGAGAGCGCTTAAGGCTAACCTCGCTGCGTATCGTACCCTCGTGAGAGATAGGGAAGGCACCTTCTTCAAAATCATGAAGCATAAAAGTGCGTGGTGTATGAGTTCAGGTCCCTAATCAATCGTTCGGCGGGGTCTTGGTTAGCCGCCCGCTCGCCTTGGCTAACCGCCCACTTGCACGCCCTTATCCACTTACGCTCACCAATCGCTCGGCAGTCCGACTGTGACAATACTTAGGCTTGCATGGACCTCTCCTTTACTTTTTTCTCCTCTTATGCCGCTCATCTTCTATTATTTTGTTCGCGCAGCAATTGCCACATTTTCGCAACGCGACTTTTGCAATTATCCACCCATCAACTAGCTCCTGTTCTCGCTACCGGATTACATGGCGTCGTTGGGTCCACCCGTTTGGCCGGTGCGTTCCCAGCCCTAGCAGCGACTAAGCGTTCAGTTACCTAACAAGAGCATTATTTATAGATTACAAGCGACGTACTTGAAGAGGGTAATGCGAAGCGCAACAACGACATTCTACCAGCTGCCTATCAAAGCCGCGATGCCGCTGGCAGAGCAATTGTCAGCGATCCTACAGAGGATATTTTGGCATTCTTGCAGACAGAATTGTCCATCGGTAGCCTAGCCAACATGTTGCGCTATCTGGGATTTGCCGGCGCGAAGCGTCCCGCCAAGCCGTTGCACTACCAGACAGTCTTGAATCGAGAGATCGTTGCTGTGAGCCGGATGGACTTGCATCTCTTGTGGACGAACGCAGGGAAGCTTTTTGTTAAGCCTGTTCCGCGTTTTCTACTTAACCCAGCTTTTTGTCAGGACAACTTGAAGTGTCCCCAGGCATGCGCGTGCGATAAGAAGACAGAAAAGACGTGTCAGCGGAACGCGCGGAAGGTCGCGCTCGGCTTCCTCTACACCTATGCTTGTCTTATTCTGTCAGAAGACGACTTTCACATCGCTAACGAGAAGCGCTTGCTGCCTTGTAAAGCAGATGGCAACCTAATCAACTGGGCGGATTGGAAGGTTTTGGCTAGAGAGTTACTCAGAACACACAAGCAAGACCCAGACGCGATGCATCCTCGATTCCTGCGTGCCGAGCTCCGCCTCTCGCGCATTAACACGATCCACCGCTTCACAAACCTCCCACGCTTCGACTCCTACCTCCGCAATCGTCATAATTATGGAAGCTTCTTCAGTGACAACCTCGCCTGGATAACGGCCGCAACCGTCTTCGTTGCCCTGGTGCTGACCGCAATGCAGGTCGGCCTTGCGACGGAGCGCCTTCAGGATAACGTGACCTTTCAGCAGGCGTCGTACGGTTTCACTGTCTTTGCCATACTAGGCCCTATATGTGCGTTTGGCTTGGTGGTCGTAAGCGCCTTGTTTCAGCTTGCCAAGGACCTGCCGTTACTGCTGGGACGGCAGCGCACCCACAAAGAGACTCGACACACTCTAGAAAACAATGCAGATAACCATGTCTGAAGCAAACCCTAGCCCCTGTGCAGCGCTCGGCTTGTCCTGGTGCCAGGAGTAGAACAATGTCCCTTCTCTATTGCACGTTGAGTCCTTTGTTTGGCACGCTGAGCTAAATGCCCAGTCTGAAAGCCACAGCTTTGTTAGCGAGATTTACTAAGCCAGTTCTATAATTCCTCTGACAGCGCTTTAAGTTAAGACATTTCTACCTCTACAACTAGGGGCAAAAGACAATGTTAATACAGAAAAGGCATCTGTGAATTAATGCGGTTGTTGCAACAGTTATAGGTACTAACTGTAGTGACTAGCTTGATCAATTGTCTGCTATCGCTACGCGCGTTAGGTTTTGGCTGTTCGTGGTGTTACACGCGAGGTTTGTGTTACTAGACCATCCCACATCGACACTGTCGTGACGTGTCGCGGATCCTGCCTCAGAACGCTCGAAGAATGCAGTGGCGACGAGGTGGGTGGTGTCGTTCAGCCAGCTGCGTGAGCGTGACGCGGTCGCAGCAGATCTGCTCGAGTCCATGTCATGTGTGGAGTGGAAGGCCATACCGCGATCGCTGCTGCCGAGGGCACAGTCAGAGGGGCGGATGGAGAAGGTGGTTGGTATGTTACGTGGGTACTCATTTCTAGCACAACGAGACATGTACTGTCGAGCGAGTAGCGAAGAGAAGGCACGAGGAGAGAGTGCAGATCAAACGGCAGAGGCAGAGGAGATGTACGACATCCATCGGCTCGTTCACTTAGCGACGAAGATCTTAGTCAGGAAATACGGCGATGCAGGTGCGTTAGCGAAAGAGGCGTTGCAACATGTACAGATTAGCAATAGTAGAGAATGGTAAAGACAGACTCACGTGGGTGTCTGCCAGGGAGCAGCAAACAAGGGCAGATCTTGTATGGCTTATTACAAAATAAGTAACGAATGAACAAATGAATTCAGAAGTCTTCATTAGCAACACAGAACCAAGATGGGCCGCAGCACTAACTGCTAGACTTAGCAAGGTAATGGCCACCATAAGGCCTAAACATTCGTTGAGGACGCCGTATTAGGCCGTGTCTGAGTGAACAAGGGCTTTCACCATTCAGTTAAGTGCTGATGTGCAATCGGCAGTCCCGCTCACGCTCTACGCGATGGTTTCGCCTAAGCTGTGCGCCATGAAGTTAATCGGTCGCCTGATCGTCTGTGTTGACGACAGCCCTCTCCATTCGCGTTCAATGTCTCGCGTCGCATATACCTTCTCACACACCTTGGTAGTTACCGCCCGGAGTACAAGCCCGACACCAGCGCGCGTGCGTGGTCAAACAGGTACTAGCAGTTCACTACGACCCGCTGTGTGTGTTCGCGTTGTAGCCTAAGCTAAATATGCGCGCGCAGCAGATAGTGCGGCAGCAGGTCGCGTAGCCAGTGCACGCCGTTGCCCGCAATTCACGTCTTCTTGTAGCGACCGTTCAGGCCGTGGACTGAGACAATGCTGAGCGTGTGTGGGCTGCCAGAGGTGCACACGATAGTGGAACAGCGCACTCGGCGACCGGATCGGTGTGTTCCTGCGCTACTTGCAAGCTATGCGTGACTGCACTAGCTGCTTATACTAGCGGCGAGGGAGCAGACGCTTCTGCTGTCGAGGAGGGCGGGCGTAGTAATTCTTGCAGGTACTGGCACCGTAGCTATGAGGGCGGCATGGAACAAAGGAAAGCTGTTGACGTTGGCCTGCCGCTAGTTTAGCCGTTTTTCGCTCAGCTTGCAAGCCCCGCCCGCATAGCGCTTAAGCGACCTGCAGTCACGGGCTGACAGCCTTCTAGGGTGTGCCGGCAGTCAGCTTTGTCCACTGCGACAGCCACCTAGGTCATCTAACAGTGTAATCAAGCTATGTCAGCCTAGTGATAGCCAGCTTACAATTTTTGCTTACGCAACAAGCAAAAGTGTACAACATTATGCTTATGCTGTCAGAGCAGATTTAACAAAAGCCTTGCAGAGTACAGTGACAGCTACAATTGGTTTCTGGTTCTCGTGTCAGCTTTTGTTCTCTACACAGTCATCTGAGGTAGCTGTATCAGGCAAAGAATGCTAATGCAGGTCGGGCAAGGCCATTGTTGCATAGGCTGTGCGCTGAGAACAATGCTGATGCAAGGACTGGAAACCAACTATGGCTGTCATTGTCCATGTCAGCGAACTGAAAGGTTGGGCACATGGGTCCAACGTGGGCACGGCAACAATAGCCTGACGGTCAAAGCAAAGGTCAAAGGCTTGTCGCAGCTTATCGTCGAGAAGATGCTGACTGTCAGCACTAGTGTCAGCACCAGCGTCAGCACTGCAAAAGCTTCAGAGCCTTATCGTACAGACGCGACTTCAGCCCCCTATTTGTCTCTTCTAGGTCTAGCGCCGAATCAACGTTTCTTCGTTTTTCATCTAGGTTTAGCTCGGTCACAGCCTAAGCTGCATATGGTCGTATCTACGCCTGCTGTTTCTTTGTTGTATTTGCGCGGCGTCTACTGCGCCGACTGCGTTGTGGCGACAAGGGTGATTAGCTATCCTCTATTGTGACTGCAGGAGCAGTGTTGTTCCGGAGGCTGTAGATCACCAATTGTATTGCTATCTGTTGTCGTGTTGTGATGTTCTGTTACAGGAGCTCTCATCTCAGAGGTAATGCACTTGCCTACCAGGCAGTGCCTTCCTCGATGGAGTATCACATGACTGAGCCACGTGGTTACAGTTAAGCTTCTAACGTCTTAAAAACTAGCCCTTAAAACTTGTAGATCTTTATTAAAACACACGTTTGTAAAGGTAAAGAATCTAAAGGGTTGCTAACAGCGGAGCAGGTGCTAGTGTAGCGAGTGTTGCCTAGGTAGGCTGGCAAATGGGTAGGGGTCAGGGTAGGGTCGCTCGGACCTTGGGTAGGGGTTGGGTCGCACAGGCATCTTGTAAACCACTCGGTAGGCTGCCCCGCCACCTTACGACAGGCTAGAATTGGCCTTGGGTTGCTCCACACCTGACCCAACTGTTGAGGTCGTACTTTAAGCAAAGCTCGTAAGCACTATTCAATTGGTTCTCGAGGATGAATACGGTAACAGGAGGCCGAAGGGGTTAGGGATTGCAATAAGGAGTACAGATACTATCTGTCTGTCTTGAGAGCAAAGGGTAACAATGAGTAGTACAGAGTGTACTGTAAGAACCACACTGTTTCTCACAAGCCTACCAAGCCCAATACCTATCCGACATTCACCCGACCCCGGCATTACTATGTCCCGATACTCCCCTAGTCCCTAGGACACTAGCCAGTATATAAGCAGAGCATGGCACGTTGCTGTAGTAGATAGTTTTTGAGTATCCTTTCGTACAAGACCTATAGGAATAGAGACTTTCTCCTGGCAACGTTTACCCAGTGCTCCCATACACCTCGTAGTGGTAGCGGACCCAAGTCGGAGCCCTCTAGCATCCTGTGTCGTTACACCTATAGGAATAGAGACTTTCTCCTTGCAACGTTTACCCAGTGCTCCCATACACCTCGCAGTGGTAACGGACCCGAATCGGAGCCCTCTAGCATCCTGTGTCGTTACAATTAGCAGGGAGGGTACGTTAGTCTAAGTTAAGACTATAACATTCCTATACACCCCTGCTATTTCTACAATACTAAAAGTTTTAGACTATAGACACAGAGGTCCTTTCTAATTAAGGTGTTAAACTATTATTGCTTACAACAGGTGGGTCTGCGCCATGATCAAGTAGCAGCTGAACTACCTTAGCATGTCCATTGTTTATAGCCCCATTAAGCACCGCCCAGCCATTATTGTTGGCCACTGAAAAGTTGGCAAACATGTTAAGCAGCATCTTCACAACCTCAAGATGTCCATTGCTTGCTGCAGAGTTGAGCGGCGTCCAGTAATCGTTGTTAGCAACATAAACATCAGCACCCTTGTCGAGCAGCAGCTTCACTACCTCAACATGCCCTTTGTTTGATGCTAAAGAAAGTGATGTCCAGCCGTTATTGTTAGCATTAGACAGATCAGCGCCCTTGTCGAGCAGCAGCTTGACTACCTCGAGATATCCATTGCTTGATGCTAAGTTGAGAGGCGTCCAGCCGTTGTTGTTCGCAACAGACGCATCAGCTCCCTTGTCAAGCAGCAGCTTGACTACCTCTACATGTCCGTTGCTTGATGCTAAGTTGAGCGGCGTCGAGCCGTTATTGTTCGCAACAGACGCATCAGCTCCCTTGTCAAGCAGCAGCTTGACTACCTCAACATGTCCGTTGCTTGATGCTAAGTTGAGCGGCGCCCAGCCGTTGTTGCTCGCAACAGACGCATCAGCTCCCTTGTCAAGCAGCAGCTTGACTGCCTCAACATGTCCATTGCTTGATGCTAAGTTGAGCGGCGTCGAGCCGTTGTTGTTCGCAACAGACGCATTAGCGCCCTTGTCCAGCAGCAGGCCGGCCACCTCAATATGCCTGTTGTTTATAGCCAGGTGAAGCGGCGTCCAGCCGTTGTTGTCTGCGGTAGACGCGTCAACTCGCTTGTCGAGCAGCAGCTTAACTACCTCGAGATATCCATTGCTTGATGCTGAGTTGAGCGGCGTCGAGCCGTTGTTGTTGGCAACAGACGCATCAGCGCCCTTGTTCAGCAGCAGGCTGGCCACCTCAACATGTCCGTTGTTTGATGCTAAGTTGAGAGGCGTCCAGCCGTTGTTGTTCGCAACAGACGCATCAGCTCCCCTGTCGAGCAGCAGCTTGACTACCTCAACATGTCCGTTGCTTGATGCTGACTTGAGTGGCGTCCAGCCGTCGTTGTTAGGAGTAGACCAATCAGCACCCTTGTCAAGTAGCAGCTTGACTAGCTCGAGGTGTCCGTTACTTGACGCTGAGTAAAGCGGCGTCGATCCTTCGTTGTTAGCAACAGATAAATCAGCACCCTTGCGAAGCAGTAGCTTGACTAGGTCAAGATGCCCGTAGTTTGATGCTGAGTAAAGTGGCGTCCAGCCGTCGTTGCTTGCAACAGAAGCATCAGCGCCCTTGTCGAGCAGCATCTGAACCACCTCGAGATGTCCGTCGATAGATGCTGATTCAAGCGGCGTGCAGCCTTCGTCGTTTACATTAGACACATCAGCACCACTGTCAAGCAGCATCTTAACTACCCTAAGATGTCCGTTGCTTGATGCTGCATTTAGTGCGTTGCCGTACGCTCCACCTTGAGCGTTGACGTCGACGTTGTCATTCATCAGCATCTTGATTATCTGCTCGTGTCCTATTAATGAAGCTGCCTGCAGCGCGTTGCCATAGCATCCCCCTTGCGCGTGGACGTTTGCGTTTCTGTCAAGTAGCATTTTGACTGTCCGCACGTGCCCGTGTAATGAAGCTGCCTGCAGTGCATTGCCGCAGAATCCACCCTGTGCATTGACGTCGGCGCCTTTGTCAAGCAGCATCTTGACCACCTGCTCGTAGCCTTCGGCTGAAGCTACCTGCAGTGCGCTGCCGTACTCTTCGTTCTGCGCGTTGACGTTGGCGCCCTTGTCCAGCAGCATCTTGACTATCTGCTCGTTACCTCTATACGAAGCTGCTTGCAGTGCATTGCTGTGTAATCCACCCTGTGCATTGACATTGGCGCCCTTGTCAAGTAGCATTGTGGCAGCTGCCACTAAATTCCCATAAGCTGCATAGTATAATGCAGATGCTGGTTCTGTTTCCTGCAACTGAGATGTGTTAGCCCATGCTTGATCTGGGCGGTAAAGATTGTAACACAATGTGTAACCAACAAAATGGTTACAGAAAAGCTCTTCAACCTTTTCTCTTAGCCCAGGCTCTTCCTCTCCAGCTGCTGTTGCGTTTTCCATCCACATCATCGCAGAAGGCATAGCCAAGGGAAACTTCTTCACGATCTCTTCTGTTGCATAGCTTTGTTCGAAATGCAAGAGGTAGGCCAAGTAGATCTTCGCAATTGAACCCCTCGCAACCCTCTCCTGCATATCATTCGCAAAGTAGTGGTCGACTCGATCTGAAGTAAGATACTCCTTAACTGAGAAGTGAGCTAGTTGAAGCTCTACCCGCATTTCATTGTCGCCGATCGCAGGTGATGACTTGTTTACAACTGCTACAAAGCTTGAGCAGTAGAGTGAGATCTCCCGAGGATCAGGCATCCTATGCTTGGGGCTGAAGTGAGGACGCTTTTTTGTATCAACAGCAATTGCATCAATCAGCTTGTCTCTTAAAAGCGGCCGGTTTGTGTACGTAAGAAGCTGGAGGATTCTGAGAGCATTTGGCTTCAGCTCAGGCGGTATAGAGCATATAATTCTGCTGTATGTCTCGTCCAGTGTTTTAGGAAGACAAGTAAGGGCACGCATTAAGCTTCTATAGTCAGGACACAGCTTTAGAACGTCAACCTGACATGCTACCCAGCGAAACCTATCTAACGTCAGTATCTCTTACGAAAATTCTAGCTGTGTTAGACTCTACAACAGCCTAACTTACATGCCGTCAGCCTTTTCTACTAGAGCTGTTTCAATCTCGTTTTGAACTTCGTCGTGTCCTTGCCAACGCTTCAGATCCTCTCCTTCTCTAACTTTAGTGCGAATGAAGCTGTCGATGTCGCTCTTGATAAGGTCGCTCTGTAGAGGAATAACACTTTTGTCACCAGTTGCTACGTGACTTAGCCCCGCAGTGATGTCTTGCTCAGGCCGACTTGTTACTAGCAGGTGAATGTTTGTTTGCTCGCTGCTAAGAAGCGAGCTGAGCCACTTCAGTAGTCCTGGTGTCGACGGGCCAGATCGCGTGCTGCATTCATCAAGAGCATCAAGAACAATAAACAACTCTTCTATCTGCTTTGCCATCTGCCGGAAGACGTTGCAAAGTGTTTCACAACTTGGCTGTCGGGACCCATGGCTGTGTGAAGAGTAAAGCGCGTCTACAGGTGCTTGAGCAATTTTACTCTGACTGTAAAGCTGGCTGACCAGCGAACTAACAGCTTTTTCAAGTGTCTGCTTGCTAGTGTTGTTGAAGTCAAAGTAGAAGTATAAGAGACTTAGATCAGGGCTGCTTGTGTTGAGGTGCTCAACAACAGTAGAGCTCAATACTGTCTTTCCGCATCCTGGGATGCCATGCAGCCACAAGAAGGAGTTTTTTTCAGCTTTCCACTGCTTAAATGCAGGTGTTTGTAGCAGCCACTTGCCTGTGCCTTCTTGTCGCTGCTGCAAAGCCTTGTTGAAATTGCTTGAAGGGTCTGGCGGCGATAGCCAAGAGTAGATGTGATCGAGTCTTTGCTGTGCTTTCACGTCTTTGACATCTTCACCCATGCTTTTCACACGAGCATCAACTTGCTGCATGTCAATATATTGTCTGGTCATCGCGGATCTGACTTACCGGCAGTGAGCAGCTCGCTCAACCTTTGCTCAGCTTCCACACTACTTGGCGGAATCACAGATAATAATTCTTTTGCATACGCTGCTGCCGTTCCTGCTGCGTACGCCTGCCACCGCTTGTTCTTGTGTGAGTCCGCGTAGTCGCACACCCCGCGCACCACTAGGCACGGGAAGCTGTTCATCAGACCTGCAGCTTCCATCTCAAAGCACAGCACTCCACCAAGCTCCGCACTTTGCTTGTCTCGCACAACAGCATTCTTGATGACCTGGTTGCCTGACGCGATGGTTCCGTAGTGCGTTATTACTTCCTCGTCCTCGTCTCGCGGCTCTCGATCTTGATGTTGGTCGCTGCTACACGCTTTGCAAGTCTGCCCTCCCACATGTTCATACGCTGCTTCAAACAGCACGTCAGGCCCAGCCTTGTTGCGCTAAAACTTCTTGTTACTCCCTAGCTTTGCTACGTATTCGTGCAGCTTGCTCCTACCAAGCGCCTCGTTTGCTTGTACCGTGTTTATCGCTGCAAGCAGTATGTGTGGTGGAGAGTTGAGAGACCCTGTCCGCTCAAACCCACTCAGCGTAGCCTTGCCTGCATTGTACTGTACTACACCAGGAAACGTCCCGTGCGGCTGGCTGACCACAACATCTCCCAGGCGTATGTCTGCATCAGCGCTTGGCACGCCACCGCCTATGCCCACCATCAGTCCAAAGCGGATACCTTTGAACGATGCTCGCATCTGCATCGCCACAGCAGCAGCTGGGTTGTTGCCAATCTGACCCGCGGGCAGGCATACAATCACCACGTTGTGGCTGCCAATGGAGCCAAGGCAGTACAGGTTCTCGTCGTTGTCGGCGGGGTCGCGCTCAAGGCCAGGGTGCTCCTCGTCGAGCATCGCCTTTGCGGCTGCCAGCTCAATCGGCAGCGCGCACACCCACCCTACCGTGTAGTCTTCGCGACGCAGCAGGCGCGCCATCTGGTGTCATCACAAAAGGAAGAAGTATAGAGAGTAAGGAGTCATAGCTGCGAGAGGAGGATGCGAGCTGTCAACACCTCAGCCTTGTGGCCTGTCAGCACCCCACCTTGTTGTAGCTTAAACGCTTGGCTGCCTGCATGTCAGCACAGCGTGAATGATCTATGGGGTCAACGAGAACACCTTAGGTTGGTGCCGGTGGGGCCGTAGGCGCTAGGACACAGGCTGGCCACTCCTCTCTCACACAGTAGTAGGACAGGCACCACAGAGCTGACGAAGCTAATGCGCCACGGCTAAGGGGGTGTTTAGCGTCAGACCCGATTAATATAGAGCAGACTAGCCTCACGCTGTGCAACCCTTTTAATGTGTTAACGTGTACAGCTGAATGACACAGCAGCGGAGAGGATATCTGTCAAGCTGAGAGGATGGATCACAAGGGCAAAACAGCAGACTGCCTCTAAGGGCGTAGTGACAAGGCTCTGTGTTACACTTGCTTGCATATTCGCCTTCTGGTTTTTGCAACACGCAAGAAGCTCACGCAGCAAGGATCCCTGGTGCGCTAAGTAGCGACTCTGCTTAAAAGAGTAATCAGCATCACGTCAGCCAACAATTTGTTCACACTAGCTAAAACATAGTATTAGTGAGCACGCTGTACAGCCTCACTAATTAAGCAAATACGCTATGAAGAAAACATCTATGTGCTTTAAGTAAAGATAAAAAAAATAAACTGGGTATTACTAGTAAATCTGCTCTCCTTTGCACTCCGCCTCCCTATCCTCTCCACCGCTACGACGCATTGTCCAACCTCTCAATAATGCCCTCCCGGAATCTCCCTCCTCCCCATTCCATAACCTTGGCCAGGAAGTGCACAAACTCACTTGCATCTCTTAGGAATGTTGTACGCCATGATCTCAGAACCTCCATATAAAAAGCCCCTTCATGCTCAAAATGGATCCACAACTCATGCGTAGGGCCTTCGGTGACAATAGAGAAGCACAGTAGGGGATTAGTGGGATGCAGATTAGTGGTCGCATCGAGATCCTTGAGGATGCGCAGCATACAGGCGCCGCTGATGGCGGCTTGGTTCTGAGCGCTGACAAGGCTGCCGTTGAGACTTAAACCCTTTGTCTCGATAATCAGGAAGGGGAAGCGCATGCCCATGTACGCGGCATGTGGGTCGCTAAGAATGGTGCCGTTGGCTTGATGTTCGTAAAGGCGGCGCCGATGAAGTGGGGTGAAGGCTCCGTGAGCAAGGCCAACGGTGATATCGGGTTTGGGGGTGGAGATGTAATAGGGGTCTGAGGTGTTGAAGGTAGTAGTTGAGGTCAGGGAATGTGAGTACATGGAAGACTGCCCTGACAGCGGGAGGGCAGGGATAGGGCTGGGGAAGGAAGTGGTGGCGGTATTGAAGGTGGGGGCGTTGAAGTCAACGGGGGTGGAAGCAGAGGGGATCGAGGCAGCCGAGGGCGTATAAGAGCCACTGTCGCGCTCTTCGGCGGCTTGTTGCAGCCCGTCGAGTGCAGACGTGGCAGGCTTCAAGTCGAGTAGCCAGGCCTTCTCTGACGAATCTGTGCACAGCGTGCCTGGAGCAAGTCCAGCAAGATGGCGTACGGCGCTGGCAATGGTGGTCTTCCAGTTGCCCTCGAGCGAACAGTCGCGCGCGTTAAGCCGCGATTCAGCCTAGTAGACAGCCGCCAAGGCCGCGAGGGGTGCTTGTATATCCGGCTGTGTTTGCCCTGTCTGCCCTTCCATGTCTGGCTGTGCTCGCTCGTCCCACGACTGCAGCCCAAGGATGCGGCGCGCCCGGCCATCGATTGCAAGCGGGAGCTGGCCGAGGCGGTCGACGTAGATGCCAGCCTCGTGCATATTGCCGCACCGATACGCTTGGGGCGTCGGCTTCTTGCTGGGGCTTGGCGTGCGCGAGGTATGGCGTCTGGCGGGGCGGCGGCCGCGCTCGCTGTCGAGGTTGAGCGTCGTGCTGCGCGGGGTCGGCGAGGCCGCCATGGGCTGTACGGCCGGCGGCGGCGGCGACGGCTGCGGCTTGGGCGTGGTGTCGCAGCTGGCCAGCCAGTGCAGGATCTTCTGCCCTTGCTCGGTGGCAGTCGAGGGTGGGGCTGCAGTGGGCGCGACCCTCGGGGACGATGGCTTCGACGGCCGTGGTAAGGCACCCGCGACGTCGGCACCCTGGACGCGCCGACACTTTGCGACGGGAGTGCTGTGAGGAGACAAGTGCGGGTTGTGGTTGTGGTTGTCGGAAAGCCGTCGCTTCATGTCTGAGTACCTGTGAACATGTGGAGAGGCTGTTGGTAGTGCGCCGCGCTGGTGCTGGGGCTGGAGCAATGGCTACTGTGGACTGATGTTCAGCTGTATCACGTGTATTTGTCGTGGTTGGGCAGACAACCGGGGGAACCTCGGCTACACACTCGAGTCCGGAGCGCGCTGCAACCTACTCACATTCAAGCACCAACGGAACCTCTCCCCATCTGTCTACCATCTGTTGAAATTCTAACCCCCAGGGCGAGTCAAAATGAATGCACGTTCTGAGAAAATGAGCTGCCGCTGCTGACATGCGACAGATCATGAAAACTGCTCACAGGACTGAACAAGGTCGTCAAAAGGTACCCAATCATAGTTCAAGAGATCTGCATCTACCACGTTGCAGCTTATGCCCCCTCTTGTGCACGTGACCTGTATTTCTTCAATTCTGTAGAATTGACGGCCATGCCTAATTGAAAAAACATTGACTACAAGTAACCTGAAAAAGCTCGCAATTTTGCTTATAATGAGGAAGCTCACCTACCTCGTCCCGCGCAAGGTGCGGTCGATGTCCTATTTTGTCACGGCTCAAGATCTCTCTTTCCTTAACAGACAACCGCACCTCATCTCTTATGAGGCGCGACTACCTGCACTACACTAGCACTGTTTACAGTTGCCTGTGTATATATACTGTTCATAGCTTCACACAATACAACCCCAGTTCAATCCTCAATTCCCTACGCACTGCTTGCACTCACCACGACAGTGTTCTATGATAACATCCCAACTGCCATCACTTGCTTTGCGCTTAATATCCCATGCACAGAAAAGCATCGAGCGTCACTGAACATTATCGTTTACTCTAGCTCCGCTTGCAATCGATCCTCATCACTTTCAATATCATTCTCATCCACAACTGCTCCAACGTCGATAGTCTTGTGAGCTCTACCACAGCTTTGCGTGCTTTTCGGGCCGCTAGTAAGCGGGAAAGCCTCTATAGGTTCGATAAGTCCCCTTCCTGCTGCTGCTGCAAGTTCATTATACTTTTTTGCAACACTATCTCGTAAATTTTGTTCCCTCTGCACAAGTATTTCTCGTTGTTGCGACAGTTGAGAAAGTATGCAGTCCGCCTTTTGCTTCACAATCTTTGTTTCGTTTTGTAGCTTCTTGACTAGTGCGTCTACTTTGCTGTGCAGGGTTTGCAGTATGTTCAAGTTCTCAGGATGTTGCAAGAGTTCTGCTAAGGTCCGTGCACAGCTGATCTTTTGGAGTAATTTATCGTGCCCTAGGTGCAGCCGATGTACCGCGGAATGTCGAAGTTGAGCAATTTCAGGAGAGATCTTTTTGAACAGAGCTTGCTTCTGAGTGTCCATACAGCCGTCAGGAAGCGTTTTAAGATTCTTTTTGATGATTAAGAGCGATTTTGTAAGCTCGATGGCAGCTGCGCAAGTCCATTTGTTTAGGACGAGCGTGGAAGGAAGCCACCTTTCCATGAAGCGGAAACACGTTTCTTCAAGCAGTCGCTGTACCTGCGATAGTATATGATGCTGAGCTTCGAAAGGGAAACGTAAGAGCTGCGATTCTTCGGCGCTTGGGATTTCTAAGCGCACATTCATGAGTCATCTAAACTCACAGCATCTGGGTCAAAAGCGACATACCTTTTGAAATTTGAGGGGCTGCGCTTACGACATTGTCTCCGCACCCTTTACGATCAGTGTTCGTTGATCTCTTAGACGTGACAGCATGATTCCTCGGGCGCGCGACGGCATGTGGAGACGGAAGCGATTTGGCAAAGAGATCAGGAAACGCTTCTCTCGCTTGCCGCTCGAGCTCGAAGATGCGCTCTTTGAGAAGCACTCTCAAGATAGATATTGTCTTGCCGAGACGCTGTTCATCGGGAGTGATCCCAGATTCAGCCCAGTGTTTGAGGACAATACCACGTATAATCTTGCGATCCCGCACACGGGCTTTGCTGCCACAGAACGTATCGCGATACGTGAGATATAAATGTTGTTCTTCTATATTGTGTCGCAAAGCCATTCAGCTGACGGCTGCGATAGCGGACATGAGGGTTGAGATATGGAACAGGCGTGCGCGTCCGTCTTGTACGCGCTTGTGTGTGGGGCGCCCCACGCGCATTGAGTATGTTGGCGCAACACGGAGCGGGGTGGGCCGTCCGTGCGATGCTAAGCCGTTTTGGCACTAATTGCAGGTTGTCAATTCAACAACTCACGAGACCACACAACACTTGCCAGCAATGCAACTATGGCTTTAGTCTCACGACATGGCGAGGCACGCTGCTACGTTAGGGATTCGGCTCGATTGGACGCACAAGCTCCACCATCGCCGCTGCGCCGCAGCCCTAAGTGATGCAAATTTCACTACACCAAGGAAGTCGAGCCTGCGCAGAGCGCGCAGGAATCCAGAAACGAGAGTGCGCTGCCGGCTAGGGACACAAACACATTTCCTCTATCAGCCAGCCGCGCTTCTTCCAATGGCTCGCGCGCCCGAACCCCGGTGCGCAGGACACCCATTAACCTGAACACCGCATCGCTTCAGCAAGAGCCGCACAATCGATTCTATGCTCTGTTGCCTTCTAGCCAAAGAGCGCTACTCAGATAGCGTTCAATTCCACACAGCTTGGTCTGCTGATACTCAAGACTCATCACAGCCTTCTACGTGCCAACAAATATAGTGCAAGCTCGACACTTCTCAAAGCAACAGACTAGACGCCTGACATTCTCAATGCCTGTTTCGAAGTCATCTGTCTTTTTCCACGATAGAAGCATCCTTTGACTTTTTGAGAGACGCGTTCTCAGACTTGCGTTCATCTTGATATCTAACAATACGTTGAAGCTCTGCTCCAGGAACCACGAAGATCGGCGTGAAAGGCAGTCGCCAACCAGAGTAGAGGCGGCCATGGGTTGGAGCGGTGTGCAATACACTGTGCATGTATATGAATGCATTGCAAAAGGAATATGCATGCTTGCTTGAGGCAGAGATGCATGGTGGGAGGCTGATGGGACTTATCTCTAGGTAGTAGAAGACGTGAATCTTGGCATGTACTTTGATCCTGTAAGTTTCTTCACCAACTTGTTTGCAAACTGAGAATTAATACTAGGACTGTTACTGTCTGCATTAATTAGACAACAGATGCAAATAACATTAATATTGCAAAAGGATTTCTAATTTCAAACGCGAGCAAGAGTAAGTTCTAGAGTCAGTACAGCAGAGACCTTAGGGGCGGAACATGATCTTCTGTCCGCAAGTCACACAATCAGCACTCACAGCTTTTCCTATCCGCATGCGGTGGAATGGTACAATGGTGATGTCAAGATGATCGGTTGATATCGCAAGGCCAACGGTAGACACCACAAATTGACAGGCTATGGTTTGTGTTTGAGTGTCAAGACAATTAACTGTCGCTCCGTACAACCCCTAAAGACCTCAAGCCAACACTGAACGCAACAAATCCTTCAAAAAGGTAAAATGAAAGAAAAAGGGTGTATCACGTCTTCGAGAGGCAGTGACACTCTCAGAAGCAACCCAATAGCGATTGATCTCCACAGGCTTGTCTGCCCACTCGGGTGGAACCTTTTTGGATAAAGACGAAACGCCTCAATCAAAATCAGCTTCCAACCTTTGAAGGAAGGATCACAGGAGGACGCTCACTCACTTGTGACTTCTGACATTTGGCGGTTTTTCAAGGTCAAGATCACGGACGCTATATCGCACAGGTCAAAATGACCGAAACATTTACGACCGAATGCTAGCGCAAGCTCGATTTCGCGGTCAGTCGTTGCGTTTGCAGTCATCCAATTGGCACGCAGATCTCGCACGCGACTAGTCCAGTGATTCTTTTCTGATTCATTGAGAACAATCGTGCCAAGGAAGCCTTCTACATGGGCATGAAGCAAACGCAACTCGACGCAGCCCCGACGGCCTCTGAGACGGTAGACTTGACCGGGGAAGACGGCGACGGCGATGGCGGTGACCAGACTGTGGACTTGACCGAGGAAGGTGGCGATGGCGATGGCGATGGCGATGACGATGACAAGGCTGTCGACATGTTTAGGCTAATACCCGGGGCAGTGTGTATATGACAGATTGGTGTAGCTTAGCGACCACAACTTTCACGCGCCAGAGCCGGATGTTCAACCATGAATGGCAGAGGGCGCATATGCAGGCTAGCTAACAAAATCAATGGAATCAGGTACCTCCCTATGTTGCAACGTGTCTCTTGACGACTCGCTGTCCTGCTTTTAGCTACTTTGTTTGTACTGTGCACTCTGACCTATACTCAACCTAGAAGTGGTTGCCGTGTTGTACTGCAAAACTTGCAAGAGGCCTTGTGAGGTGCCAAACAGATCTGTTCTGGTGGGATGAATTGTATGCAAGCTCGGTTACTACAATAAGTCCGATCAAAAGTAGTAAATTCGACGCTAGCTCGTTCAAATGCTGTAAGTTCGTCATGGGACATGTGAGCAGAGATAAGCTGTACCGGAACAGGCTTCCTATGGCATTTCACCGGGAACAACGTTTGATCTTTCGCCCCAACAACACCAGTCAGACAAACCAAAAGAAGCCTAGGTACAGCTTACTATCTAGTCAAGCTGTCGATGTACGGCGTCGTGTTTATAGGCACGCCGTACCAGGGCGGCAGCCGTGTCGATAGATCTTATAATCTTTGTCGTGCATCGGCTCGACCAGGATCATGTCTTTGTCCTCCACGACCCACATCGCCGCGCGCTTTGTCCGACTCGTCGCCAGTACCAAGCCATGCCTGCTTGTGGGCAGGTAGCTCGACAGATGCTGCTGTCGAGCTTACTACCGTCGTCTGCCGGGGAGAGAACAGCAGCGTCGTCGGCGTTGTCGAGCACCAAAAGCTACCTCCTGTTCTTCTCATCGCGAAGCCAGTCGTGCACCTATTGAACACATCCAATTGGGGATTCTTCCACCCGCAAATCTAGACTTGGTCGACTATCTCGGAAGCTTTGCTCGAGTCGTGCCGAGTTGCTGGGGTGGCAGTGCTCGATCGCTAGCTGTCTGTGACTCCCTGCGTCCTGTGTTAGCTGGGACCGCTGACTGCCAGCTTCTCTTGGCTAAACTCACCCCACCCCGCCGAGGCCCCACCAGTCCCATTCGCGGATCTGATCGAGCAGCGTGCCGCGGTCGACAAAGTCGGCATCGCAACCGAACGGCATAAAGCAGAAGGCTTGTAGTAGAGTTTCAGTACGTTCTGCGCAAAGGAGCGGGGTTAGCGCGTCCCACCTGCACTTAGTCCCTTGTGCCTGTGAATGTGGCGGGGACGCTGGTGAAAGTCATTGTGTTGTATGCGATAGCGCTTAGGTTTACGCGTTCTTGCAAGTCTTGCGAAGCGACAGCACTTCTCTCGCGCATAAGGTTGTGCCGTCAAGGTGCACGCTGGCGTGTCAGCTGAGCTGCGGCCGTGTTGCATTATGAACGCGCTGCCATTGCGCACCTGGACAAGAGACTAATTGAAGACATTACCGAGTTCATTGACGGCCTGAACAACCTGTTCCTCGCTGCTCAGCAGTTCCAGCGCAATCTTTGCAACACGGAAGTATCTAGTGTTAGAGAACGTCAGGACTTGCTTCTTCCGTCAACTATCCAAGAATAGATATCACGATTCAAAGGATGGAAACGACATTCTGATACTCGATCGTTCTCTCAATGAATACTAGATGATTGCTAATGAGCATGCGATTCCCATATATGTCTCAGACTTCTCGATCTTAGCGACGGCGCTTATCAAACTCAACGGGCATGCCTGTGTTAGAACAGATCGGCGCCGCCCAAGACTTACCTACTATTGGGGCAAGCTATTATCAAGGCTGTAGACGGTGCTGGAAGATCACATCACATCGTCTTTTTAGGTGTTGATAAGACTGGTCTCTAGTTGGGCAACAACTCTGATGCCATGTCAGGTTCCACAATATGGTCAGGCGAAAAGGGCCGCACGAATGGTGCTGGGGTGGCACAAAACTTCTGGCTATCTCGTTAACGGAAGTAATTGTTTATGTGCTTCCTTAGCAACCAGTTCCCCACATCATTGTTATGATGGCTGAGAATGTGTCGCCTGCTCTTCTTACACCGCTCTGCGTCAGATCCTGTTCTCTACGTCTTAATACACGTTCGAGCTACGTTACTAAAACTTCTTTCCTACCTTGGTAAGTACCCGCTTTTGTGTATCTGCACTCGTATTGGCTTGTTGGGATGGACCGACTTCGGATGTGGAATATCTGACTTGCTGCAGTGGGGTGATCACAGATCGTCACCAGTTACGACACTAGCGAATCACTACACTACGCAATGCTAAGGTATGGTTGATGTTCTACTTACCGTTTTGTTATGCGAATGACATGATGAATGACCTGACGATTGACCTGAAACAGCATATACAATACGGTGTCACAATGCGCTCTTGAGCTCTCGCTTAAGACAGAACAACGCTACACTACCTTCACCGAAGATTCAGAGCAGGATGAACTGGAGGAACCGGAAGTAATTGTTGTGGTTGTTAAGAACGAGAGCAACAGCTGCTTCCACATGGCAATCACAGGTACCAACACCGATATTGAAAACGCAAAGGCGGTCTGCTGCCAGGCCATCTTGGATAGGAGCTTGGAGGATGACACTGACCTATATTGCTCTGTCTACGACAGCATTACGCATATGATCTTCTTCTGTCTGTGCAGCCCGTCGAGGCAAGAGTACGATGACATATCACGCTACTGCATGCAAAGAGAGCCAGATAAGGTAGCAAGATGGCTGAAGACCTACATAGTTGCCAACGCTAAAGCCTTGCGCCGGTGAAACAGGATTATCAAGACTTTACCGTGATTGAACACGCATTAGTGCTACATAACCAGCTTTGTCGCATTCTTGTTGCAAAAGATGATAACTTGAAGCACTTTTCAAATGTGGCAGTGACTGACTGCTTGATTGATTGATTAAATCCTACTCGGTTCCAGCCGTCATATCCACGGCTATACCCAGCAGGCAGACGTGAAAAACAGCCAACGCGACGCAGAGACATGTTAAATTGCGCTGACCCGCTCCATTCTTGTAGAAAAGAATCATCTGTCCGCAGCAGCCTGCCATGTTCCCTTAACACTATCTAGATATGCTTTTCCCGGCCATCTGAATAACAATTCTACTAATTGCATGCTGTGTTTCTAGGCTCTTCGAGGCGTTCTGCCTTGTCTATCGCGTTCGCTATACCTACAGTTTCCCCTCAGCGCTTGGCATCGTCTACGCATCCCTGGTCCTTACTTGCCCGAGGATCTGCGTTTGTTCCATATACTTGATGGCTTTAGTGGCTATCTGTGACGTGCTTTGAATGGTCCTGAGGCTATGACGTCCAGAAAGGTTGGCAGAGACGCGTTTCCGGCGTTAGACTAGATGGAGCACGCGTACATTGTCTGTAGGAGTGCAATAGCTTCCTACAGTCTGCGCATGTCCTGCAGTCGGACGCTCCATATGGAACTGCCCAAACTGCTCAGTATGTACGCGAGGATGTACATCGGGTATATAGGATCACGGTTTTGAGCAACCTGGTATTCTTGCAGTACACCGTGAGCATTAACTTGTAGACGACTGTGAGTACAACGACCCATCATTGCTCTTGACAGTCCTGCCAAGCCAGTGAGGATGCTGGCTCATGAATAAGACTTAAATCCTGAATAGGGTGAAGAACTGAAAGCAGCAAAGGGGCAGGAACACAATTTCAAGTATCTTTAGCCTAAATCTAGGCAGCACCTACAATTACAGTCTAAGCTGTGTTTCAAGATTAGGCATCTTGCTTAGTGCAAAACCACTCAAGAATTCAAGAAGTGACCTTGAATAGCCCTCATACTAGTACATCTTCTCCATCTAGTGAAAATTAAACTAATGCCACATCTGGAGATATTGCTTGTTTCCCGTTTATGTAGCGGACAAATGCAATCAATCTAGCTGCGTTGTGTTATACAAGCGGTTTCCTGTATCAGTGGTTCCAGTGCCAGTGAACTTGTTCTCAGAGAGGCGAAGAGCAACCAGACTGATATCTCCACAGCGGCCGAGTGACTCAAGACTTCCTCCAACAACAGACTGCTCCTGAGCAACACTAGCAACTACTACAACACGGATAGTGGCATGAAGCTTACAGATGTGTCGTATGAATTCCATCACCGTCTTGCCACTGTTCATTACTGAATCAACCAGTACTACAGTGCTGTGGTGTTGAAGATGATGGGGCTTGACGTCGTCTGGGCGACTAGCGTGAAGGAACATAGCGAGCGGAAAGGCGTCGTTGACCCCAAAAGCCATGGGCTCTCCGCCGCGCATTAGCGCCACAATAGATGTCTGCTGCTTATGAAGAAGTCGATGAGCGCTTGTGGTGTGACCTTGAACATGTGGGATCGCGTATTCTTCAACGCCAATCAGTTCGGTCAAGAACTCAGTAGCTAGATACCATCCAACACGCCGATGCGCCTTCCTTAGCATAGGGCCCGCAACTGTTTCATCGCGCATGGACGGAGACATCAACTTAGCCGCATTCTTCTCAGTCGCGTGGATCACCTGAAGGCGGCGGCGAAGGAGGATAGAATCGATAACATCAGGTTCCTGGAGCTGGATCAACGGAAGCACGCCGGTGCCCAGTCGAGGTGTTGCATTGCTGGGAATCACAGCCTGTCGAGCCTGGAGGCCGCTGTTGAGGGCTGACATCAGGGCTTTGTCCATCGTCTTGCTCCTGGACTCCTCCTTGCCAGTTACGACAACTGCTTCATCCGCCTTGAGTAACATCTCCAAATCCAGAGGACTATCCCCGAATGCCCAAACATACGCGTGGTGTACATCTTGCAAGCAAGCGACCAAAGCGGCCTTCACTGCAGCTGTAACGACAAAGCCATCTAGGATGCGTCCGCCACCTATGACGCTCACCGTCTCAGACAAACCCTCACGCTCCAGCACTTTTTCCCAAACCCGCCGAAGCCCACATGTGACAACCATTGCACTAGTATGCTCTTGTTTGGCTACTCGGTGTAGCAGCAATACAAACTCCCGATACATGGCCACCTCCGATGCCACCTCTTGACACAGCACATCATACTCCTCGTCGCTGGCCATCTCTTCGTACATCAAGACAGCTTGGCGAAAGGCGGTGTACGAGTAACCTGATGGACCACTGAATAGTGCCTTGAGCGGGCCTTCACCCTGGCCGGCCCTCTCCCAGAACATTCTGCCTGTATCCACTGCAGCCAACGTCCTATCTGCGTCCATGACCAAGACCGTCTCGACTTGACTCCGTCGAGCAAGAACTTCATCTAGCCTACTGTTGACACGAGACAGATTGTATTCTTCGTTATGATGTTGAAATTCGTGTAGTAACGTCAAAATACTCGGAAGAGGTAGGAGCGATCGGTGGGAGGATAAGGAGAAGAAGAGGATTCCACAGTCATAGCAGACACGCTGCAGCTCGGTTTTTTCGGCCATTTGCCATTTCTCGATATTGGCAACTGACATAGCCGTACGTACCCTGGACTTATCGTTCTGGCGACGTTGGGCGACAACGTCAGCAGGGACATGAAGGTATATCATGTGGGCGTATGTGCCAAGGTCATGCTGAGTACACACAACATGCCCTACCTCCTCTTCCTCATCCCAAAACATAAAGTGGCCAGCTACAATGCCCATTTTTCTGCTCTCAGTACATTGTTGGCCAATCTTGTCGATAGCGACTCTACGCCAGTGTTTCTTCTCCTCCTCCCCAAGTTTTTGGAACGCAGTGAGTCCGCCGGGGACAACAGCAGCAATTACCTCGGAGCCATCGTAGAAGGCGAACTTGTCTTGTTCAAGCTCATTCTTTAGTTGGTTCAGTAGAAATGTTTTGCCAGATCCGGGAACTCCGTAAAGGCCAACAACAACCGCCTTTCTATTATAATGCTGAGATGCCACTTCGCCTAGTATGGCGTTTCCGTTGTTGGCGGACATTGTAAAGGCTTGAGGCTTCTGTAGAGGTAAGCAGAAAATTGGCAGGACCTGACAAATGAGATGTTGAGCAGTTGATGGTGTTTATAAAGTGGGGAAGAGGTGCGACAGTCGGCACCAGCTGCGTTTGCTAACGAAGCGGTCAAACAGCGGAAGACAGCCAGATGACTCACTTTTGTGCAATTGCTAGTCACGTCAAACACAGGTTAAAATGCATGATAGTAGGCAAACAACTGTCTAGTGTTGATACTTGTGGACAAAAGGATGGTATTCGACTCGTTGACTCTGTCACGTTTTTCGACCTATTTGTGCTTGTGGCTCTGTGCGGGTGAGAAGAGACAGGATATTCAAAAAGCCCTGGAACAATTAGTGCCGAAAGCATCGCGTACGTGGCACCTGATTGCAAAACAGCTAGTCATCTGTGTCTTTCACTTCACTGCAAGCTCGTCTCGGTTAGCAGCTGTGTGTTTGCCCACGCTAAAACCTATATCTAGCTTCTCTCTCTCATCTTCACTTTCACCCTCAAAATAGTATATCTGCTCAACTACCCACCTAGCGTCTTCAGCCTGGCAAACACAACTTCGCACCAGGTTCTCCTCCAGGTGATACAAGTCAACTGTTCAAGAAGAGGAAATTTAACAACAGGTAAGTTACAAGACTACGTTTCCATTTCACTGCAAGTTTGTCTTGACGAGTGGCTAAGTCGAAGCGATAATTGTCTTTCAACCCCCACCACTAACAAACACGCAGATTCTTGTGCCCGCGCCTCCTCTTACCTACAGCTCGTTGTGCCTATTACTCCCTATAACGACCAATCTTTCTCGAGAATGGCGAAGAAGAGATTCTCCAAGCGCAAGGGAGAGACAAGGGTCTCCTTTACGTTTTCATCGCTCCACCAGAACGTCGTGAACGCAGTTGCGAACGAAAGCATCTCGATTTGGTTCAATAAAAACAACAGCGAGAGACATTCCAAGGAGTACTCGACTCACGTCATGGGAAATTTCAAGTGCAATGCCTGCGTCATGAATGGCTGGAGCAGCAAGAAGGTTGCTATACTGATAAAGGGATACCCTAGTAATGGGTACAACGCTGAGGTGTTCAATCAGCGTTGCAAATCTTGCAACCAGCTTGGCACCCTGACGCTAGATGAGGAATCGTATGTTGATCGGGTCGCATACAGGCTCAAGAAGTGGGCAGGCGTTTCGGTGGAGCAGCCATACTACAGCCGGAAACAAGGTCTGCCTCATGAGAGCAGGCTTTGCGAGGGGTGCAAGAAAGGCGTTTGTCAGTAGAAGAATAGTTGGAAGCGCTGGTAAATGCATTTTACCACTTGGATCTATGGTCTTCAAGCTGACATTTCACAGTAGCGGAGAGTGGGTCTCAGGAAGGCCGTTACATGGGATTTATACTCTTTGCCCTCTACTCTCCAAGTTACAGCTGTTGAAAGCGGGCTGCTTGAGCGCAAGGACGAAGGTAAGGAGACAGAGACACTAAGCATGAGGAGGAAGGAATTTTATCAGACCAGTCTAGTGGGTTTTGCCTAGGTATCCTGCATGTGGTCAAAACAAAATGACCATCGAATGTTTAAGAATGTGGCGGTGTATACTATTTTTTGATTTGAACAAGAAAAAAGGAACATTCACAGTGTAGCTGCACAATACTTGCGTGATGGAACATGCAATGGGGGGTAGCGTGCGTGCAGTCTGCCTGTATTCTACTGTAATTAATCAAGCGCTATGCCTACCCTGCACAGCTGCGTAGTAAGATGTGGCGTGTGCTATCAGCAATCTCCACTGCATTTGTTTGCGTTGAATAAGACCTTTTAACAGTATGCTGTGTGCATTAAGCAGTGCACGCTGATACCCCACATGCTAGCCTTAGCTGGATGCATCGCTCAGGACGGTTTGCAGAGACGGTGACAGCCAGCTGTCATCGCTTGCTTGCTGGCTGGTAGCAGGAGAGTGATACGGCCCTGAGGCCAGCATGTTCTTGCACAACCAACACGCTGCCCGAACATCTAATGTTGTTTGTAACAGAGACCTGTGTATCGCGCTTTCTGCACCACCATATCACGCCCCTAGATAACAGCTGCCTTCTGCTTTGCATTGATGCAATATCGCACCATCATGTGTTGTCAGACCTGTTGGGCCGGCCTCGCCTCACCCGGCAGGCAGGCTGCGCCTCCCACTCTGTGTGTTCGAGCTATAGCCTGCCTCAACAAACAGCCTTCTACATTTTCGCAAACGAAGACTGTCTCATTGACCTCTGATTTAGCATTGTAAGTGCTTAGCACTTATAACGAATCCAACAGACACATTGTGCAACCTCCATGCCCCGCACGAGCGGGCCGCCGTACGCTATCAATACCTCTAGCCTGCCCCAAAGCTCCTAGACCTAACACCACCGCCTGCGCATGCAGACATACACACGAACCTATGCGACTGCTATACACTGCAAGCGATGGGGGTGCGAAGTGGGTCCATCTGGCGATAGCACCCGTTAGCGCACGATTTCTTAGACCCCATTGCGGAGCCGAGGGTCCGCGGCTGCCTCCACAACCATAACAACCAGCGTCAACATTGGTCGCCGCTTACGGCCCATGCAACAACACCACCACCACCACCCCCAGCTCTTATCTCCACCCGGCGATGAAGCGGTACCCTTCTGATGACCACGACTCGCATATATCCCTGCCCAGCACCAAGTGCCGCCACATTCAGCTCGCCGACGTTCTGGGCGCCTCACCACCACCCTCGAATCCATCATCACACACACTCGCCGCGGCCGAAGCCCCGTCCCCAACCGCTGCCGCACAAGACGAGGGAATCCTGCTTTATTCTTATACCATGCAACTACAGTTGGCAATAGCTTGTGTTGCGACACGCCATACACCGCATTCAATGACACGTATCAGAGACATCTGGTAGAATGACACATATTAGGGACCTAGGAAGAGCTAGGTGTCATTTGCACTCCAGCGCGCCTGCAATGGCTGGAGGGAACACACAAGGAGGCCGTTAATAAAGACGCAGAAGAAGGCTGCAGCCGAGCCAAAGCTGCGCAGCAGCAAGACAGACGAACAAGCTGCGCAGCTGTGTACGCCACTACCATGCGGGCAAGATGGCAACACCTACCACGCTAGCCAAGATGGACTGCTGTAGACGCCTAGGGTGTGCTGCGCACCAGCCTAGCATATATACCAAGCAGGACACTAGTAGCGCTACCAATAAGCAGGAGTCCAAGCCAGTCCATGCGTAGCAGGGGACCAGCGTGCGGCATGTCGTCATGGTCGAAGAAGAGCAGCGCGATAAAGAGTTGTATAAGGTAGAAGAATGCCGCCTTTTGCTTCTAAGCAGTCAATGCCTCAGTATGTCTCGAACAAGACTATCAACGCAATTGGTATGGCAGAAGAGTGACCATTGTAAGTCCGCGCTCTAAAGAATCCGGATCAAACAAATGAAGATTTCACAGACGCATACTTTGCTGTTTACGACACTTGTACACTAATAGTGTACTTCTAGCTGTCCCATCTGTTATCACACTAATTCGGAAAGGTTTCACGCAGCATTAAAAGTGCTTTTTGTCCTGACAATCGCTTGTACTTAGGCAATGATTGCTGAATTAAATATTAATTCTTGACGCCTAATATAGAGCTCGCATATCTCAGCGCTTCATTGTAGCTGCGTTACTCAGTTGAGCTACGAGCATCCGCCAACTACCAGCAAGGGCGTGTTTGCACTACCCGTTGCAGTCTTGTACAGGGACTTTGTTCTAGGAGCTCTACAGGAGAGTTTACTCGTGAGCGGTATCGCGGCTTGTACGCAAAGGTGGTGATGCAAACTCCCGCGCGTGGGGTTTCGTTATGTATCCAAATCAGATGATACGGAACACACAAACATTGTTCGCTCGAATATGAAACACTTTTGATGGCCTTTCAATGGTGCTAACTCTCCAATGTAGAACTTTTGGCTACGGCTAGAGCATCTGTTTCTTCGCTGCGACCTTGACCTTTCCAGTCAGCCATCTTCTTTTCTCCGCCTCAATATCAATCTGCTTATCCTTATTGTAATGGACGGCGCTGATGGCCTTGATCATTGTCTGTACATCTGGGTGCAGTGAAATGTTGCGCAAATGACCGTAGCCGTGCAATACATTGCTAAGTGTGCCATAAAGATTCTTCCCAACGCTTTCGTATTTCTGATCGCCCTTCAGTGTCCAAAGCGGGTGCTTGCCACTTTTTACACTGCCATCATACTGAGTCCACTGGATCTGCCAAAAGGTACGCCATTGAATGCCAAATCCTTTCTGCGATTCACCTGTGGCGGGTAGGTTCTCGAGTAGCCAACGGCAAGCTACGACATCTTCAAGGGACGAAGTGGCATGGCTGCAAGTTTGTGCGGCACCCAAGTCTACACGATTTTTCTCTATGCATTTGGACAAAATTGCGATGCTTCGCTTACATTCGACCATAGTTTCGCACGCCAGAGTCAGTTTACTGGACCGTGCATTTGAGTCCTTAATCTCTTGTTCCATCTCTTGCATACGCCTGCGGGTGGACGAACCTTCGGATGTCACCTCTGCATCAAGTCTCTTCATACAATCTGCTGTGCCTACAACCAGGTTGGAAATCCCTGCAAGCCTGGTCGCTATATGAGACAATCTTTGCTGTAGCATGACTGAAGGCAGGTTTCCTCGAAGCTCTCTCAAGATCTGCTCAGGGCAATCTGAGTAAGTCGGAAACTGGATGGATTTGCAGAACGACAATATGCTAGCGCAAAAGCTCTTCCAGCCTGAGCACTGCCGAGCATCACTGTAGCAACTTCTATAGAAGGTTGCACCATACCTATTAGGGATGCCGGTGAGCCGATATATTTCGTGCTTCGTCAATGCTGAAGTGTACTGAACATCTGTACACGAGTTTGTCATGTCCATGATGAGATCGCTCCGGCACCGCCTCCCACGGGCGGAAAATCGCATCCGGTATGTGTAACGGAGTAGCGTGTAAAACCATACTTGCGCTAAGAAAAGAAGTCTTTCGGTGGTCTGGCTTGGATTCTCCCAGAATTCGGTCAAGACTTGCTGCCAGCAGCTGATGCTGCCATCCTTCATCTGCGCTCGACCATGCGAGAGTATCCCAGATGGCCAACCGTACCCTGCTGCGACTGTCTGCATCAGATATTCTTGTGGTAGGTGAGCTACCATGTATGGCACGACACGCTCAACAAGAGCTTTTCAGTCATGAGCTGCGATATACCAAAAATCTAAAGGTTTGGAAGGATCATCTGAAATGGTTGCGAGTAGAGAGTCTAGTGAAGAAGCGCAGCTAGCCTCTGGCCTAGAGCGGAATCGAAAGACTAGATGCATTCCTGGTATTCCGTGCTCAAGATTGACTGCTGCTGACGGCAATAGGATGTTCGCTGGTCCTTTCAACAGATCGGGCTTGGCTGACTGCCATCAAGGCGAGGACGAGACCGAGGTGAAGCAACCAGTATGAACCTCCGTCAGGAACTGAAATATAGCATGCGCGGCTTGCATGTGCTTGTCGGAGCCTTGTATTCGCTGATCAGGGATTCTTGCGGCTTGGCGTGCACGAGTGAACGGCAATTAATGTATCTGACCTCTAGAGCCTGTGCAGTAGATCTCAGATGTGAAGCGTGGCATATCCCGAAGTCAGAATTGAATGCAGTTGTTTACATTCCACGTGAAGCGAATTCATGGAATAGTGAGAGGGTGTCGGTCAGGCGCTCAACCCACGCTGTTGCCCCGCTCTGCATTCTCGTCCCCTTACAGCAGTGGGTCTGTGCGCTGTCTTTGGGTTGTGCATATCACACATGTTCGTGCAGCTTATCCCACTAATCAGACGTAACTATCACAGAGCTTGCGAGGTTGGACATAGTAGTTCGATACAATGATGAGTCGACAATGCAACGGAGAACATTGTATGAAAGTGTGAACCGTCTAGAGGGGTTCGTGTCAATAACATGTTTGCTGGTAGCTATCAGGCAATCCTTGCGTCGTCTGAGTTGAGCGCCAGGGAACACCGTGGCGGCTGTTCCAATCTGGAGGCGCCTGATCGTGTCGATCGATGATTGGGAGATACATGTCTCTCTTCGTCTTCAGCCACTCGCTCTCACAGCGTGATCTTGCTCCCACAGTCTTACTCATAGATTGCATTGTACTCACTCCCGGTGTGTCTCTTCAACAGAACGTAGCATCGATCGTGTCGCGAACCCCCCCACACCTTTTGAAGAAGATGACAGCCAAGATACACGCCCTGTCGACATTAAGCAATTCGCCACTGTGTTCGAATAATAAGCAAAAACTCTGTCAGGCACATGCTGCGCTGTTTTGCAGTGGCTGCAACATGGTCCAAGTATGCCTAAATTCTTTCTAGCACATCTTTCGTGATCAGATAAGGATTTGTTGTGGCCACGTTTAGCCTACTGACGCGACAACAGTACTGCTCAAAGAATTGCCAGACTGCGGATTGGTCTCAGCACAAGAGAGACTGTAGATCCGCATTTTTGAAAGGCAGCTGGGAGCCCGCTTGTTACACAAGAGCTGGATCGAGTAGGACATCCGCTCCTGGGGCATTGACGTCTTCATCGAGTTGGTGAGGCGGGAGCGTCCAGATGTCTGCCTTGCAGCCAGGCAGTTTGACAAATGGTTAGGACCAGAAGGCATCGCTGGAGGCGAGATTAAGTGAAAAACAGCGCTGAGCATCGAGATTAGGCCGCCAGAGACGACCTGCGAGGTAGAGGAGACTGGAGACAGCGAGGAGGACAGCGAAGACGAGGACGATCAGGCGGACAGGCGCGTTGAGATTGTGCAGCCGCAGATTCGCTCTCAGAGTGCGCCAGCTACTTCTCTGCGCCAGACAACGTTGCCTGAGTTGTTTACAGCAGTAGCATGAACCTTGAGTCTACGATATGATGGACAGTCAACCTGCCGCCCTCCCTCCCTTTCTCTTCCCCACCTCACCACTTCTCTACCTCAACTGCCTGCTCAGCCTTTCAAGTGTGGACCTCTCCTTGCTACAGGTTGTTTTGCACAGGACTAACTCGAAAACTTAGCACACAATGTCCGCTCCTGCGCGCCCTCCTTGGGCAGTCAACTCTGCTGTCCAGCAGCTTGCCTCCGCCGTGAACCTCCCCGACCCGTTCGAGACCCATCTAGCTGCTCCGCCAGTTCCGCCTGCTGCTGTCGTCGATACAGCTTCTGGCAACGTCATCTTCTTAGGCGTTATGTTTGGCGTGGAGGACGGACCCCAGAACACTGAGTACAAGACCGCAGTCCAGCTGTACACGCGCCGTGATCCCTCCACCTCCCAGGTGTGGGTCTTGTCGCGCTACATCCAGACCGTGCAGCGCAGCCAAGCTCACCAGGCCCTCATTAGCACCGGCGTCGCAGACCCTTTCCCTCCGCTGTCGCCATCCTCGCTGACCTGGTGCGTCTGGGACACGCTTGCCAACTTCCTCAACACCACCTCTCCAGCTCTCCAGCAGCGCCACTTCCGCACAGTCCCCAACCCCGTCTACGGCAAGCTCCCTGACCAGCACGCCTTCTTCACCGGCATCTGGCGCACCTCTCGTCACCCCGTCCACGTCGACAAGATGCGCTCCTACAGCGTTCTTGCCTGGACCCTCAACGCCGCTGTCGTGCAACTGGGACTCTCAGGTGTGCCTACGCTCAACACCTCTGAGCAGCAGCAGTGGTTCAAGCGCACTGCTGTTCGCAGCGAGTAGGAATCTGCTTACTCTTGCTCTGGGTCTACCTGCGATCGCCTGCATGGCAGTGTGATTGTCTGCACGACTACATACATGGACGAACTCTGTGCTAAGGCACGCGCACGGCAACGGTTGCGCAGGATGGATGTAAGCTTCTTGGTTTTTACTATACAGAACTGCATGCTACTTTGCATGCTAAGTATGTGGATAGAGAGGTTCCACGAACAATCCATCCAACTTTTTTCCATTCTTTTCTTAGCTGCGTGATGCTTGCTTCCTTGCTGACTTGTACTTGCTTAAGGCGTTCCTTGCTCTAACTCTAGGTTAGTCCTGCTTGCTGCGGTGTCGCTGCAGCGTTACTATCGCACCTAGTGCATCCTCACCGTGCATTGCTCGTATGACTATGCCTGCTCTCTGTACATTAAAGCCTTAGAAACCGGTCGATCTACCCTGAAGCAAGCTTACATATCTGTCTACCTTTCCTACACTCTTCTCTACTAAGCACACCGACCCCACAACGCCTCTAGCTCTATCCAGCTTTCCGCTATGGTCTACTTCTCTACCCTCGCCTAGGTTCGCACCGTCTACCAGCACCTTGTTGGAAAGACCAACTACGTCAACCACGATCAGACGCTAGGCGCTCTCCGCGCGGTGCAGATGGCCCAGCTTCAGCTAGAGAAGGGCGTCCTTGGTATCTACAACATAGCAAGACAAACAGCTTCGGATTGTATATCTAAACCAGAACTAAATCCCATAGGGTCTATGGGGGAAAGGATTAGCAGTCAGTTCATGGCGGAGTTCCATTGTGATGTGAGTCGGTCATGATGCTTGTTGATAAAGCGCGTAACGGCACTCTTGGAGACCTCCTTCTGAGTTACGGACGACATGAGGTTTTGTATCATCTGCCTTGTAGGTTGTAGCCGACGCCCTTGAAGCTCTTCTATGTATCTTACAAGGTCCGTATCCTGTTGTGGGTTGAGGTTTTGCTGCTCTGTTGAGACCTCGTTGCGCGGGCGCGTCTCAGCTCGGTGGCGGCGCGTCAAAGTTGAGCGCACAACACCATACTTTTCGGCAATTCTCGTATACGGGACCTTTTCGCAAGGGCTTAGCTGAGCCATCTCTGCAAGGGCTGATTCGAGTGACATGGTGGCGTTGAGTTATCGTGGGTTGCAGTATCACGCGTTTTGGAGATTCCGCGCATTTCCTGTCCCACAAACACTCATTGCCATTACCACTCCCACACGCCATTTCGACCGAGCAGAAGCCTGGGTCATAGAGATGAGCAGGACTCGATAGGGTAGCTCAGGGCCGCTTCAGCACCCCTCTGAAGCATTCGGATGTCCAGCGGCGCCCGCCCGCGTTGGCAGGCCACAAGTGCGACGAAATGGAGCTTTTCTCCCACACCATCGCCTTGAGCCGCTGCTGGAACGGCAGCACCAGCCACATATAGTATACTAGCAGCTTGCCTACCTCGTGTGGCACATACTGGTGGATAATCTTGACGTCGCCGCTCATGGCGTACCCCTTGTGGTACCGTGTCGCGTACACGACTATGCCGTCCTCGATGTATATGTTGCGGTGTCCGCCCTGCACCGTGTTGCTGTGCCAGATGCTTAGCAGCTCTGTTGACTATCCTGGCTGGTCAGCGGTCGTGTGCATGAGCACGAGCAGCTTCTCTCTGAACGCCACTACGCGTCCATGTACCGTTCCACCTCTCTCCTGTCCACGCTGGACCGGCTGCCGGGCTTGATGAAGCGCTCTCGCACCGCGGCATCCTGCCCCACCCGCTCAAGCAGCCACGTCTCGCCGTCTACGGGCATGCGGCTGCGCTGGTCATGCAAAAAGTTCCATCCTGGCCGGCTGTCGGTCAGGTTGTCGCGCAGCTGCTGCCACGGGATCTTGGGCGCTTGCTCTGCCCCGTCCCTGCCGCAAAACAGCAGCTCCTCCATCAGCAGCCGCCTGCCCTCTGCCTGCATCTCGTGCACCATGCTGCGGAGCTGAGCCATGTTGAAGTGCACCTTCATCCCGTACGTGCGGAGGTCCAGCATCCACTGCATCGGACTGCGGCTGCCGCTCACCATGAAGCCGTCTATCATCTTCCCTACAAAGTCCAAGAAGCCCTTGGGCTGGGGGGTCGGGCTGCCCTCGCTGCCGTACCCGCTGTCGTAGTCGACGTCTCCTTCGAACGGCGCGGACAGCTCGAGCGCATGCTGCACGATCAGGAAGTGGGCGACCTTGATCGTCAACGACAGCACCAGCGGGTACAGCTCGGGGCCCTTTCAGCCGTCTTCCCTGACGCCCAGCACGGCCAGCACGCACACCAACGCGCAGTCATATACCTTGCAGCAGATAGTCTGGTCAAGCAGCGCGATGCAAAAGCCAAAGCACGCCTTCTTGACGGGTGCCAGCTTTGCGTGCTCAACCTCCTGTTCACAAGCAGGCGCTCTGTGCGTGGACGTCCTTCGCTCGTTGTCGAGCTCGTCAATTATCTTATCTTCAGCTTTGTCTTTGTCTTTGTCTTCGCCTCTGCCTTTGTCTCTGTCCTCCACCTCCACAGACTCCCTAGAAACATCTTGCCTGGCCTGCTTGACCAGCACCTCCCACACCTCGTGCTGCTTCTGCGTGAAGCAATACTCTGGGGCTCTTTCACGCGTGCTCTCGCTGCCTGCAGGCAAAGAACATAATTATCAGCTTCCACAGCCGCAAGCGCTCCTTAATTAACTTGTTGTCTATGTACAGTTGCAGCAGCGCGTATCCTTCTAGTGCATCTCTGTCTAGATAGCCTCCATGCGCACGCATATACCCACCTACTTAAGCACAGAAGCCTGGCTTACACAAGCCAGCCCGTCCATAGCGCGCCAGATAGCAGCCTTAACAGGCTCGTTGTTCTTCTCTGGATCAATGCTCGTGGAACTGCGCCGCCTTGCAGCATCCTAGAAGCGCCCTAGAATTTTAACAGTATCAAATTAATACATTTTAATAGATAGCAATATATAGCAACATCTATAGACAGTATTTAAGACTTAGTAAACTACACCCGCATCTGATGTCCTTCCACTCTTCCTCAACCTCCCGCCTCCTGCCCAACAGCTTATGCTCTCCCCTCAGCATGTTCCTTCCCCACCCCTTCAGTATGCCCTTCCTCCTCCTCTTCTGCTTACTCACCTTAGCCATCACCATCTTCCTCAGCACATACCTGTGCAGCCTGTCAATTTCGTTAGAGAACTGGCTCAGCTTCTCTAACAAGTCCTTGCCGAAGTCCAAACACACGCCTCTGCCCTGCTTAAGAACTTTGCCACCCTCTGTCCAAAGGTCATCAACTATGTCTTGCTGCATCCTTAAAACGTCAGCTTTGTGTATCTCCATGTCCTCCTTAAACTCCCCTTGTGCCTTCACACGAGCGTTATACACAGCACTCTTAACCTTGTTGTATTTTTTGTTAACAAGCCTCTTAAAGCGCTGCAGTTCCTGCTGCTGGTACAGCTTGAACTAATTAGTGAGATAGGTTTAGAGGTGTGGGAGCATTGTCTGGCCGAAGGGTGTCAGCTTCAGTAGCTTAGGGTAGTTGTGGCCAGACGAATCAATTAAGGTAAAGGACAGGGCAGGAGAGGCCGGCTGGGAATCTGGGACGAAGAGGTCTTCGATTGCGCTAGGCAGGTGAGACTCCACAGCAGCGTTGACCTGTCTGCTAACTGCGGCTTTAACAGTCTGAACGTGCAAGGCTCCGCCAATACACTCTTTAAGTCGCTTGGCGACGGCAGCGTCAATTGCTCTGGCTTGCTAGGCCTTGATTTCCTCAACATAGGCAGTGAACTGCCTCTTGACTGCAGCGTTAATAAACTCATTCCGTGCTCGTTCAAAAGCTGCAGCTGCAACCTCTAGACTACACAACATTGTCTTCTTAGACAAATGCAATCCAATTAGCGAGTTAGGCGTCCAGTACCTTGGCCAGTAGAGAGGTAAGCTAGGACTTTCTGCGCGGGTAAGTCACTGATCAGAGTCTAGGGTGGCTGAACAATTTGCCTTCCCTGAATCGCTTACGGGTGCTAGCCACCTGGTACTAAGGCAGCGCTCTAGCAGCCCTAGTAGACAGAAACACCTTAGTGACGAGCGGTGCAAGGAGAGAGTCGGGATTGTTGTCGCGGAAGGCGTCTGGCAACTTGCAAGTCTCAGCAAACGCAGGTGGGCTAACATTACTAATAGTATTAGCCCTATCACAAACGCGTTTAAGGTCGCCTTCTTTAGCCCGCGCTGTACAAGATCTTCTGCAAGTGGACAACTAACTAGGCCTTGTGATGCTTATCTAAAAGCTTTAAACATGCCCTAGTGCTGTTGTTGCACGTGCTTGTAATTAAAAAGGATGTGTAGGGTGTTTGCTCTTAAAAGCTCTTTGAATTAGCTCACAGTAGGCTGGCGTTGACATTGAGGGTCCACGCGTTCATTGACCAGGCACTAGACAGGACATTCTTTTTTAATTTTTAAGTACAATATCTAAAAGGCTGTCTAACAACCTTGCTAGAGTTGCGCTAGTTGTTCCTCTAAGAACTGTTTAATAATTTCTGAACTACGACTAAGCCTACTAGTACCTATATTATCTGCAGCATACTTAAGAATAAATAACTGTAAAACCTTAGTTGTGAACACTTCTAGCAAAAGAGAGAGTGTTGCCTGTTGGGGGTCGTCTTTATACAAAAGGCTAGCTGGCAGTGGAAAAATAGAGCTAAGGGATCAGACCTAGGTTGAACCAACGCTTAGCAATTGATCTGACTTATACTTTAGCCATACAGAGCATAACAGGTAAGTATGTTACCCCCTCTCTTGCAACGGTCCTAGCAAAGGAAGATCTATGCTGTGACGCGCAGCCAGAGAACCTGCCTACCCAGGCTTTGGTAGCAGCCTTGACTATGTATACAGCACGCTGCGTCTACTGACACCAGATACGCCACTCAGAACTCAACCACCCCTCAGACGGTAGCCGACAAAGTCTCAGCGACAAAGCCTCTGCTGTTAGAGGCCTTGTGAAGGTTCGCAAGGATGGTGTGGGCAACCGCCTAAACGAGCACGATGTGCGCAGCAGGTGACAGCAGACGCGAAAACGCACAAGGGTAGTCAACAGAGGTAAGGCGACTGTTGAATAGGTGTATGAAAGAGCTGCCTTAGTAGGCGTAACAGGTGGTGAACAAGATTGCGACTAGTTCTATGAACTAACTGATTGATATAGTGAGGGCTGGGAGGTCCGTGTGAGCACTGACCAGCCACCAACCTGGGGCGAAAGACCGTGACTGGTCATCTTCGATTGCCAAGTCGCCCGCGGACGTCTCAAACTTGATCCAGTCAGAACTCTTCCCACTTCGCATTAGGATCGATACCAAACACGCAAGGCGAGCGGCCCGGCTTAGCGCACGGAACGGGATGGGTGCACTGAACACCCCGTGTGCGCTTCTTTTGCCCGTCGGTCTCGTCCTGCCGATATGGTCCCGCCCAGATCCGATGACGTACACAGCACTGAGACGCGCAGTGGGTAAACACCGACATGCAAGCGTGGTGTAGTCCGCTACATATCCTCGATAGATGACGATTCCGGACCGTGACTGTTGTTCTGTTGAAAGCATCGCATGATCGGGCATTTTGAGGCTTGAAGGTGCAGATTGCCAAGCAATGCCGGTGGCTGCGAGCGCCTGATTGGCTACAGTATTGTACCGGTAATAGCTCGCATTGACGTCTCTACGACGACGGGAACCGCACCACAACACAACAACGCAGCACCAAGCTGCCAGCATGCCGAAGCGCGCACGCTCCGAATACAGCACTCCTGCCAACGCGGGCGGTTCTCTGCCATGTAGGTCTGTCGCAACTAGTGCTGGCCACCTGTGTGCGGAGTGAACCAGTAACCTTATCAACTGCGTCGCCGCCTTTAGAATGAGGCTACAGCGATCTCCAAGTACATTCAGACCTTGATCCTCCATATGGAGACCGCGCGTAAGATCAAGGACAGAATATAAATTAAACAACGAATCAATATCAGCCTATATTACTATAGTAGATAGAGGCCGCGCTCAAGAAGCTATTGCACTAGCAAACATCGATGCGATAGAGAAGAGAATCATACGAATGAAGCCCCAGAGACCATGTCTGACACCGGCTCGAAGTGACATACAGTCGACTTAGGCCTTTGATTAGAGCGCCGCACGATGTGGCGAACGGTAGGTCTGTTTTATTGACCGAGACGAACCCAGCAACAACCGTGGTAGTACAAGAATGCCTAGTGCTTACAAATGCGCGGCAGCCGCGCAAATTCAAATTAAGATTAGACAGGCTTCAAATTCTCTTCCATTAACCGACGCAACAACAGCCACAGACTAGAACTGTGCGATTCGCACCAGATTGCTTCTTCGCATCTCTGATGCCTGACACCGATGGATTTGTTCAAATGGGTCCGGTGAATCACCACGCTGCCACAGAATATTGCATTCTATGTCGCTACATAGTTATCGATGCTCCTAGCGTCGGAGTGGGCTGCGGTAAGGCTACGGACTGCACTGCTGCAGTGTTTTTATTAATCATGCTTAGTACTTGACGCCAACAAAAAACCTGCAATCTACCAGACCTCACGGAACGACCCAAACAAAGCTTGTCTAGACGGCACAAAGCACGTAGTATGTTCCCATAATGAACGTCAACAGAATCAAGCATACAGCTATCATCCATATTGCTGGGAGTATGTTACAGCTCAGACGAGAGGAGACGTTACGTCCGAACGACTTCTGCGGTTTGCTCAGTCAAGCACTCATCTCTTCTGCTTTCCTGGAAGCGCTGATTCTGGTTCGACTAGTGTCATTACTGACCTTGCGCCTAATTCAAGACCCTCAGACAAGCAGTTAGACCTTTTGAAAAGTATCAGAGAGAAACTTCCTCTAGAATTGCAGAGGCTGGTTCTCAATTACGCAGGAATTTGTCCGGCCAGCTCCATCTTACGCATCGTATGTGCCGGAACCGTGGACCTTCTGAAGCGGGTTGTATTGAGATCAAATTGGAAGATACGATGCCCAATTGCACGATATATGAAGTTCAACTTCGTGTTCGTCGAGGGCTCTTGGCTATGGTGTGGTTGTACGACTGAAACTGGCATGTTCGGCTACCCAGGGCGCAAGAGTATACCTGCAGAGATTCCGTCAGATGTCAACATGGTGACGTTCACTGTTGGACGCTTCGGAATCCAAGGGCTGCAGTTTCAAGGACCTAGCGGGGCCTCTATTCTCGTTGGAGAGTTTCGGGAATCACTTTGGACTGGAGAGATGACCTCCTTTGACTCTTTACAGTGTCTGCTGCTCAGCTTAGACGTAAGATAGAAGCATTCTCGCAACGGTACAAACGCTGATTCGGCAAAGGGTCTAAAGGTCCGAAATCTGAAGATCAACAATCGAAAAAAGTCATTTGGCCACCGATTCATGTGGAAAGGAGAAATACCACTGTCTGCAACTATCGCTATCAACTCCAAGGCATACTACCAGAACAGGTCCTCGCTAAGTGCAAAGTATGAAGTGGACGGATTTCCTGGCTGGCACTTGATCAGACATCTTCCACTACTGAAGCACAGGAGTGTTTGCTACGGGATTACCGCCTATTGTGCTCCTGAAGGGGCAATCGTTGGACTCGAGTCGCACTTCCGCTGCGAGGGGGTCACCTCTTCGTCTAGCATCGGGCGTAAGACAGGTTGTGCCGTCTACTTTGCTCTTGCAGACTCAGAGTACATTGATACCGTATGGGCACTTTGCGACGAAATTGCGTCCTTCTTAGGGCCTTTCCTTGTGGTAAGTACAGCACCATTGTAAGAAAACACTATTAACTTGAAGTGTAGCTTCGTACCAATCGAGATAGGATAGCTTATCTCCAACCTTTTATGACTTCAGATCTTTCTATAAAACTCTTGCATAGAGGGAAGATTTCAGGTTTCTACTGCAACGCACTGCAAAAATGCTCTGGGAGGCTCCAGTCTTTTGGACTGATGTATGATCCAAACAAAACGATCATCAGTCCAAGCCTGCCAATCTTCCCCAAAGCTCAAGAATATACAACAAATCTGGTTGCTCCGCCATCAGGACTATTCGCTTCAAAGGTTCTCATTAAAGACATATTCAGGATCCAAGCCTGTTATCGTGATAACCGCTGTACAGGGATAATGCTCACCTTAACAGATGACAGGGTCGAAGTCCTAGGACAGTGGTTCGAATGCACTGGCCGTCATGACTCACTATACGACGTGGCAAGAGATGGGATGTTCACAGGGCTTCGGTTCAAACTGTGTGGGCTACCTCACAGTACTGTCGTACGTAAAGTTACTTTGCTCATTGCTGAAATGAGCATCAACAATGCAGGGGATCTAGTACAGGATGCGAAGTCCTTTGTAAGTAACGTTACTCTCATGGTATAGAACCTCAACTTGACGCTTTTAGGATACCATCGTATGGATATACTCTGCATTTTCTGACGAAATTAGTGTTTCGAGATAGTGATCTTGCATCCATACTGTTGCGGTGCAAGTGGGTCCTACAAGCCCCGATCGTCACCTCTGTTGACTATCCGAGACTGGTACATCTTAGAGCATGTATTTATTGTCGCCTCCTAGCTATATAGCAACTCAGCACAGTTTTCATTGTATTCCTACAGCGGCCCTGCTTGCCGCAACAAATGCTACCGGGCTTTCGGCCACTTGTACGTGAGATAGTGTTTGCCGCTCTTCGAAATATACACCCATATAGGCTTGCCATGTTGCGTTATCTTTTCCCTCCAATCGTCCTTCACCGTCGATGCCAAGCTGCCATCCTGTCTTTTGAATATGTATTCCGTCTTGGAAAACGTATGCTCAACTCGTTTAAGAACAACGGGTATATATTCGGGTCTGGCAGGCTCCTCATCATCCTCATCATCCTCATCATCCTCATCATCCTCATCATCCTCATCATCCTCATCATCCTCCTCATCGTGCTCTCTCTCCTGCACTGTCTTCCCCTTCTCTTTGTCCACAACAGCTTGAGCTAGTGCATTCTGTGCAGTTCCTATCGGAGCGGCTCGACCAACATCTAGAGCCAGGTTGCGATATACAGCTGGCTGTCCTCCTTGATGCTTTTGCGATGGGGGTCGGTACGCCAACTGCTGCTGCGGAGGGTGCTGCTGGATCGGCTGTTGCGATGTTGGCTGGTACGGATTCTTCTGCATACGTTGAGGAGGATTACTACACATGTAGTTGAAGTCCCGCTTTATGTTCTGGGCGCCGTTATCGTCGCCAACTTCGTAGTAGTACTTTTCGCCCCCAACTACACTGGAATCTGGAGTACCTCTGAAGCCCTGCAGCATATGTGCGCCGTGATCATAACGCCAGAACCTCCACATAGTATTCTGTTAGCTCATGGCATAAACGAAGGGATATCTGTTACTGTCCTTGTGCAACAAGTACTCCTTACAGTACGACAGCACTTGTTTCTCGGCTTCTCCAGAGGTGGGGATACTCCATTGGTATCTACCATGTTTCCCTTTGCTCTTATCCATCTTGCCTTCTGCGATGCAAAGTATCAATAGTTCAAAGGTTGTATGTTCGTTGAACTAGACCACGTTATCAGCTTCAGTCCTGGTGTCGTCATTCACCGGGGTATTCTCTGTATTGTTTCAAAGCATGCACAAGAAGGCTGCGCTTTTGCGAAAACAGCTGGTGCAGTTGAAAAAGAAGTAGCACACCGTCGACGACTCGGTTAAGATATGGTCGATCAGGTACTTGGCTAGCACGGAATTACCGCATCCAGGGTCTGCGGATACAAGCAGTGGCCCTGACTCCTTCATCTTCCACTCTTGGAAACGAGGGTGGTCGAGAAACCACGTGCATGTGCCTTCTACTCTGTCCGCTATGCGTCCTTTAGAATCTTCGTATGTAGCATCCCCAGTGCTCCTGGTGAGCCGAAACAATTGAAGACAATTTGCTTGCTCCTTGGACAAGCTGCGCTCGTGTGCTTCTTGTTGGTACTCAAATGACCTCTGCGAAATGGCCAGTCCGTCTCGCGCAATATTTCTGTGGCTTTCTGCGATTTGGTGGACGTTCGTCATAGCTGTGGCTTTTAGCGTATGTCAATGTCGCAATCTACAATGTTTCGGACTGACCGGACAGGACATCTCTCATCGACTCCTCTGCAGTGCGTAACTTGGTCACATCAGCCGGCGGTATGACTTACAGCACCTCCTTTGCGTATGCCGCCGCCGTGCCCGCCGCGTACGCCTGCCACCGCTTGTTCTTGTGCGAGTCTGCGTAGTCGCAGATGCCACGCACCACTAGACACGGAAATATATTCATTAGCCCCGCTGCCTCCATCTCGAAGCACAACACTCCGCCTAGCTCTGCGCTCAGCTTGTCTCGCACAGCAGCGTCCTTGATGACCTGGTTGCCCGACGCGATTGTGCCTTGGTGAACAACCACCTCTTGTCTGCGTGGCTCGCGATTGACTGCGTGCTCTATGCTGCACTTTGCGCACGTTGCTCCTTTGTCTGCGTGCCCGTACTCCGCCTCGAAGAGCGTGTCTGATCCGGCAGCCTCACGAGTGAACTCGGGTAGGCTGTCAAGCTTCGACAAGTACTCCAGCAGTCTGCCCTTTTGTCTTATCTGCATCGCTCGCACATTTGTTACTGCATTCAGCAATACCGTTGGCGGCGCATTGAGCGAACCTGTCCACTCTAACCCACTCGAGGTCGCTTTGCCTGCATCGTACTGCACCACTCCAGGAAATGTCCCTTGCGGCTGACTGACCACAACGTCTCCCAGGCGTATGTCTGCATCAGCGCTCGGCACGCCACCGCCTATGCCCACCATCAGTCCAAAGCGGATACCTTTGAACGATGCTTGCATCTGCATCGCCACAGCAGCAGCTGGGTTGTTGCCGATCTGACCCGCAGGCAGGCATACAATCACCACGTTGTGGCCGCCAGTAGAGCCGATGCAGTACAGGTTCTCGTTGTTGGCGGGGTCGCGCTCAAGGCCAGGGTGCTCCTTGTCGAGCATCGCCTTTGCGGCTGCTAGCTTGATCAGCAGCGCGCACACCCACCCCACCGTGTAGTCGTCGCAACGCAGCAGGCGCGCCATCTGGTGTTATCACAAAAGGAAGAGGTATAGAGAGTAAGGAGTCATCGCTGCAAGAGGAGGATGCGAGCTGTCAGCACCTCAGCCTTGTGGCCTTTCAGCACCCCACCTTGTCGTAGCCTAAGCGCTTGGCTGCCTGCATGTCAGCACAGCGTGGATGATCCGTGGGGTCAACGAGAGCACCTTAGGTGTTATAGCCGCGGCCACACGCGCTGGTGCGGGTGGGGCCGAGGGCGCTAGGACACAAGCGGGCCACTCTGCTCTCACACAGTAGTAGGACAAGCGCCACAAAGCTGACAGAGCTAATGCGCCCTAGCTAATAGGGTGTTTAGCGTCAGACCTGATTAATGTAGAGCAGACTAGCCTCACGCTGTGCAACCCTTTTAGTGTGTCAACGTGTACAGCTGAATGACACAGCAGCAGAGAGGATATCTGCCAAGCTGAGAGGATAGATCACAAGGGCAATACAGCAGACTGCCTTTGAGGGCGTAATCACGAGGCTGTGTGTTAGTATCTGTTACGTATTGTAGCAGCTTAGTGCAGGTAGATCTAAATTAAACAGGCTTACCTAGACATCTATGCAAGCATGTAATGTGCCTGCGATACCTTCTAGCACGTTGTCATCAAACACAACAAATGTAATCACGTCTAACAAAGAGGATTGCGCGTAAGCAGCTTAGTGTTATCATCTAGAAGGCCCACAAAGCTGCTGCTTGGTACTAAGCAACGCTTGTGCAGGACAAGGGGACGCAATGCAGCGCAATCAGGGCAAAGACGTGCAACATAACGCGCAACTTAGAAAACTTAGCATATGTCTGATTTGCAAATGTGTATCCTAGTAGTAAGCCTGCACGTTGCACGCACTCCTCCTGTACCCTACAGCTTGCCAGTGCAGCACACCTCTCTGTGATTATGCACTAGTCACTGCGCTGTGCAAGGCCGCAGAGCAATTTAATGGCGGCGCTCAAAGCTTCCCTATCGCGAGCGAGGCTGCCTTTGCCAGCAAGTACGGGTACGAGCCTCCCAACAAAGACTACGAGAAGCTGTTCTCCTGCCAGGCAGCCGTCCCCCGCTCGCAGCGCGATCGAGATGTTAGACTACACAGCGCAGGGTGGCTGGTTCCTGACTCTGCCGATGCTAGCGTCTGCAAGCCTGTCTTTATACCTAGCCTAGTCTGTCCTGTCTGCTATCTGGCTGCTGCGCGAGACGCTCGCCGACGATGCGCTTACCATCGACAGCTGGGACCGCCTCGTCTGCACAGTTCAGTCGCGAAATTGATGATCATCTGCCTTGTAGGCATTAAGCTTCTCTCTGTGAGCCCTTTGATGTACTTTACAAGCTCTGCCTCATCACGTGGGTGTAATAGACGTTGGGAGTTGATAGTATCTTCCTGCAGGGGTGCTTGACCTTTGTGTTGGCGCGTCAACGTAGTACGAGAACAGCCATGTTTTTTGGCTAGAGCGCGGTACGAAAACTGTTCTCCTGGTCTTAAACTGTCTATTTCTGTAACGGCTTCCTTTACTGGCATTGTGGTGTTGAGTTGTAGGGGTGCAAAGTATTGCTCAAAGAAGGTGGGGTGGCCCGTGAGCTGAACAGGCCCGCGAGGTGCACGGGCACGGTAAGCAAAAATGGCTCGGACCATGCAAACACGATTGCGCATTCACGCTATCACGTGGACGTGACAAGCTTAGCACAATGCCCAATGGATTGGCATCTACGTGACGAACATCGGAGATGCTGCAACACACGAACTCCGGGGCCCTCTTACGCATCAGCCAGGATGGACGTTGATTTTAGACAGCGTGGGAGAGCTGAGAAGCGATACGCGTTAATAATTTGTCTGTGTTTTCAGTGAGCTTCTTGGCCTGCCAAGAGGGCCCTGGGAGTCGCAGAGGAGGGAAGGGCCGTTCCTCAGCCAACGCGACTCCATGCAAGCCGAACTTGTTTCTACCAACAATACCTCTATATCACGACTTAATCAAACTATATAGCGCGCGCCTACTCTATATACGTGGCGTCTATCTTCTGGAACCAGAGAGTTCTTTGTTAGGACGTAGGACGTACCTTTAAAGCTACATCCCCTTATATTGACGCTTAAACAATAGTGCAAATCACAAATAGAGAGAGTATACTAGAAAGATAGGGGGAGGGGGGTTTAGGGTTGAGCGACATACATACAAAAACAGCAAGCCGGCATGGACACATGGGCTTTGTTCGCAGTAATGAAGTGGGGCAGCGCGTAGCGACACGTCTCCGCGTCGTATTGGCTGCCACACGCCTACCCGCCGGGCATGGATGTGGTATCACAGCTGCTACTGAAGAGTATTTAAACAGTGAACTGATCAATAAATTGAGTTGAACTCTCCACACTCCTTCGCATCTATCTAGGCACGTCTATAACAATGAACGACGCATTTGTGATTAATGTAGGTGGACGCCCGTTCACCACTCTCAAGTCAACACTCGAACAATCACCATACTTCGCCAACATGCTCTCCTCTCGTTGGGCTGAAAGCACAACTTATCACGTCGACGCTGCACCCTTTGTCGATCGCAGCCCCCTTCTATTCGAACATGTTCTAGACTTCTTACGAAGCTCTGCGCCGCCCATTTTCTGGACTCGGACGAATGGCTTTGATCTTCCTTTGTACGCGAGCTTGCTGCAAGAAGCTGAATATTTCCAAATTGAGGCGCTGGCTACTTGGATTCGAAATAAGCAGTATATCAACGCGATCTGGATTACTGAGTCTATAGAAGTGGTACCACTGCGCGACTGCATTGACGGAAATTCCCATTTTGGAGACACCGAAAAGAGATTTGAACCTGGGGACTTTTCTAAGGCCGGCAAGTCTACGACTGTATATAAACGGCTCCTTCTGCAGAAGACACAGTTGCGGCTTCCAGTTAGTGGTAATGTCCTTGTCTTGTGCGTATCTAGACTGAACATACTCTTATAGGACATACTCTGATAAGAAGGCACCCTGCAGAGAAAACAAGGCTATTTTTGTCTTGCTGGCTGCAGCATGCCTTTACCTCTGCCCTCTGTCAGGCTGTACGCTCGCTGATCAGTAGGGTTGACATGCTAACTCACACGAATTGAGTTTTCTAAAGAAACAGATGCATTTCCATCTATCCTATTCACAGGCTGTCAACTCTCATCTTCCCTCCAACTGGTTATGGCAGTGATATTGATGACAGTGAGTGGCTTCTGCTGATCGGGCTACCGTAGCTTTCTGGGCTAATGCTTTCCGGGGACTTTTATCAAACTTCCCAACCTCCGTCTGTGCTTCCGAAAACCTTTGTTAAATTTCCGCAGTCGTCATCCCCCTGCCCATGCACCCCTGACAAGAACCCTTCTATAGCATCACCTCGCTCCTCCTGCTCCAGCTCATCTTCTGTTGTCCTGTTGTTGCGAGTTCATATCTTTTAGTTCCTCGCCGTGTTGCTGTGTTGCCGTTCCCCGTTATAATGAACCGTGGCTTCACACCAACCCTTCTGTCGCGTTCCGATTTATACGTGGACAGCGAGAGTCAGGTACTGATGTGTCGCAACTACGAACGCGCACCCGTCACAGCAAGCTCGCAGGTCACTACCCACCTGGACAGGAAGCACGGTGTTTACAAAGAGCTGCGCAAGGTGCTCACGCAATATCTGCGTCAGCACCTGTGTGCATTCAAAGACCCAAGCAGCATCCCTCTTTGCCTGTGCAGACCAACCCTCCATCCTGAGTCCAACTTTTATAAAGGCTTCGCTTGCCGCCAGTGTAAGTTTGCACTCTGTTCCTCGCCTAAGTATTTCACGCATTGCGTGTTATAATGCGTATAGTACACGAAACTCAATTTATGCGCTGCCTATTGCCTCCAATAGAATCTTCTAGCTCTGGTAGATTTTAACAAAAAGGACTCGCACAAAAATGAAGACAAATTCGTGTAAGCAATCTCGCACACAATCAAGAGAATGCATCTGCACTACATCGCTTTCGTACACGACTGGTTGCACATAAGTGTTCACGAATTACATCTCATTCTTAGATTAGTCCTTGACGGTTTCCTCTCCTTTACTAACGGAGCACAGACGTGCGTCTAACAGAACTTCTTCGTGCACGAGCTGGCCACTCCCTTCATCCTCTTAATCTGATCAACTTCTTTTATACTGGAATTAAATGAAACTCAACTGAGCGAAGAAATCAACCAACTCTTCTTTGGCAATGATTTTTCCATGCTTGCCATTTTTTGGAGCGTAGTAAAAGCAGCCACCTTGACTATAGACATTGTGAAGCCCCCTTGATACCTGCTTCGCCTGCCCAGGACCTGCCTTTGGGTTGGGACACTGCAAAAACATAGAGGGTTGCTTAGATCAAGGCCGCGACTATCTGTAAAGCAGAGGAACTTTAAGCAGGCAGAGCATTTGTAATATAGACAACCTGCGTTTCTACTTTGATTGCTGCCTCTTGTAAACAGCAATCTACATTCAGAATGGCAGACCCAACATCGCGTTGGATAGACAAGGAAGTCAGTCGCAGTCATAGGGATCGTCTATGTAGAGATTATTAGTACTGCTTCACGCAATGCTTAATTGCAAAACGTACCACTATAATTGACGCAGGACAAGCTTTGTAAGCTGACACGACTCCTAGAATATGAACCTAGGTATAAGAGGGTTTTAGATTAAGAAGACTGTTTTCGAGTTCTATAGATTTGAATATATAAGAACCTAGAAAGTAGGCAAGACAGTGCCTCTTGATAATTGTCAATCTAAACCTAGAATGCAGTTGGCGTTAAAGATCAGGCAACAATGATGTTGAGATGAGCGCTGCTGAAACTTCAGCCCACGGATCAAACTCTGTTTTCATCTTCAAGAGCAGGAGACTAACCTGTAAGGTGTGCGCACTACCGCTAGTCATAGTGCAAACAGGCACGTACCATAGTAACCACAATTGTACTACAGCACTGCCACACAGGCAGTTATGTGTATGGCCAAAGTCCGTAGAGTTTCCTGCTTATCAGAATCGGTGGTGTAGCTCAATGGAGTCTACTGAGGCGTGCACATTGGCAGGGACTAGGGAGCCAAAACCACAACACCAGTCCTGTTACTATTTCTTGATGCAGCCTCGCCAATGATAGCCTGTCATGCGACCTCCGAGGTTAAGCACAGTCTGGTCATTATCAAACACGCCCTAGCCTAGAGAGGACAGGCACTACACGACAACTGTGCTACTATAGCTCATACCCCGCATGCAACCGAAGGCTCAACCTTGGACATAGTTTCTTCATATCACGCCTTTTCCTTTGACTTAATTTCAATTCTAAAGTCAAACAAAATCACATGTAATGCCAAGCAGCCCAATGTGTAAGAACAGTCACCGCTGTAGTACAGACTGACAGGACAGACAATCTAGCCGTACGCAAGACTCACAAGTTCATAGGGTAAATAATGTGGAAGACATGCTGTTGGTTTGGCAGCATAATCATCTTAAAGAACCATTGTGATCGTATGACGTAGGTCTCCCAGGTCTAAAGTGCTTTCAAGGATACCATCTGTCTGTGCTGTGGATGTCGTTGCAATGCTAAGTTCTGTTATGAATATTGCACGTAAGGAATACATAGCATTGTATATACGCAAATGCAGGCAGGATGCTTGAAAGAGCGGAAGATATTGTGGATTGTGATGCTCTACTTCAACTACTGAAAAGGGAGAGACTGCTAGACAGCTTCGAGTACGCCAAGTGCGAATCTGGTTACATTGACCACTATTATGATGCTTCGCAACGCGCGTCTACAATTCTTATGGTTCCTACTCCTTCGCGGTCCAGAGTCGGATTGTAGGGGAGAGCGATGGCTGTAAGAACGTGTAGACACGAACATAAGTTTTAGGGGCAAGAAGATCAATACTGTGACCATCAAAAGCTGTCAAACAGACGTAAAAGGCGCTTCATTACTGACCTCATGGCTTGGCCGAGAGACGCTGCCCATAACAAGCGTTACAGCAAAGTTCGTCCCATGTATTGTGCTTTGTGGCTACAAGCTTTGCTTTCTTCTCCTTATTGCACTGACTGCATAAAAAACTGGTCGCTGAGATAAGGCGATGCAACGTCCAGTCACCTTGTGGCTTGTAATCCTTCTCTACCTGAGAGGGAAGCATGGCTGCTCTCCGTTACCAGTTTTCTTGAAAATGGTCAGATCCCTTAGGCACTTCGATTAACCTAGGAACTTTGGCAGAGTAAGAAGTAAAAGTGTTTCGGATTGATGAGAGAACGCTTCAAGAGCTCCTGGCTGTCCTACAAGGATTTATAATAGATGGAACAATTTAAGAAGCTGCAATTAGCCGAGTGAACTACTGTGTTTGTCTATGTTGAGGTCGTACTTTAAGCAAAGCTCGTAAGCACTATTCAATTGGTTCTCGAGGATGAATACGGTAACAGGAGGCCGAAGGGGGGAGGGGTTGCAATAAGGAGTACAGATGCTATCTGTCTGTCTTGAGAGCAAAGGGTAACGATGAGTAGTACAGAGTAGACTGTCTAGCTCGAAGGTTAGGTTGAGATCCAATAACTTAGATTGTTACTTAGGTTGAACACGAACCATAAGGGTTGTGTTCCTACGTGCTATATACTTAGGAAATATGCAAAGTGATCAGTGGTGTAGAGCTACTGATCGCACTGATCATTGATCACACTGATCACTGATCGCACTGATCATTGATCACACTGATCAGTGATCGCACTGATCACTGATCGCACTGATCAATGCCAAGCCTGTTGATCAGAGTCACGTGACTCAACCAATGGCTAGGCTAGTGGCATCCTGGGTTGTTTACTTGTAATTCCTTCCTGCTGTTGGTCCTGCTGTGCCGCATTGTGGTAATTCTTTCTGTAGAGATCCTGCGAAACTGAGGATCGTAACAGTCTATACCATAGTCCAATACACCAATGACACGTGGTCGTGCAACACAGTCACGTCACGTCACATATTCAGCACAGGCTGCCATCCTGTTGCCTAACGCAAAAGCAGCAAGAGGCAATGCAAGAAGCTCAAACAGTCTTTAACGTGTCAGCGTCTTAGAAAACCCAGACTGTTGCGGTTGGCGGTGCAAGCAGTGTGCAGGGAATTTAAGGATTGAACTAGGGTTGTATTGTGCGAAGCTATGAACAGTACATATACACAGGCAGCTGTAAACAGCGCTAGTGTAGTGCAGGTAGTTGCGCCTCATAAGAGGTGAGGTGCGGTTGTCTGTTAAGAAAAGAGAGATCTTGAACTGTGACACAGACAGACTAGCGCACCCAGTCTGTGTCGTATGTGCGCAGATACTTTGCTGGCATAAGTGTACACCTGGTGCAGCTCAACGCAAGCAAGCCAATCAGCTATTAAGAAGTTGGACTGAGGGCCGACTTGATTTGACCATATAGCGCTCAAGTTTAATAATGAGGTACACGTGCAACACCACATCACTTATAAATTCTCTCAGTATCTGCTGGTATAAACATTTCTTTAATATAGAACAGTTCATTTGAACTTACTAATGCTCTAATTGTGTTGTTACCACCTAGATGTTCCACTTCGCGTAAGTGATCTACATGCGTTACTTGCACCTTGTAAGCTTAGACATCTAGGGGCTAGTCGTAGTTGTCTTCTTAAGGCGCTATATATCTCAGCACTTCAATAAACGTAAATAAATAATTCTAACACTAAACACTTAAGGGTCAAGTTAATTTGACCATGAACCCTTAAAAAGCATTATCAGTACTGTGGCTCTAAGACTTCAGTCAGTTATGCAGTATCCATACCTTGTAGTAAGCTTGGATACGGTCCAGAGCCTGGGGACATGCATGCTAGTTCGTGCCAGGGTTGTTGCGCTCATGAGTGCATTCAGTAACAGGCGGTAATTCCGGATGACGTTTTTCCCCTCCCTCAAATGGGCCAAGCGAATTTACACCAAACACGCACTCTTTATGAGGCGTGTGAGGCCCTCTTGATTCCTCTCTCTGTTAATTTGCTGCACAGTCTTGGTGAAGTAATGATTATATGTCATTAGCTGTCCATACTTATGTGGCGCAAGCGGATCCGCAGCCTTGTCTTTTGCATCCTTGACGATGGTCTCAAGCGCAGCTTCGACTAGGGTCTGGAACAGCATACAGCTAGTAGAAGCATCCGCAATGTGTGATACGAGGCGCTGCAGGGAGTCTGTCACTGCCCACGCTACTTAGTCAACATGGCTTGTAGCGAGCACCTGCCATGCACGCGACTGCTCGAGAGGGAGATCTGACATGTTTATTGGCTTGAAGGTACCCAGAAGCTCACAGCCGCGTGTCCGCAGAAGAGTTTCAATACAGTCAAGCATTCGCGCTCGCGAGTACTGCATTACTTTTGGGTTGCAGGCTAGCGCTGAGCCTTTGTCGGTATTATTACTGATATCGTAATGGTGCTCTTCACGCGTCATGACTTTGGCGAAAGACCGATTGAGGTTCTGGATGACAGCCCGGATCTGCTCCTGATAGCTAATGTTGGTTCTGGTTCACTGAAAAAGTCATTGTTATATGTTTCATGTGTAGCAGCCTTTTTAAGAGACTAGAACGTCTAGCTAAGGGTAAGCAGATAGTGACGCTGTTTTTCTAACACTGTGTTACGAACCTGGAAGAGGGCACAGCAGAAGATAAGAGAAGGAAGGATTGATGACACTCGGGGACGACCCGACGGCCTTCAAGAAGGTCAGCATTGCAGGAACCAATGACGTCCTACCCCACCTGTTCCAATCGCTTGGCGGAACGCCACAATGGAACATGTCACGTGTGTTCCAGGGAATCCCACGAAGTCCCATGAAGTGCCAATTTGGAACAACACTGGAACATTGGAACCTGTGTGGAACATTCGTTAGTATACAGCACAGTAGGAACACAACCATTAGGGTTCGTGTTCAACCTAAGTAACAATCTAAGTTATTGGATCTCAACCCAACCTTCGAGCTAGACAGTCTGCTCTGTACTACTCATCGTTACCCTTTGCTTTCAAGACAGACAGATAGTATCTGTACTCCCTACTGCAAACCCTAAACCCCTTCGGCCTCCTGTTACCGTATTCATCCTCGAGAACCAATTGAATAGTGCTTACGAGCTTTGCTTAAAGTACGACCTCAACACACTGGCTTGAGGCAGACCAAGCTTCTGTAGCTCACTACAGCAAATAGTGGACTTAAGCTAAAGCTCTATGATAAGCCCTGGGCGCTTTGCAGCGATCTGGCCAAGAAGACGCCTACTTAGTCGCTTTGTCAAGTCGCGATACCAAGGATCAGCTTGAGAAGCGAGCGCCAGATACCCTCTGCGAAGAATCGCCTCTCTTCTCCATCGCATTTGGGGAATGACCACGCTCAAGTCTTAGAGCTCATGTTTCTAGAACGTACTATCCAGGACGAAACTCTATGTCCAGATTTTACGCAAGCGACAAATACATGTGTTTACTGTCTAAGCCTAGGATTAAAGTGTCAGGACTTGTAATAATCCTCAGCGTGCGCATTTCAGTTTTATCGGTATTTCAAGCCAGCTTTCGCATGATCTGATCGGCATATCAATTTTTTGCGGAGACGGCTGCGAGGATAATACTGCTAGGTCCCTTTGTGTATGACTTGGCTACATCCTGCACCAATCCAACCATAGACTGTTGCTTGGTCTCAGAGTGTATTAGACCAGACAGATCAACAATTGTAAGGTGAGGATGACTAGGACTAGAGATATCAATGCGTAGAGGGCCTTAGAGAATGTGCAGCTAAAACTCCTGATAGCCATTGCTTTCTTCGTGCTATTGATCAAATATAGAAGTGCATGGAAATTATCTAGGGTTTCACGGAAGTTGCTGAGATTCGCTCCACTTTATTGTGAGACTGGTCTAGAAAGAGAACGCTGACACCTACGTGGGTTGTCTTTTGAAGGACGGATTCGGTCGGTGTCGCACGGGTAGGTGCGTGGGTTGCAGGCATAGGATCTCAAGAAGAGTGTGTATGTTCTATTGTTTTGACAGCATAGCTCAGCTTATATCTAGGCCATTGCGTGGCACGATTAGTAACACAGTTTAGGTTCACGACAGCGTTTAGCCTGCGACAGGAAGGTTCAGGGATCCTGTGATGAGGAGGTTGTTGAAGCTTTGATCTGGCCAATATGAGTTCTTTGATTAGTACTCATAGGTTTAGATCTGGCATATGGCCCCTCTGCATAGTTCAAGCAAGATTTCTTATGCTGTAAGAACGCATTCGCATTCTTAAAACAAGCTCCGCAAGGACAACAGGCTTTGACTTTGTGGACTGTCCATGGATAGCTCTCCATCTCAAGTCTGTGCTGAGGGGAGAATTCTTGATCTATGCGTAGCTGTGGATCGAAGGTGGGGGCCTTGGGTTTCTGGGGACAAGTGGGCACTGATCAGTAAGTATGATCACCTGAATTATGCGATTCGAGATGCAGCCACTTAGGGTGCTGGACAACAGCTAGCAAGGATACCCATTGTTGCCTGATTGCCTTGTCGTACACTCAACGTGCATCTTCAATGGCGCACGTCACACGACAGTCTGCTACGTATTGCGTGCGCTATGGAAGTGAGGCCAATGATTCCCACAGGGTTATCCAACGCCAGATTTAATCTGTCTGCAATTGCGTGCGTAGTTTTGCGACTGCAATAATTGATCAAATAAGCCTGCTTTGGCTGTTAATAGTGAATGCATCCTTCTGCACGCACAATCCATTCCTGCGTGGGGTAACTGCGTTGCCTGACCTGTGCGTTCGGCTCCACAACACGACTCGTTGTGTTATTCGCCACCTGCGAGTGCTTCTCCCGCAGCCATCTAATTATTCACACTGTCATAGTCATACCACCTACAAGCCTCGAGTCTTGCGTGTACACGACTGTTGCCGGGTGTTAGCGTTAAGGACGCCAACTAATGGCGCCAAGTTTGAAAGATTTACGCTAATTAGTTCAGGGCACCGTCAGGGATCGCGGAACTCCGAGCGTTTCTGCCAGTTCCGGCCCGGTCCATCTTAGTGTACTCGCTTACTGACCATTAAAGCGTCATATTTGTATACAGGGTGCCTGTGAACACGATTAAGAAGAGTACAATTCTGTCGGAGTCGAGACGCCTAGGCGTCACGATCTCGTTATCTCTTGCATGTAGGCTCTTCTTGGCCTACATGTCGATCATGCCACGTCGCAGATTTTTATTATGGGCTGATTGATACCCTGTATAAACTGTGATATCTTAGCTGACGTCCTGCTCGCAGATTCTTTCAGTACAACTCAACCACGTTCTACACAGTTCCAGGTGCATTCCTTGCACTTACTCGTTTCTCTGATACCTACTGTTATGGCAAAAGCCAATCACGAAATCGATCCCAATGGCGACACTATACTTGTTTTGAGAAACCCTACTACCAACTTTGCTCCCTGGAGTCTGGAAAACGACGAAGATGATACTGCGGTGTCTGTTGAGACAACTGCTGACGAAAGCCATTACGCGGAGACCTTGAGGCTAACGACTTCTTCTGCAGCCACTTCATGCGAGGAAGATGAGATACATTATCTTGTTTCTTCACGGCATCTGACGCTAGTCTCTCCAGTGTTCAGAAATATGCTTACTGGTGAGAAGTGGAACGAGGGAGTCCAAAATGAGATCGATGGTCTCTATCGTGTAATCACCGAGTCCTGGGACACGGAAGCACTGCTTGTCTTTCTCAATGTCCTCCATCACCGTAATCGCCAAGTGCCCCACATTGTATCTCTGGGAATGCTTGCTAAGCTAGCTGTTCTTATTGACTACTACGAGTGTCAAGAAGCGCTAGAATCGTTTACGGGAAGATGGTCTGAGCATCTGAAAGCAACCTCTCCTGTTCCATCGCACTTCTGTCGGGATCTTGTGCTCTGGATGTGTGTAGCTTGGGTGTTAAAGCTTCCTGATGAGTTTGCACAGACGACAACAGTCGCTATTAGGCGAGAAGGCAAGGAGCTGTCAGCCTTGGGCCTTCCAATTGTTAGATGCGTTGGTGAGTTGGTGTATATAAGTGTGGTCTTATCCCAGACTAATGCTAGACGTAGATCGGATTGAAGAGAGCCGAACGCAAGCAATTGGCACTATCTTCTCTCAATTGCAGGCTCTTGTGGAGGAATACCGCAGCCAGTCGTATACATGTCCAACCGACGACTCGTTCGAATGTGGGTCTATGCTCTTCGGCGCTTTGACCAAGGAAATGGAACTGCAGGGGTTATTGCCAATTCCAGTAGCGCCATTCATCGGATGGAGCATTTCGGAGCTCTACACTAAGATACAGAGGATCCGGTCTCCGTCGTGGAGTATAGCTAAGAAAAAGAGACATTGTTGCAATCTTCGTGCAAGGGTAATGACGATTGTTGATCCGGTCACTCGTCTTGCTGATGGCCCCCGACTAGAGGATATGGAATTGAGGTAATCGAATATCAGATGCATCTCATGACTATTTATTTCACGTTGTGCCTCTACTCCCACAAACTTAACCTGACTCGGTCATGCCAAACGATAGTCGAACGAGTTGTTGCCAGATTACTGCACGTAGGCTGACAGGCTCACGCTAAGCTCGACGAGTCACGCACAGTTATATGGAGCACGTGAATGATAAGAGTACACGTGACATAGATAATGGGGAGTATGTGTTGATCGCTGCTTTTTGAGCGATTATGCGAATCAAAGTCGTGACCTAAACGTCACGATTATTTTTAAATTCCTACGTGCGCGGTCTGTTATCTAGGGAATGATGCTTCTATTGTCATGAAGACTGGATGAGCTTACAATCACAAATCTGCTGGCTGACCTGGCTTCTCTTACCTACTTGCGGGAAGCATGAAGCTCTGTGGAGGCTGTCACCATGGGAAACGATCAAAGTCCTGGAACTGCAGGTTAGAGTTTCTAACATGAAGGGGAGGTTTACGCTGACGTCTTGGCCTTTTCCAGCGTACGGATTCTGCCAACATCACCTCACCAGCGATGACGTGTTTACAGTTTCTTCGATCCCAGCTCAGCGATGAGGTCAGCGTCGACATATACGCTCATATCGCCATCTCTACAGCGATCGAATTTAGAGTATATACAGGTAGGGATCTATCTTCCTCTTTCCTGCCTGGTAAATATTACGTGACCAATCACGGGCGACAAGTACTAGCAACAAGGTGCTGAGATGGCATGCGAGGCGGTACGACAGAGAATGGCCCACCTGGGCGGGGAAGACCTTTTGGACCTTCTACCGGCCCACAGCGAGATGGAGTGGCGGCATTATTCCATCAAAGAACCGCAACAAGTCTTGGTCATCGGGCGTAGCAACAATATGGAACTGCTGGCTTGCAAAGAGCGTTCTTCTAAGAAACGGTTTGCGCTACAATCCTGCTCTCAAGAGGTCCCACAATCAGCACGAGACGCACGGACGACGACAAGCAGCCCCGAAGCTCCATGTACATCACTCCAAAACTGGTACACACCAACCGAAAGAGATCCAAACGACGGCGACAGAGGCTTTGTCTGCCCTGAGGAGGTAATGTTCGAGTCCATTGGCGGTGGGGTTCCGTTGGAGCTACTCAAAGGTCTGCCGATGCCAGCTGCCAGCGACTTTGTCGGTGTGACTGATCCTCTCCCTAACTGGTGTGATTCCAAGCTGCCCATCAGTCTTGTCAGAGACACGAATGAGTGTATCTATGCTTACATGCGGGAGTGGGGCGAACGACAACGCATCAAGTTCTACTCAGAGGACGACGACTCAAGGGCGCCGATCAAGACCATGGATATCACCAAACATGTTATTTACCACTCCTTCGACAAAACCTACTCAGAGGGATCCCAAGAGCTCGACAGAGAAGAAAGAATACGACTATCGCTCCTGATCAAATGGTGTTTTGTGCAGGCTGGCGTTGCTGACAAACGCGTTTCACAAGAAACCGCCAACTCCTGCGATCGCCTGTGTGGAATGTTGTTCGAGGGTACAAGTCACATGTGTACCTCTTTGGGACTAGCGTCTGTTCAGCTCGTTCCTTCCATATAGCCATCTCTGATAGCTCACAATGACAACAACGTTCGCATCACACTTATGCCGTTCATCAAATGTTCGAATGAATACGACATCAGGCCAGTCCTGTGAAGCAGGAGGAGATTTCTCAGTGCGAGTCTTCCGCTAGGGTTTTCGGTGAGCACCCAGAGCCCTCGGGTTGGATCGCAGCTCCAACGCAGAAGGACCCAAGCGAGACAACATCAACTTTTCGCAAGGTCGAACAAATCGCCTGCACGATCATTAAGACGACCAACGAGAGGAACACAAACAACAAGCGACGGCTCTCCAAATGTGATCAAGATCTCTACAACATACAACTCCGAAGCAACGAGATTGTGAAGCAACAGGAGAAGCGCTTGAGAATTCTAGAAAAGATCGAGAGCGCACTTAGCAGTGATAGTGCATGGAATGCCTTCAGAATCGTCCGGGCGTACTAAGCTCCATGGCTTGTTCTAATATTGATCTTCGAATGCGTGGAGATCAATGCGTCCCAGCGGGTGGGACTTCCTATAATCTGACGATGCAATCATAACCCAGGGCGAGGATCAGACGGATATCCAGTCCTTAAGTGCGACACGGTGTAAATCACAAAACAACCAGCAGTATTGTAGCAGACTAAGCGAACGATTACAAGATCTCCTTGTACACTGCAACAGGACGCTACACTCTCTTTGTAGTGTAAGGACTAGAACTTAGTAGCAAAAGACAAACAACAGGATACAGAGTAAAGCTCCGTGGACTCTATGCGTCTCTCTGCATTGCATATTGATACAGCGAGGGTGTACGTATGCCGGTGTTGTAACTCGACTGCGTTGGCACTGAGCGCAGCATATATTCGTTGTCCTTAAGAACATACACTAAGTGAATCCTATTGTAATTTGATGATGCTCTCGCGTGTAGATCGTCATTCATATCCCACGCTAGAACCCCTCCTTTTGTGATGCCAGCACTCATTGACGATTTGGCGTCTTACCTGTCGTGCGGTCCATCCGCAACGCTCAGACGATATGCGCTTGACTCAGACTTGAGCTTGGAACAAGCGACTTGGTCGTTCCATGTATTCCTTCCAGGCGCACCACCCGCTACAGTAGCTGATCGGCTGCTGCAAAACTATGCTTGCATTGTTGACAACGAAATTACCCGGACATGCTGTGGACTGTAGTGAATGGTGTGTCTATACTTAACTGCTACAGACAGCCATATACCCCACATGTCATCCAATATGTCACACATATTACACCTCCCCAATTTTGCCTTATAGGAGGAGACTTCAACGCTAGACACGAATCCTTCGAGCCTACCATGACCACAGCCAACGGAAGCGCAGAGCTAGCCAGGTGGGCCTATAACGCCTCTATGGAATACATTAGTGTGCCAGGCCAACCAACACACCGTGCTAACATAAATTCTGAAGCCTGAAGAATGATGCTAAGGTAGTTTGAGGTTTCATGCACAGAGATTGCTGCTGCTGCTGTGTTACTGACCAGGTCGATTATAGCGCCCTTTGATAGGATCGCTTATCGTGACTTACGCAAGTCTAGAACTGCGTGAACACGTGGATTCGCGTCAGAATAGTATATAGATTGCTGCAATTGTTCTCAACCTGATCAAAGGCTTTCAGTCATTGTGCTCATTCTCAATGGAACCGGCGATCGACCATGACCCTGCTATCGTTTGTGCGGAAAACATTTCCTTCCTCTACCTCCTCCATTCAGTACTGACTCTGCCAGCCCGCAATGCACCCGAGATGCCAAGAACAAATGCGCAAGGCTATTCACTGTCACTTAAAGAGGAGTGTCGGCTTGCGGAATCACTTGCCTTCCTGGCCAACGATTCCGATGATAGCAATCATATACCAGCTCTGTGTATTCAGCAGGATCCAGAAGTTTCTTTGAACAACGTTCTTCTGGCTGTAAATTGCGCTCGATGGCAAGCTGGCATCCAAAGCTTGCAGCGACTCAAAACCGGGTTTGAAACCATCTTTCTGGTACTAGCATATGGTGGGCAGGGTGAGTAGAAGCTTTTCATTGTCTTCGTCGCGTGAAAGACCTGAAGGTGACCCGTATCACTAGAGATGGAGAGGGATGTCTTCAGTGCCATCGTCTCGATGTGCACAAAGCGAATCTTGCTAAGGCTGAGACTTGCACACAGTAAGCGAGGCGCACCAAAGCGAAGCATTCAGCAAGCTCTGCTTTCTGCAACCGAATGCCTTCGCGAACTGCGCATGACGACTTCGGACCACCGTTACCATCTCTTTTGTACTTTCATCAAAGAGGCAAAGCATGTTGGTAGGCTGGCTGACGACTGGGTCAATCATCAGACTCTTGTACCACTGGAAGAATTGGTCGATTCCATCTATCATCTACGGCAAGCTGTAGATATCGAGGCGTTATTCGGTGATCTGACGTCTCGAAACATGGACCCTTCTGGTCGTAGAAGCCTTGTCAACATTATCAACAAAATTGCACGATATCGCGAGATAGCGCGCTACTTGTATCGTATGTCGAGGAAAGGATTGTTGCTTCAGATGAGACTGACAACTATTGATCTGCCGGTAGGGGCTTATGTTCGGCCCCCAAAGGTGTCTGCTACACTAGAACATGTCTTCGCGCGGATTCAGCAGTCCTTTCACAATAACGATATTACTCGCATACGTCGTCTGCTCGATGCAAAGAGTCTTAGCGTTAAGTCTCAGTTTGCAGCCCAAGCGATCAAGACTCTTACGGAGTCCAAGATACATGCCGAGATCCAAATTCTCTACTTCCTGGAGATGAATCCTTCCAGCCTCCCACCACGCATAGTAGCCTCGAGCAAAGATGCATGTTTTCTTTGCAATGCGTTCATCCACATGCACGGCAAAATGCACACCGCTCGAACCCATGGTCGGCTCTATCCTGGTTGGCGTTTGCCTTTCGCACCGACCTTCGTGCGTTTGGAGCAAAGGTTCAATGTTTTGTTGGAGAGCAAGATAAATGCAAGTCTGAAAACGCTTCTCGTGAGGAACCAGAAGACTGCGTACCCGGACCCTAATGAGAGTACGTTGCTCACGTTGCCGCTTTCTACATCGACACTACATAGCCTGCCTGTTCCACAGGGCAATGCGATTACAGAAGAGAACACAACGCTATTGTCCAACACAACCAAAATAGAGGCGGAAATAAGCACCATCACGATTGAGTCGGATGGGGATTTGGAACAAGTCTCCGAGGAACAATTTGAGATAGGGCCAAGACAGTCTGAGGAACCGCTGCGAGAAGGATCTAGAGACGAATTCAGAAGCGACCCACCGAGTTCAAGGCCGAACAAGGCAGTCCAGATCAACACGGGAAGCATATCAAACAAGACTTCGACAGCATCTTCTGAAACCGCTTCTGACGCAAGTAATGGCGTGGACATGATGCAAGGACAGCCAATTATTTTGAAGGGTAATGCAAACCTTTTCGGAAACGCAACCGGAAGACTTCATCTGCATATCGAATACCAAGACCAGAATTCAATCATGGATTGCATCCAGACGGTCACGCACAGCCTTACGTGGCTTAACGATGTAGAAGCAGAAAGGCTTGTAGCAAACGAGGGGACCGAGGTGATTGATGTCGAGCAGATGGACAAGGAAATTACACGTAGAGTAGATGGTAGGGAGTGTTTGTTCATTGCGGCTCGCGGGGTGGTTGTGCGTATCGCAGTCATGAATAACACATCGTGACTAATACATCATGATCAGTTTCCATCTGGTGCGCATGATGTGTGCCATCTAGTAGCAATGCATTCTTCTATTGCCGAAAAGACAGGATGAGCTCCAACACAGTCATTGAGAGCGTCAAGCGTCCAATCTATCGCTCTGGGAAGTGTCGACGTTGCACTCCATTGGCTGGTAGATGGAAGGTGATGATGAGCCTTGTGCATGAGCGGACCAGACAGATAACGTGCATCTGAACGCTGCATTAGTAGTACGCTTCGGCTGGAAGGAGACAGAATGTAAAGCTGATTGTGAGGGTTTCCCATTGTCACTTTCGCGTAGCACCGTATCCTTAAGCCCTGGGGGTTAGTACGCAAGTCGACGGTCGTAGCGATACAATCATGTGGAGCTGCCCCTAGGCGGCAGCGCAGTCTGCTTCCAAATTTTCACGCGCTTTGTGGAGGCTCGAGTTCCCACGCATTGTCAGAACTGGGTCGCTTGGGGTTTACACCGCTTCGGTAAGTGTTCCCGGATACATTTCCACGTACATTGCCCGCTTGCGCTTGCGCGTGTGAGGATGTGGCGCAACGGCGTGTTTGGAGTGGCGGGCGTTGTGCGTGGATGTACTGCAAACACTGCGCAACTAATTAGACGTGCAGGTCAAGAAGCTGGAGGATGAATCAAAAACCGTGAAGCAAAAGGCAGACTGCATGTTTTCTCAACTGTCACATCAAAGAGAGATTCTTATGCAGAGGGAACAACAATTGCGAGACATTGTTGCAAGAAGACATTCTGAACTTGTAGCGGCAGCGGAAGGGGGCTTTTCGACCCCAACGAGGCTGTCCAATTTACTGGCGGCTCAGGAAGCATGCAAAATGGTGATGAATTGATAGATCAATTGGTGTTGGAGCGACTGTTGGAAACGATATTGAGAGTGATGAGGATCGATTACAAGCGGAGCTAGGATAGACAATATCTTGTGTAAGACTCGATACATTGAGTGTACGGAAGTTGTCAAGGCAATCACGCCATACAACCAGTCATCACTTGCTCGCTCACACGAACCAGGACGTAAGAGACTCTTCTATCTTAGCATATCTAGCAAAGGCACCTAGACTGCCCAATATCAAACTCCTCTACCCCCTCCCTCCCCCGGCCAACACTCCGTGCGATCGATCTGTGAAGTGCACAACATATTCGCAGACAAGAAGCTACACAGCTCTTGATAGTCTGTTGATCACCCTGAAGCTGTGGCTTAACGGGGAACTTCCCCGACCTACCTCCAATGCAGATGAGATATATGATGATTAGGAATCTGGCCTAATGCACCCCAGAAGCCATGTCATTAGCCGCGTTGTGTATTGAAAGACGTGCATATCTTTCCTTGAAAATGTTCTCTGGCGGATGTGAGCATGTGAAGCGTGACCCGCGGAGATTCAAGAACACAAAGAATTATCTCTATGTTACGCAAGACAACATCGACTTCCTAGTCGTTGCTTGTTGCGCCAATGTACGTATTACGGAACTTTTAACACGCTACGTGGAGTACTGGTTGCACGCTCCGCTCTGGTTCTTCTCTCAACCGACCAAGGTTTTGATAGATAATGTTACACACCGAAACAGGCTGAAAAAATTGTTAATCTCTCACAAAGAGCCACCTCATGCCTAAGAACATGAGGAAGCCACAGTTTGGCCTCAATCTGTGAGTACAGACGTTATCGCCTGCGTGCTCGTTGTAGTCTGTGGCGTCGATGCTTAAAGTTGAGCTGTTGCTCTTGACAAGAATTTATGCTATGCGCATTGCTCTGTACGAGATAGCGATTCGTTCAAGTACAGTGTGACGATAGTACCGTGCTGCAACTAAAGTCTGTTGTTCAAGCAGCGGTTGCAGACCCTTGTTTTACAGGTAGTACAAGCATTAACGAATGTGAGATGATCATGGCAGATCCCACAAATCTCTGGCTCATCTGAACTTCCATATACTCTTTCCCAGCGGTGAGGGCACGCACCAATCAGATGATCAGTGTCCCCGTCCACGGCTTCGTCGTCGTTCAAGATTGCAAAGCCCCCAGCAACAGTCGCTAGGCGTAGCTGTAGGTCACCTAAGACGTCAAGACTCGGATCTGGTTCCAATGTTTCCTCTTCTTCTGGCATGGCAATCTGGTTTGCCGGAGCTCCAGCCACCTGATTGTTAGAAAAAAGGCGGCTTTCATCCCACTGAGAACACAAACAGGTCTTCCAAGGCTTTGCGCACAGGTAACAGAATTCTCCGCCGCATCGACATCTGCTCTGTGGTCAGTGCTATTCCAAAAATCCTGTTATAGCGAATCTTGGCGAAACTCACCGCATATGATAACAGCCCATGAGTAGCTCCACCATAGTTCTGCATTTGGGACATCGTTGCCATCTCTGTTCACCAGCCACGTTCATCAACATCTGCACCGATGGATCTTCTGGACACAACCCTTTGTGTCTCGGATTCTTACAAACTGTACAAGATTCTTCTAAGCAGCTTCGACATTTTGCAACGTCAGCTGTGACGCAGTCAGGCTCTATGAACTTTGCACAGTACCGATTACTGCAGTATATCGGGTTAGGCGACGCCAACTCGACCTGCTTCTCTCTATATTGCTTCTCCAGCTCCGGTGAACAGAATTCGCGGCAAGCGGAAATTGAGATACGTTTGCCACAGCAACGTGGAGGAAAGAGAGTAGTGTCTGTGAGGCTAGTCTCAAAGAGATCGATCAGGCATATCCTGCAGTAGGCGTGATAGGTGGCGTCTTCTGTGCGCTTGCAGCCCAATTGAAGTATGTCGAAGCGGGGACAGGGTTCCATACAAGCCGAGCAAAGAGTGTGTGTTATATGTGTGTTTCCATTGGACACATTCCTTGCTTTTTCTTTGCCTTTTGAGGTGGATCCACTAGCGAGTCCAGCTTTAACGCTTGTTGCAGTTTGAGCTACTTCATAAGTTCGTTCTGCTCTGTAATCCGAAGACTCATCTGACGTAGCAATGAAATCATTCTCCTTCAGGGCGTCTCCAAATGGTCGATAGAAGCTCCGGCAATTGTCATCTAGCCAAGCTTTCTGTCCTTCGGGATGGCGTGCTGGTCTTGACTGCTCGGACTGATTGCAAGCAATGCCGCCCAGGTCACAAGCGATTTGGTGATCCTGCTCGGCCTGTCGCTCCTCCCTGGTGAGTGTTTCAAAGACGACTCGATTGCCGTAGTCTGCTCGAAGGACATCAAGGGCGTAGACTTGGTCTTGCAGATGCGGCAAAAGTTCCTGTAGCTTGGTTTGCATCGCCTCGAAAGATGTGTACTCGTCTTTTGAGATTGGTCCTTGCATGATTACTTCAATATCTTCAAGCTGTAGCTCGACTGCCAATCTAGCTGTAGCTGGAGGTAGGCCTGTGAACTCCATGCTGACTGATGCGGCTCAAGTGGAAGAGCTGAAGGTTGGATTTGCGTGCATGGTAGGATCCGTCATGATGTACCCAAGTCAATGAGAAGAATGGAGGAAAAGACCTCACATTTGGAATGTGTCACAAGCCGCGTCAGGGAATGAACCTCGGTAATGCTGAATTCCGGGGGTTGCTAAAAGTTGATGCAAACGCAAGATTCGCTCCCTTATCGGTGGAGATTTATCTCTACGCGACACTCACGGACAGGGTCGATTTGGGTTTTAATCGCTGCTTAAAGTGTTCGTTCCTATCCCTTCTTGGCATAGGGAGGGTTCAGGTTGAACTTCATCATGGTCTGATTCGTGGCTCACGCAGCGCAGTCGCGACAGCTTGTTTTGTTTCCACCTGACCTGCGTTGGCGGGAAAAGACTAGGACGGACGATGTGTTTACTCGGGATGAAGTCTCGAAAGAATTTAAACATGGTGACGACTGTATCTGCCTCGAAAGTACATGTGTTTTTTTGAGACAGATTCAGGCATTTTATCTCCTGAACCAGATTACACTGTTTGCTCCGCTCATGGTAGTGGAACAAAGGTTGCGGGAGCCTGATTGAGCTCTCGGACGACTCCATAGTGCTTGCATAACCTATGCAGTGGATCAACTATAGAGAAGACGCCTCGTTCCGCTATCGCTCCCTTCACGTGTTAGCAACAATAGTGTCAGCAATTACACTCAATGCTGGCCTTCTGGCGACAACCTATTGTTAACCGAGCTAACTGAAACGTCTGTATGTGCAACACGCATCCAAGATCTTTTATGGACCCATTTCCCCGATACACGACATGTAATTCGCATGTAATGGCAGCGCCAAAGCCTCGACGCTCTCAGACTTGTACGTGGATCCGGTTGCAACACACTTCGGCGTGTGCAAGGAACTGTGAATAAGTGGAACATACTTTCTTTTCTAGATAAGATGGCTACTGTTATGAGTCTGCATTGAATTGGTGCCGAGCAAAAGGACTTAGCGTTCCCGCTAATCCTGACACAGTTATTAAGATAAGCGCCTGTGGAAATGCCCTTTTTCGGCTAGCCAACAGCACCTAAGTACCCCATCGATCGATCCAGAAAGCAACAAATATCCAGCGCAACAAGTTTCTCGAGGTCAAACTCAGTTGCACGAACGGTACAGCCAATTGCCCGTGTAGGCCTAGTGGGACCGAAGCACCAGAAGGCTCCCTCAAAAGCAACATAGTGAAAACACAACGTGCAGGCTCTGTCGCAATCCAGACACCAAACTCCTATCCCACTGATTCAGAATAGCCGCCCGCTTTGATGGCGCCTCATTACTTCACTTCGATAAGATGAAGGCACACGGGTAACGACTATAGTGCTTTGCGTTGGGGCATGGTGTCAATTCGTTTGCGATCAGCATCATTTCGCCAGCTTAGCGTACCCCACATTTGACTTTCAGCTTTCTGTCTGCCGCATTACTCAACCTCAAACTTTTGTGCATACATTACTTTGCAAGTTCCGTGTCTTGTTCACTCTTCATCATGATTTCTCTCTCTCGGCGCCTCTTATGATCCGTTTTAAATCACATCGAGCCGTTCCTCGAGATGTCATACGCACCTCGAGGTGACTCGGCGCTCGGTGCATCACGCACACAGATACAGTAATCGTCAAATCGGAAACTTGGCTTTGTGTTGCGTCTTTTGCCGAAGACTATTTTCCAGACGAGTATCTACCCTGCCCGTTTCCAGAGTCTAACACGTTGAACCCTGTACACATCAGCACGACCGTTACAGTACAGTGTGGGGTTTCTAGCTCACGCTGGGACTGCGATAATAGTAGGATCTATTGCTACTGGAGTAACGTGCATCGCCCCTAAGCGAGAAACGCCCCTCAGAGAGATGAGTCCAACTTCATCACCGACCAATCCGCACCACATTCGCATACGGACTTGCAGCATGTGCACCTAGGTCTTCTATGTCTGCCTATATCACTCCGTATCTTGTGCTGATCAAAAAACAGTGTTTGTGATTGAAACGACAGTCTTGTTGCACGCTGCTCCAAAAGCCACTTTACTCTGAACCTCTGCTCAATCACCACTCGCCCCCGTTCTCTGCAGTCTGCGACTACTGCAGCGATAGACACCATCGAGGAGCACATTCTCCAAGTATGGGCAGTGTAGGTTCAAGGCAAATGACCATCGGCGTCCATGTCAGCTGTGCAGCTGGTGACAGTCAGCATCAAGGTCAGGAACAGCGCGAATTCACGTGGTGTTTGGCGGGACTCGGCAGAATTTTGATGAGGCGAGCAAGGCGGTAAGGCATTGCGAGCTAGCCTGACAAAGCGCAAGAACCATGTTGAGTTGATTTTTCGAACTGTTAAATTAATAGGCCGGAGAGCAGAAGCGGAGAGACTACGCAGCGCAACAGCAGCGATTTTGACGTTGGTGAGAGCGATATTGAGAGCGATGAAGATCAAGCCGCTATCGTCAATGCATCTCTGCCAGTTCCCGACGTGCTCGGTTCGAAGCTTGCAGTTGCGCGGGAGCGACTGCGAGACTGATGGGGGACAAGCAACCAATGACGCGCGTGCATGGACTTCAGATGCGACATGGTCGAACCGCCGTCACCTCAGGCCCTGCGGCCGCAGCTCCCAACGCCAACACTAGCCATAGCTCGTTCGGTGCGCACCACTCAATCCAAAGTTGTGCAGCCCAGCTGGTCAGCTTTGAGGCGCTTGGCGCTTTCGACAATGCAACCTGATGTCAAGCTGGATCCCTTTGCCCGCGTCGGAATGACGGGGTGTGTAGCATGGCTGCATGCGCTCCGACGATTGGATCATGACTGGCACGACAATCAGGTTCGTTACCATTGCACACGTCATCTTGCAAGACAATAGTTTCTTCTTATACTTATGCAAGAAGTTCAGCTGGGACCGTTCTGAACACTCTTCAATATTTGCCACGATGAGCCCAGCTAAGAAGAAGGCGCCAACAGCAAATAGCTTAATGACGCAAGATAGTCTCGAGAGACCCAAGTTTTCAATGAAGGTAATACACTACTGAACTATAAATCAAGGATGACCAAATTTTCCTATATTTCTGACATCGCCCACCATCACTATTACTGTGGCTAAATCGAGAACGTTTTATGTCCATTCTGATCACCTGACAGCAGAGTCAGAGAGATTTACCAACAGTCTTACGGGAGGTTTCAAAGAAGCTAAAGGTCGTACTCTTGATATCGAGGACGAAGCTCCAGAGCTGTTTGGTTTCTTTGTCGAGTACATATATCGCAACCAGTCCATTCTATCTAAAGAGGTCCAGCATTACTCCGACTACATCACCTTAGCACGCCTATACGCCATGGGCGAGCGGCTCATGGCGCCAAACTTCCGATCCATCTACCTCTAGAGGTTCACTCGGTCTTTGGATACACGTACCTCAATATCAGACGAAGGCGTATGTGAGCTCTTGCAGGTCGCTTGCACCGAGATTACAGAACGGACACGGGAAGACACATTAAGGTCTCAAATCTTTTGGTACGGGGGGTACCGGATCACATATTTGCAGCAGTCTGGCACTTTCCGTCAGCTTCTCTACGATCTACCGGACCTTGGTCGACACTTATGCTGTTGGGTAAACAAAGGTCAACCTGCGAAAGTTTCGGAGTCTGCGGGGCTCTCGTGCGAGAGGTTTGGGCCTGAAAGCAAGCACAGCCTGGGAAAGGTAGCTGCTACCAAACTTGACACAAATGAAGTGTATTTATAGTCATCCTCAGATAATCAGTACATCACTCACAGTCTCCTACTCACATATATGCACTTGACAAAGGTGATCGGTCAGGCTTCAGTCTCCGTGTCTGGAAACCTTTAATTCGAATTTGACAAGCAATTCGATGACAACAAAAGTTTCATAGATAATTGAACAGAGGTCTTTGGGTCGGAGTCGACGGAGTAAGGTATATCATCTATCTATACTGATTATCTAACCACTTCACCAACCTTCCGATTGCACCCGATCGCAGTGTCTGTTCGCAGGTCTGACTTGAGGCATGCTGAAGCAAGCCTGAAAGCGTCGAAAAGTCACTATCACAGCCTGGACACTCGAACGGGAAAAGTGTATCTGTATACGATTCTTCAAGATCCTCGCCATTAAGCATATCCATGCGGTATACTTCGTCGATATATTTGTGCGACTGATAGCACTGAGCTGCGGTCATGTTCAGGTCCTGGGAAGTGAGACCTGGAGTACAGCCTCCATTCTAGATATGCAGAATCATGTATGAATAGGTTTTGGATTTACAATGGCACTCGTAGCACTCAAGGTTGCGGTCCAAGTGGAGCTGCAACTTTGTACGGTTCGAGAGAGTCCAAAAGCATGTCCACAACTTTATTATGGGAGGACATAAGCTGATTGCTTTCACATGAATGCTTAGGTGTCTGTATCGAAGGCACTAGTAATCAATTGCTTAGTCTTCGAGGTAGCGAGCACTTAGGGTGACCTCGAAAAAGGACTTGTGCTTATTTGGAACTCAGATAGGACGTCGAACGATAGAGACTAAACGCTACCCCCAAAGGCACCTCGGATTAGGTAACGCCGTCCTTGCAGCTCGTACTGCCCTAACTTCTGAGCACTACAACGCGACAACGAAACACGACTGAGATAATCTACCTGTAGTACTAGTAAAGAAGTGCTAGAAGTATATACTCTTTAAGTCGAAACCCTTTAATTCAATATTGAGCATTCGTGTTGTAGTGCACGTTTAACAAATGGCATTATATGAGGTTATAGTAGAGGCTTAGCAAAAGTAGGCGACTACGAGGGCCGTCAACCTTGGTTATTGCGCCCTACCTCACGTGAAATGAGTTTACAACGCAGACCATTGTACTGCCCTTTAACAACTTATTTTCTTATCTTCTATCTTGAGATGCACATTAACGTCCCTGATTTTCCGACTTCGTGATCTTGCTCCAATTCTACCAACGATGTTCCAATGATGCATTTTCGCCAACGCTACCACCTATTAAACCCCCTTTATCCTATCTCAATATTAAGTGCACGCGTGACGCCTTCGGCGGCTGTATGGTGCTGTCCGCCGATGGGCGCACCACACTCTGGGCAGCGAGCTTGTTCCATGGGCATGCCGCACTCGCCAATTGCAAACTACACTCTGTTAGTTAACTAGACTTGCTGAAAAGAACGTGAGTCAACTTGCCGGATACCCGTTCACGCAATTGTACCAGTGACCCGAGTGCGTAGAAATACCGCCGCGACCAGTGACCATGGCTTGCTTGATGGCCTTGAGCTCTTCGGCCGAGACCTCCTCGTAGAATTCCTTGTCCAGCAGCTTCCTATAATTATCAACGGCCCGGAGAAGAGTGTCGCGGTCGCGGAAGGCATCGATGCACAGCTTCCTAGCTTCATCGAGGAGCGTCTTCGCCGTGTCGCGGTACTCGAGGGCTTTGGTGCGGTCTCCGTCTTTGGCGATGCCGGAGCTGCCGAAGACTTGGGCGATGCGCGCATAGTAGAGGGTCGTCTCGACGGCCAGTTTGGGGAGATTTCCGCTGATGCAGTTCGTGATCAGTTTTCTGCACAGACTCATTGCTTGGAATACTTGGTATGCGAGTGGGCCGCCGGAAATCTTCACCTGAGGAGAAGACGCGGGGAGTTTTCGTGTAGCATCTTTTAATTGTTGTGTCAGCAGATGGTTCCATCACGAAGAAGAGTATTATCAACTTACACGACGACAATGGGTCCCAAGTCTGCCCTGTTCTTGATGCCCAGTAGAATTTGCATGATCTGCAGACCAACAAAAGATTTACCTGTCCCAGGTGGGCCTTGAATGAACGCGAATTCACGGTTCAATGCTGCGATAAGAGCTTTGCATTGGCCTGCATCCAGCCCTGTCCTAGTCGCAATGTCATCGATGAGCTTAGCGTCATCACACGATGAGGAAGGGTCGACATTGATAGCATCGGTCCCGTCATTGAGGATGGGACCCAGCGGGTACTTGAAGCCATAAGACCTCGCATAAAGCGGCGGCGGGACGTCGTGATAGATTTTGCGATTTTTTGCGTCGTTATGCGGGTCCGGTATCACCCACTGGCGGAACGGAAGTCGACTTAGACGCTGCATGTCTTGCAGATTCTCCAAGATAGGTATGAAAGTTGCTGGGATGATGTTGGGATACTCTAGGAGTACGCCCTGAGTGGCATTGAGACTCAAATTCACAAGTTTGCGAAGAGTGCCGCTGTCTTGAGTCGCGAGTCTGGTCATGATCGTTGCCAATGCGCCATGATCTACTAAGCCGCCACCTTCTTTGTCCGGTCGCGTCTTTTTGTGGCTTACAGTCAGAAACAGGTGTTCGACAATGTCATCTTGGATCCAGATGAACGAGAGTAGAGATCCTTCTTCCAATCTCTTGGACTCCTCCCACCATGCTTGTTTGGCCGCATCCATCTTTTTGCGGACAGCAGGTGGATGTGGGAAGGATACGAGTGCCTCCAATCCTCGGCGCTTGTCAAAGAGGAGAAAAGAAACATGAGCGTTCGAGTAGTTGTATATACGCATGTCTCCGGGACTGACCCGAGGGTTGCTGAGCATGGTAGGATCCTCAGTAGCAGCATGCAAGTACCTCGCTAGAACGCTCTTCTGCTCACCAAAGATGTCGTGCCGCAAGAGACGGAATTGAGCATCGATGTGTCGCTCAACCTGATTTGTGATGAAGTGTGGTTGATTCGGGTCTGTTGAGGGCAGGAATTCTTTCGCATCGCTCATGATCTCATCTCGGGTGGGGAAGATGACAATCTCGGTGATGTCTTTCTTGTCGTTGTCGTGACGATCGTTCGGAATCACTAGGTCTTGAGGATACGAGGATGCCACGCGTGGCAAATTCGTTGGTTGGTCGTCATCAGAATATTCCTTCTCTTGTACCAGACCCTTAGCGCGCGCTACCATCTGGTGGATGTCTCCCAGGAACTTGTTGACTAGAGTTGCTGCAGGAGACGGTATTTCCGTGGGAACGATTTCGGCAGCATTCATCAATGTCTCGACCAGAGGTTCGAGAAGCTCGTTAAGTCTCGCATGACGGTCGCGCTTGAGAAGCTCGTAAAGCACAACGGACAGCTTGACGAGTGCTTGTTCCAAGATTCTTTGGCTGATGGAGGAAGAGTCATCTATCCGAGCTGCAACCAAGGTCTCGCAGAGGTTTTGAAGGAAAGAGTATGCGCGCTTTCCCTTGGAGCCGCTGATGAAGACGTAGATGGCGTCAACGTACGTGTCTACTGCCAGGCAGTCCAGTAGAGAGCTGTCCGTGATGACATCGAGGAACGCTTTTGCGGTTTCGATGTAGTCATTTTGGTCGTAAGATGTCGCCTTCCTTAAGACAATGGCTTTGATGTGGGCCAGACCGTTGTATTTCCCTTCATCTTTGGCGAGATCCTTGGGAAGCTGCTGAATCCAGTCGCGGTCGCCTTCGTTCAAGATAGCTGATGCACGCTCCCAGACCTGTCTCATGACGTGTGTATCCGAGGGTGCGTAAGAGTTATTAAGGTACTTCTTGAAGTCGTTGTATTTACCGCGAGCTTCTTGCTGTTCCTCTGATTCAGCGACCCTCTTGCGTTGACCATCTTGTTCGTGTGTGTAGGGACAGTTCGCTTTCTTACAAGCCCCAGAATTCCGGAACTCGAAACAGACATTACCACCTGAATTTGCTCCTCCTCCGCCGTGTCCTGGACCACCACCATGTCCCCCTCTCCAGACTCGTCCCTGCCCTCTACGCCCGCGTCCGCGGTCCGCCATGTTGTAAAGTCTCACTCAGTCGAAACGCCTTCTTGCTCACTTGTCTCGATCGATCGCGACGCACGTATGAAAACGCGCGAGAATAACGCGTGGTTGCGGTTGTGGGTGGAGAGAAGAAACTTTTCACGCGCGCGTACAGAAACGAGGTCGCGCTTGCCCAACTCGCCCGGTGAGAGTGAAGACAAGCCGTAAGACCCCCGTGCGCTAAGCAAACGAAAACAGTGGGGTGAAAGAGAGGCCTGCATGTGATAGGTCGGTGTGGTATTGGCAGCAAGCCGCAAGACGAGACACTTGGCTTTGCTGCAGATAGGCATGCCGCAGGCGTATACATGAGCAGAAAAGATCTTTACATACATTTACAGTCTCAAAGCAGGTCGGCTATATGTCGCGCCATGACTGGCGCATCGGTGTCGCCTGTGTGATTTCATCTTGAGCTGCTAGGCACACAGCAAAGGTGTTGAGGGTATGCTTCCAGAGCTCAGAGTTGGCTCTAATCTCGTGGGGCGGGGAGGCTTCTAGAGATACATAGCCAAATACAACTCTGATTTCAACTTTTCTCGCCTTGAATGGTCCGCATAAGGCGTGCTCGTCTGTGCACACCTTATCGTCCTCGCCTCATCAAAGCATGCTCGTCTTTTAGCATGTCCTTCGTCTGCCATCCTATACCAATTGCTTACGACATGCTTTAGTTGAATCAATTTACCTAGTGGGCCCAAAGACAGTCATAGATGATGCTCTTATCCTAACGAATTGTACAATGTCTGATACACAATGCAGTTGACACACGTAGCTACAGTAGTGCTGGTGAGAATTTTGAGAGTGAAAGGCAAGGGCAGCTGTACAAGCAGAGAAAATTTGCGGATTTGAGCACATTCTTTTTCATCTGTAGTACTGCTGATTCCTGAACAGTGAGATTATTTTAGGGCCCAGAGCTTCATTGTGACTTGAAGTAATGTTGTGCAAGTGCGTTATGCATACCCCGCTTTCCGAATGCTCTACTGGTAAGGGTCAATTTCATATCCTGAGCTGGGTACCGTAAGATAGGCGTACAATCTGTATAATGGAGCTAGATACCACTCCCACTGTGTTTTTGGGATAGACTTTGCATTTGATTTCACGGTGAACAAAGGCACAGTCAACCTCAATTTTCGCATCAAGTACGAAATCCGTATCTTGAACCCAGCAATACACTTACGTTCATCGAGCACCTCGGCTACTCTAAGAAGATCACACTTTCGAAGCATGGAGTGATAGACTCTGCAGTTCGTCAAATTTCCTTGTGTGTGTTACCATCCGACTTCACACTATTTAGCTGAGGAGACCTGACCATAACAGCTATTGCAACGAAGGTCATTTCATCGGTCATGTTCTGTGGCTACAAGCTTCGATCTCTTCTGCTTGTCGCACAAATGTCACGTAAGTCTGCGGACGATGACACAAGTGCAAGTACTCATAAAGACGTTGGCATCAGTGAATGGGCGGCCCCATAGACATTGACACATTACGACCTTCCACAGTGCACTTGAGTACACAAGGTTGACAGTCATCATTGATATCAATAGCGGCATCTTCGGCTACTGTGAGTACATGCGATAGCTTGAGACGGCTTAGTGCGCTGATGTTCGACGTTTGCGCTAATCCCGATACAGTTATTACCACACGCACCGGTGCAAATGCTTCTTTTCGGTTGGCTTGTCCGTGTGTTCGAATCAACTCGTTTTCTTGAAATCCAAACCCCCTCCCTCTGCTAATTCTCACAACCACTATGGCGCTATATGCAATGTCGATGTACTGAATGCATGATCAACAGCAGTTTAGTACCCCTCTCGATCAACACAGACAACAACAGATGTTTGGTGCAACAAACATATTAGGAATTAGTGTAAATGCGCTAACAATACGATGCACTGTATTGTCTGAGTCCAGCCAGCAAGATATGTATAAGCGCTAAAAGGTAGGCTCAAAAGCAACACAGAGAGCTAGGTGAGATTGCAACTTGCAGACTCTATAGCAACCAAGATCCTAAATAGCCTATTTCACAGATTCACGCAGAGAACTGCGAGTCTGGTTTAGAATCCTCTTACATTTAGGTGATGCCTTGTAGCTTTATACATGCAATGAAAACAAGTTATACTGCTAACGGTTACAGTGCTCTACGTAAGACGAATAGTGTTAAGGTGTGTACGATTAATATCTCTTCGTTAGCTTAGCGTACCCCGCATTCGTCTCCAAGCCTTCTTTCCGCCACACCACTTAACGTCAAACCTTTTCTCACAACTAGCTTTGCAGCCTCCGTGCCTGTTTACTTTTAGTCACCAATTCTGTTCCTGTTTCTCTAATCATTTTGTCAAGCAATTCTTCTACATGTCGTACGGACCTCGAAGTGGCCGCGATGGACGGGGGCGGGGCGGCTTTCGTGGTCCTCAAGGGGGTCGGGGTGAAGGTGGAGGTCGAGGAGATAGTTATGGTGGAAGAGGTAGTGCCAGCCAGCAGAGCATTCAAGTATTCATGTAAGATCATGCAGCTTTGGAATCCCTCAGTATAGTGACTGTGTCTATAGTAACCGCAACACCCAAAATCCCAACGTCACGAATGAAGAAGATGCGATGCATCCAGCGACGAAGAAGATGCTCGATATTCGTAGCCTTGAGCTTACAGAGGGTAATCCTTGCCGTCCTGGATATGGTACTCGCGGCGTCAAGGTCGAGCTCACGGCGAACTACATCGAACTATTACCGCCATCGGATATGGTTCTGCATAGATACGGCATGGATATCGTTCCTGAGGTTGCTGGCAGGAAGCGGCATTGGATTGTGCAGCTTCTGCTCCATTCACCGGAAATGGTGTCGCATCAAGACAGCCTCGTGACGGACTTTCGATCCACTCTGATCTCCAAAACGAAGTTTGAACATGATGAAGACGTTATCAAGATCCAGTATCGTTCTGAAGGAGAAGACGATCCCGCGACTGGGGCCACCGTATATAAGGTTCATATCCGCTTTACAAAGAGTCTGAGTATCGGTGAGCTGGTCAACTGGATAAGCTCTACGAATCTCAATCGGTCTTTTCCAGACAAGGATGAGTTGACACAGGCTCTGAATATCGTCTTGAACCACTACGCCAAATCATCAAACAACCTTGTTACGATTGGATCGACGAAGAGCTTTTCCCTCAATCAAAGCGCAGCAAAGTGGGATCTCGGCGTTGGCTTGGAAGTCATCCGCGGTTTCTTCTCAAGCGTGCGCCTTGCGACTTGCCGTGTTCTTGTTAACATCAACGTCAGTCATGGTGCATTCTATCGCCCTGGTCCTTTGCCAGCGCTCATGATCGCCTATGGTTTTCGAAGTACGGTCGCACTGGAACGTTTCCTGAGACTGGTGCGTGTGCAAACAACGCATCTGAAGGAGAAGCGCGACAAAGCCAACCAAGTCATCCCCCGAACAAAAACCATTTTCGGACTTGCTAGGAAGGACGATGGGCACGGTATGGTCCACCCGCCTCGCGTTAGGCAGCATGGCGCCGGCGCTAAAGATGTCGAATTCTGGCTTGGAGGTGAAACGAGCTCTACTGGTCCACTCAGGGTTGAAGTTGCAGAGAGCACGAACACAAAGATTAAAGGCAAGGGCAAAGCCCAGCCGAAGAGCTCAGCAAGTTCTGGCTCTGGAAGATACATCAGTGTGTTTGACTTCTTCAAAGCAAGTATGCTACTGTTCCTACCTACGCTTGGATTCAATTGACAATTTCGCAGCACACAATCGAGTCCTGCAGAATCCTGAACTTCCGGTAGTCAACTGTGGCAATCGACAAAACCCAATGTACCTTCCACCAGAGGTTTGCATCGTCGTTCCAGGTCAGCCTTCCAAAGCCAAGCTCGACAGCGGCCAGACCCAACAAATGATTCGTCATGCCGTTCGAAAGCCATGGGATAATGCGGTCTCAATTGTTGAGCAGGGCATACAGGTTGTTGGTCTCGATGAGAACTCAAATGTGCTCCTGGTAAGTTCTCGGTCTTGTCATCAAATTAGACATACTAACTCATCTAGCGGTCTTTCGACCTCAAAATCACGCCAGGTCTCATTAAGATCCCCGGACGTATCCTAGGTAGCCCGAAGATCATCTACAAGGGTAACAAGTCGGCCGATCCACGCTTTGGTAGCTGGAACATGATGAACACCAAATTTAACACTAGCGGTTCACTGACCAAGTGGTCATATTTGATGATCTCATTTCCCCAAGGGCGGGACGCATTCGATCAGCGGAGCCTGTCAACCGTAATGCAGGAATTCCATCAAGGTTTAGTGAGAATTGGCTTGAACGCCCCTGCACCACTCGCCGGTCAGCGTCTTCAACTCCAGCATCCAGAAGATCCAGCCCTCAGCCCGTTTCTGCAGCGCGCCGCAGGAGCTTTGAGCCTCCTCTTCATCATTCTACCTGAAGTTAACACTGCGCTCTACAAGCGCATCAAGACGCTTGCCGACAAGAGCTACGGTATCCACACTATCTGCTCCGTGAGTTCCAAACTCGCAAAAGAACGTGGACGCGACCAGTACATCGCCAATGTGGCCTTGAAGTTCAATCTCAAGCTCGGCGGTATCAATCAGACTGTGGAGGGCAAGAATCTTGGCATCATCGACCAAAATAAGACAATGATCGTTGGTATCGACGTCACGCACCCGTCACCAGGTTCATCTTCGCATGCACCTTCTGTGTCGGCAATGGTGGCATCTGTGGATAGATTTCTAGGCCAGTGGCCGGCAACGCTTCGCATTCAACGTGCAAGGCAGGAGGAGGTCGACGGCCTCACCGAGATGCTGAAGTCGCGGCTTGACGTATGGAAGACTAGAGGCAAACATACCGCCTTCCCGGAGAACATACTGATATATCGCGATGGGGTCTCAGAAGGGCAATACGACATGGTCCTTTCGAAGGAGCTTGCCCAGCTCCGTCAGGCATGTGTACAGGTATATCCCGCACCTGACACCAAAAAAGGTTTTCCACGCTTCACCATCATCATCTGCGGAAAGCGTCACAAGACGCGCTTCTACCCAACGAATGAGAAAGACTGCGACCGATCTGGGAACACGAAACCTGGTACCGTTGTTGACCGTGGAGTGACGGAAGCGCGGAACTGGGATTTCTTCTTACAAGCACATGCCGCACTTCAAGGAACCGCGCGCCCGTGCCACTACTACATCGTGCACGATGAGATCTTTCGGCAAACATACGCCAAATCCGTACCACCCCCATTCCAGAACATTGCTGATATGGTGGAAGACTTGACCCATAATATGTGTTACTTATTTGGAAGAGCAACCAAGGCTGTGAGTCTGTGTCCACCAGCGTACTATGCCGATCTGGCTTGTGAGCGCGCACGATGTTACTTGTCGAATCTGTTCGACACGCCGACACCAAGTGCGGCGCCCTCTGTAGCTGGAGTCTCCACGGCTGGTGGTGATGGACCTCCAGACGCGGCTGATGTGCAGATTCATCAAAGACTCAAGGATACTATGTTTTATATCTAGCAGGACTGCAACTGCTCAGCTACCAAGCCAGTAAGGATGCAATACCTACGACAAGCTGCAGCAGAATGCAAGGTGGAGAATGTAGCCATCAGCGACGGGGATCATGTACAGACTACATGGAAGAACCATAAAATGACTCTGTGCTTAACAGTCTTGGTATTGGAGAGAGATCTAATATGCACTTACGTCTTACTGTAAGACCTGTTAGCCAGTCTGCAACACGTCTGCTTCAATAGGGACCATCTGGCACCTGTCTACTAGCCTTTGCCAAACCCTCTCACTCTCTCCCAAGTCGCCTCCCACTCCCATGAATCCTGTAAGCGTAGACATGCTGCCAATAATCTCGACGCCACACTTTGCCATAGTCATAACAACATTAAGCCTGCGCATGTCGGCAAGAAAACCAATGTCACATGATACATTACACCGTACAGTGACGAAGATCACAACGCCCGCTTCTCGGCCCTGGAAACCGTCGATGGAAGCTACTTCAATGTTCGAAATCGCACCGCTCAGCGCTTCCCTTCGCCGAATGTATGGTGTCAGGATAGCTATTGATGGTCGTTGAAGCTCTGAAGATGGTGAGGTAGTGTCCGACGCAGGGCTGGTGAGGAGCTGCACAACACGATTGCAAAGCTTGATTTGGTCCGGGTTGGCTTTCGACTGCCGACCAAAGTCTTCTGGGCTGCCACACTCAACCCAGACCAGCCTGTTGTCCTTTGGCCAAGAAAATCGCGACACTGGAAGCAGTCGACTGTCGTCGCCGACTGCGGTCTTCAGTCTGTCCTTGTAAAACTTTGTGGAGCTCAAGGAGCAAATAGTGCGATGCATACGGTGCTGTGTGTCGAGCATAGCCTTCACCACGCTTTCACGTTCTTGCATGTTGTAGTGACGTTCGAAGAACAAGATATCATAGCCAGTGAGCACAGCGTTTTGTTGTACTGTAGCGCGTAGCTGGACATGGTCACCTACCAAGATCGCACGCGAACACCCTTTGACAAGTGGCACAAGCGTCCCGGGCTCCGTCTGCTGAGATGCTCCATCTACGAGAACAACGTCGAAATTCTGGTCACGCAGTATCCCAGATACATGTGGTAAAGATCAAACGAGCCTCTTTGGTTCGCTTCTGGGCTTTGCGGCGTGCGGGCAAATTGCTTGTGAGGTCTCGGCCTAGCATCGCGTCGCATGTAAAGGGCCGAAGGTCAGGCGACATTTTTGAGAGCTTAAGATGACTATGTCAGTGGACGTACCAACAATGAGATTGCTCATGTCTCGACTTACCTGTGTTGATACTCGCACGGCAGTGATGCCCGCTGCCTGTACGCTTTTGGTGTTTACAAATTTTCTTAGGATATTGTCAACTGCATTGTGCGTCGGCGCTGTGACGAGGAACCTGGAGTTTGGCAGTTGCCTGAGCAGCTAACACAGAATGATGATGATAGTATGAGTCTTACCTATACCCGGAGAGCCTCAGATGAGCGTCAGAGAATGCTGCTGTGAGGGGCTCGCGTTGAGACTTAGATCTCTGAAAACGGGTAACTTGACGTTATGAGGCTCGATTTGGTCTGCGGCTGGTAGGTCTAGGAGGGACGCATAGATCTTGCAGCAAGCTTCGCGCTCAGTATAGAACGCTCTCACAGCATTGAATAAGGTTTTGCTGGTAACGAACGAGCCACACAGCGTGATATTCCATGCGCAATGTACGAGATATGGAAGCGGGTCGTGTAGGCATCTGACACCGCGGTACCTGACTCTACGCTCAATACCAGAGCATCCATAGAAAAGAGTTTCGCGAATAGATCATTCTGTGGACTCTTGGTTACTGTTAGATGAACGTGGTCGCCAACCTCCAGGGAGCTAGTCGTAGATGGGTCCACACGCAAATTACCTTTCACAATGGTATGATTGTCCTTGAATCCATTAACAGCCAGTTGGACGGACTCCGGCTCAGGCCTTGAAGAAGCTGCCACCTCGTCAATGTGGTCCAAAGCGATGCCGCAAAGCGATGACGTCAATCGCTGAGTGGATATCGGACGGCCGACGAATAGTAGAGACGTTTCCGGCTCGAAAACCTCGAAAAGCAGATCCAGTGCAGCTTCGGGTGAGCGAACAGTGAGTGCGATCAGCTCCACTAGCTCGGCGAAACTCTGTGTTGACAATATCTTCAAGTCTTGTAGTAGAGCCGATAGAGGCTGGAGAATGAAACCAGCGAGCTCGTTGGACAACAAGACAAGTCTTTTCGCAATGGCTGGAGCTATAATGCTGAAGTCATGCTCCGCGGCCGCTTTGTTTCTACTCCATGAGTGAGACTGGAAGAGCGTCAAGGTAAGATATGTCAGCTATCACAGAAGCTAGGAACACTACGTGTTTTAAGACAGCTTACATAACAGAAGGGTATATATTCACTCGCTTCGATAGACCCATCAATCAACCAACTACTTCTTCAATCTCCCTCTCATACTGTTGACAAGATAGGCTGTGTCTTGCAAGTACTGCAGCAGGGTTGCAACAATGGATTTGCCATCGAGAACGAAGGTTGGATCTTCCGCTAGCAGCAAAGCTTGAGAAAATACATCCCGAAGGCGTTCCTTTTCATCATGCTCCTTGAGAAGATCCAAGATCTCTCGCAGCTGCGTGATGGAGCTTAGATTACGAAGCGACGAGAGGTTGTTGTCTCTGCAAACCCCTCGCACAATCTCTGAGTATTGATCCCAGTTCAGCATGGCCAATTTCGACGTGGTGTAGTCTAGTTCGAGTTTCTCGAAGAGTGGAAGGATGTCTTGGGTATCGACGTAGTGTAGCCATTGATCGAGAACGCGCATGACAGCAACATCCCAATTACTGATCACATACACCTCCTCCCTCTGATCAGCGTAATTGGTTGAAGAGTTTGGTGAAGGCACTTAACACCACCTAGGATACCTTCGCTTGAAATTTTCCCAATATATTTCTGTATATCCCGGCCAATCTTATCAAGAGCAACACTCGCTTTGCATTCGAAGTTGATCTGCTGCCGCACGGTACGTTCCCTCACTCTCTGCTTGTCTCCGATACTGGGTAACGCACGGTACAATGTGTCACCGCCTGTTGAACTCCTCAAGAAAATCCAGGTGTTACTCTTCTTTTGTTGATATAGTTAGAACACTTGCTCATCGCAGTAAAGACGGTAGTTGGGTCTGATAGTTAGAACGCGATAGTTGGCTGATTGTGATCCTTGGGTGTGGGGCAAAGCGAACACTCGTACATCGCTATCCACCGTTACCTCGCTAGCACGAACTATCACATATGGTACATAAATGGCCATGCTCAGACGTTCGTCGACATGCAGTACGATCAATTTCTTGTGAAAAACCTCTAACGACCGACATACGACTAGAAGAAACCTCCCCATCACCGAGCGAAGTATTCGGCGCGACTATCGCCAGTCACTTCACCAAAAGTGATGAGCTCTTTGCCGCTGGGATAAAGAGCGGGCTCAGCCATCGTGCGAGGAATTATGTCCCTATCCCACGTGAGAAAGACGGTTATACATAAGTTCAAGACTAACAGTAATTGCATGCGCTGAGTATTGAACTTACACTTGTGTCCATCTAAATCTCCTCCAGACATCAGATCGGCGCTCGGTCGTTTCCCTCGCGTCGTGAACACAATGCAGTCTACAAGGTGCGAGTATTCCGGGGCATCAATAACCTTAAACTTTTGAAGATTACCGGGGTGCAGACATGGGTTCCTCGTTACCAGGACTTTGGTGTTGATGATGGTATGTGCTCTTCCGTCGCCATCTTGTGTGATGTCGACGAAACACTCGCCTTCTTTGAATCGACCTGTAGAACCGCCTTGCGCTGCTGGATCACAAGACACCAATCAGTAAACGAGACTTTGGAATGAAGATTCGACGTCTCTGTTCGTTGCGCTTGTTGATCATTCGCGCGTGTTCTTGCTTTAAGAGGCTCTTGAGCGTTGAGTGCACTGACTTCACACCGTCTAAGAGCAGCTTCTCAGCCAGCTCTGTCTGGTCAAGGTATGGCAAAAACTGGAAAGCGGCTCGGATATCGCCGCGGTGCACATCTTGGAGGAAGGTGATGTGTTGTACCTGTTTAGCCAGAAGTGTTTCCTTTGAGACTCCTAATGCGTGAAGTAGCACAACGACCTCGTCGTTAAGGTTACCAAGAATGTACGGCTGTCTCACATCAATACAGTGTGCATAAAAGAGGCTTGAGGCTAAGTGCACACCTTGGAATAGTCCACAGCGGCAAAATTACAGTCCGGCGAATCTGTGAATTTCCGCACCGATGCTCGAAACTGAACTTGGATGTGCCCATGCAACGTCGGATCCAGGGTCAAAACACCTTTGTAACCGCGATACCGGGTTTATTAAACTGAAGGGAGATATCTTCTGTCTCGAAACACAATATTACGCTTCTGCGCTAATTGCCTAGCCAATTTCGTGGAGATGAGACCACAAACATCAGTGAAGATGTAGTTCTTGGTCGCGACATCATCAATGTCTTGACGTTGATCAGGTGGCAGATCGAACGTAACCTCTGCGCTTGAGAAAAGAAGTCCGATGCGTTTCGCTTTCTCACCGACTGACTTCATCTTCGGGAGGTCTCCCGTTGCCTCAACTTTGATAGATATCTCTTGTTTCGATCCTGCGTACACAAAGCAAGACCTCGATTTGAGTTGGCTGTTGTAATGGCCGAAGAAATGATAAGTTGTACCGTTGATGGTGATATCGGAAACAAGCATTTTGGTGATCCAGTCCCCATTCTCCCGACCTGTAGCCGGCCTCGGAGCCTCGCCTGTGACAGGAGCAGGCCAATTTGGCTTGAAGTCTGCCAAAGAAATGAGGAGGAATTCATCGAGGGCGTTGGTTGTGTATTCCCATCTATCGTCTTCTGGAGACACGAAACGATAATCCTTCACATGCGGTGCAACTTGACAAACCCCAAAGTTGAGCATAATATGCTCGTACCCCACACCCGGTAGGCAGTGCATTCCAAGCTTTCTTCCCGCGTTCTCAACGCGCCTTTCCGACAGCATCATGAAAAGTATCTATATCATCGGCGCGCAACGCACAGGCAAGACCACGTTGGCCAATGCCCTCGAAGACTGCTTCAAAAGGAGTACGGATGCTAAGAAAGACCAGTATCAGCTGGTCATCCGTGAGGTGGCGCGCAAAGTTCTGAAGGAAAAACATTTCAACCACATCGATATCACAACAGCACCGGAACGCGCACTTGAATTTCAGCAACATATTCTCGCGGCTCAGCACAATGCTGAAAATACGGCTTGTTCTACAAATACAGTCGCTTGGTTTATATGCGATCGATCTTGACTGGACCCTATCGCGTACACTAAGTGAAGGTGCAGAGGCAGATATGCTATCGTCTGAGATCTGGCAAGAGCTCGAAAGTCGGATGAAGAAGGTATATGTAATATCATGCGAAGCTGATTGTCGCTGGCTTACCGACGACGGCGTACGGCTGATGCCAAAAGATGACGAGGACTGGATGCGCGTCGACATGGCCTTCTGTGATTTACTGAAGACACGGGGCATTAGATTCTCCCTCTTGTCCAAAGATGTGGAGGAGCTGGAGGACTGTATTAATTGTGTATACAGCTATGTTGAAATGGCGCAAAGGGAAACTTATGATAGGACGTTTACTGTAGTCAACTTCATCGACTAGCCAGTAATGCGATTTTCTCAGGAAACACAGTGTTGCATATGGAATCTTACACCAAGCGCGGGTCTTGCACGAGTCAGATGGGAACCATTCGAACTGTCGCTCACTACAATGCAGTCAGGCAACAAGGATTTGAAATGTGATAGTTAGCCTTATTGTAACGAAGATGAAAGGCGATCTGTTCTGATTGGCTGGGGGGGTCGCGCACGTGCCCTCGAGGCTAGAGGGAATGTGCACTAATAGCGTGCAATCGTTGGCTGTCAGCAATCTGATTAGGTCAGCAACCCCTCACTGCGGCGCACGCCAAAGTCAGCATCGGCAAATTTGTCACCACGGAACACTGATTGATGTTGTGCATCGCATGGTCCACTATAGATTGTCCATCAATCGAGCTAATGCAGGCTTGGAAGATAAGTTGGGCGTTACCACCAAAGGACAGGAAACTGGCGGCCGCAATATACAACACTCAAGGACCCTCTCTGTATTGGAATGTTAAGGGTGTGCAAAGGAGCTTGAACGCTAGCCGAAAAGTGACATTCCCACAAGTGCTTGTTGCAACAACCATGTTGGGAATAGCTTGGAAAGAGTATTAAGCACACTGAAATGCACAATACACGTAGCACGGCATGATTATATTGTCATTAATCAGAAAACAAACACTTTCTTTTCCCATTGTTCGAGTCTACACCTGAGGACTGTCTGTTCAACCCGAAGCAATGGCGTCAATTAACCGCGCTCAAGCCATCGAGAACATCATCGATTACACATTTCGGCATGGATATGAGAATCTCCTCAAAGCGCTAACTGCAGCTGGGGCGGTCGAAGAAGATTGGGATGGAAATCGGAGATTGGCACAATTTGGTACTGCGCTTAGTGAATTCTTACTCAACTACTTAGCTTTCGAGGCAGGAGTCGAGAGAGGTGAGGACGGAAGCACACATAACACACAAAGGCTAATTTCCCCGAGCTTACGCCAACGACTTCCGAAAAGCAGTAACTAGCAATGAACACCGCGCGTCCATTGCAATACAAACGGGTATCAGCAGACACATCAGATTCAACGAGCAAGAAGGCGCACGATCACCAAGTGTGCTTGCCAAAGCCGTCAATGCGATTATTGCAGTCGTTTACCTCGATTGCGGGGGAGACAACGGCGTCGTTCTCAAGACGATGCGCCACCTTGGGTTAGTCAAATGAATGGTTCCCATGACAGTTATCTGACAATACAAACCGTTCAGTATTTTTACGCCTGCTGGTCAGTCGGTCAATCCTACAATGCTATCCTTGGTTGATCGTCCAGACTCGCTGGATGTGGGCTCTCTTGCACGATCCTTGTTCAACGTGGACGCCGTCAACCATTCGTCGTCAATCGCGACCAGCAATAACAGCATCTCATCGATACGTCCTTCGATACCGCAACACACAGTAACGGGTGTTCAACAGGAAGCGGCCAAGATAGACGTTTTGCAAGAAGTGGAACATGATAGCCAGCTCTTGCCAGTTCGACATAACCATTCTTCGAACGATGAGGAGACAAACATGGAAGCTGTAGCAGATCGATTGTCCCATGGCATCACACAAATTGTATCTCCAATAGTGGCGAACAGAGAAGCAATATCGACTTGCGAAACTGCTCGCATTGTGCGTAAAGCGCGGGAGCCCACGGAGAAACGAGCTAGGGGACCTCTGGCTGAGTCTAGACGCAGGAAGAAGCTCCAAAGATGTGAAACTGTTCAACGCGTTGGCATGATTGGAACATATTTGACAGAAGAACGACGGAAATGTCAAGATTTTGGGCAAAACGTTCCCCAAGACACCTTTCTTACCCCTCCCATACAACAAGCAATCCAGGATCTAGGCGAAGGAAAAACGGAAGTGCTAGTAAAAATTCTGATATTCATCGGCAGTCCTTGCCTGATAGGTGGGCTGCAAGACATCTTAGGATCATGGAAAGCCCAGGAGAGCTGTACGACGCTGGAAGCCACGGGTACGCTCTCGAGAGCGGAAAGGATTCATCTGATTGCTAGTCTGGATCATAACTTGTCTCGCTCTCAACTGCTCCGACGACATCATATCCTTCAGCTGTTCAAGGAGTGTGGCGGCCCTAGTACGATGACTCGTGTAGTAGTCATAACTCCACTCGATCTGGCACATCTGTCGAACAAGCGTGGAAACCCAGTCAACAGATCCTTAGCCGACGTAACCGCGAAGATGATGCAAGAAACTTTTCCGAACATTGATATCGATACAAATGAGTATAAAACGAAGTATCGGTGGATCTCAGACATAAGGAGGCTTGGTCAGCGCTTGCATATGCTGGAGACAAGATTCGGCGAAGGTGTTCTGGGTCTCATGTTAGATCAAGGTCTTGCCGGTACAGATGTCGGTATCACCGATAAGATGTGAGTAGAATCAAAGCCGATCCGAAACTGTTAATGACTGAGACAAAGGATAATGACCCCAACTGACAGCGAGTACGCTAAGTTTGTGGACATACTGGATAGATCCCAGGGTGATCTGCTGCGCCATCTTAGTATAGCCGTTTCACCCACTGTGCAAGCTCTAACTTTTAAAGGAGTGCACGAGCGTAGAGTGTTCAATATTGAAAAGATGACAGTGGGTGACATTGTAAAGTATCCGAAAGGCTCACCAGCGTTCCTAGAGCTTATTGGGGAGGTACTGTAGACGAAAATAGTGTATCCTTCGCGCATCCTTCGGTTAAGCACGTCCTATTGAGCACGGTCAATATGAGCCTATGTCTGTGTCCTTAATGCTAGCTCACTATCCGTTGTGCACCATTCGGATCCGCACAACGACAAGTACGTCTGAAATGCAGTGTTGCACCGCAGATCGCTTGACACGCAGGCTGCAATCCCGAAACAGGATAAGCGTTGGGAGCGCCTCATACCACCAGGTATAACCCCACCTTCAGCCTTCCTGAATACCAACATTATAACAGATCGATTGCTTTCTCCAAAGACTTGACACAGTTCCTTGCATACTCCATGGACAGTACAGAAGTAGATTTAGTTGGAGGGTTACAGGTGAGATCGTACCAGGCTGAAATGCTGGAGCGTAGCTTAGAAGGGAACGTCATCGTTGCGGTGCTGCTCTTTCCTTGTTAAGAGATGGAACTAATGCTGATCAACTACAGATGGATACTGGCAGTGGGAAAACTGCTATGTGAGTCAGCTTGCTAGAAGTAGAAAGGTTTCTGATGTCTGCGAACTAGAGCCGTACTTCGTATTCGAGCGGAGTTGGATCGTTGCCCAACAGGAAAGGCACGTTCTCAAACGGAAAAGTTGAAGCCATTCGAGTGTGATTATGTAGTTGACTTCCGATAGCTCGTATGGTTTCTGGCTCCGACTGTGGCTTTATGCGCTCAGCAACAGGATTACCTGCGCTCCTACCTACCGGCAGTGAGAACGCAGCTTCTGACCGGTGCGGACAACGTAGACCGCTGGAGCGAACAGGGGATCTGGGACTCCGTTCTGGATGGAATCCGCATTGTTGTCTCAACTCATGCCGTACTCGCGGATGCCTTGAGCCACGGCTTTATAAAGATGTGTCGCTTGGCACTCATTGTCTTCGACGAAGGTAACCGCACCTCTCTGTACAAAAATTTCAACTAACAGTCACAGCTCACTCATGTATTCGTGGACATCCTGCAAACGTAATCATGAAGAACTTCTACCATCCAACTAAGGCAAGATCGGGCGCTGTACCCCACATACTAGGCCTTTCTGCTAGTCCAATCCTCAGGTCGAACTTCAAAGAACTTGGGTAGGCACGCATGAGACTTCGACTTCGAAAAGCTTACGAATATCAAAGCACAATCGAGGCCAACCTTGACTCGATCTGCGTCACTCCACGACTTCACCGACTAGACTTGCTTAGATTCGTCCACCATCCAAAACTGCAGAGGCTTGATTTTCCTCCGTGCGAGCTTCCAGATGCATCCAGTATGGGACACGCGTTCCAGATACTTCGCAGACTGAGTCGAAAGTTGATTGCTGAACATGGAACACCAGGCTCGTCGTCAGATCTAGGGTCAAGGTTCAGAAGAGCCGAGAAACCTACCAAGCAGGGATTGTCGACAGAACTGTCGGATCAGGTCAGAAAATTTTGCAACAAAGCAGCACATGTCTATGAAGAACTCGGACCCTCTGCAGCAGCCTACTTCATCCTTCGCACCGTCGAGACGATAAGGAAAGAAGCTGAGCTTGCAGAGGCACAGGCCTTCTGTGCCCAAAAGAAAGACGAGATGGTACGCCAGCTACGGCATGCCTTCGACCAAGAAGGTCTCACCCAACTACCCGACGTTCTGTCTCTCAGGAGCCAGTTGTCCCCGAAAGTCGAACGACTGATAGCGTTCTTGGAAAATCAGAAACCCGAAGATTGCTCAGGACTAATCTTCGTCCAACAGCGGGCTACAGTCAGCGTTCTCTGTACCATTCTATCCATCCACCCACGCACAATGTCAAAGTTCCGGTGTGGAACTTTTGTAGGTCTATCAAACAGTACACATGGGAAGCTCATCTTATCCGATCTGTTCGACAGGGAAACGCAAAAGCACACGATGTCCGAGTTCCGCACAGGAAACACAAATCTTGTCATTGCGACTGACGCACTCGAGGAGGGTATTGATGTGGCCGTATGTAATCTTGTCGTATGTTTCGACACACCTGCGAGCCTGAAGTCGTACATCCAACGCCGTGGCCGTGCCAGGATGCACACGTCTCAATATGTCATCATGGTTCCAACAGACAGCATTCAAGCCAAGCTCGACAGCTGGCCAGGACTTGAGAATGCTTTGATCAAGATGTACCAAGACGATGGTCGAGCAAGGACACGGGCTGCGTCGCTGGAGAATCAACACGAGTCGGTGGATGACCGGCTCCATATTGAAACTATAGGGTATGTTTCATTCGAGTCCTTCAATAGGAATCTAACCAGACCCGCAGAGCTTACTTGACAGCTGAGAAGGCTATGGCGCATCTTCATCATTTCTGCGAGATCATGCCTCGGCAGAGGTACGCCGAGATGAGGCCACAGTTCTCTTTCGAAGACAATGATAGCGGGTTGATCATCTGCACTGTGACACTCCCCAACTGCGTCAAGCCAACACTCCGAACTATTCGTGGGCGAGGAGCATGGCGAACCGAGCGAGCGGCGATGAAGGATGCAGCCTTTCAGTGCTACGTCGCTTTGTTTGAAGCCGGACTTTTGAATGACAACCTTCTCCCACTAACGCGCGACTGGAAAAACCATGATCTGAATATACAGCAGCCGACACAGAAAACAATACAAAGCGAGCCAGTAGATCCATTCGCTCAAATGGCTCGGGCATGGGCAGTCCCCGACCTATGTCAGACCACGGTAACGGTCGGGTGCAGCCGTACGCATGAGGAGCTGTCGATGACACTTACAACTCCAGTCAAACTATCCGATATTGCAGATGTGTCTTTATACTGGGATTCTGAAACTACCTTCAACGCCAGCTTCAAACATCAGACTCGAACATCCTTTGCGAGCGGTGACACGCTAGAGACGTTGAGGGCCATTACTCAGCTTCTGGACAGGTCGACACATTCCGATCAGAGCATCAACCAAAAGACAGACTTTGTGTTTCTTTTCAGTCCAGACATAGGAGACGATTATCTGCCGGATTGGCTGGAAGCTCACAAAGGACGTATAGATATGCTCGGCGTCCTAAAAAGTGGTATCAGGAATTTTCAGGGACTCATCAGATCCGTCAAGCTGAATGGAGTGCCTTTGATCTTCTCCGACATGATCCATGAGACTGAACAAATAGATGATCCGGAAGTAATGTGCACCCCACTCTTCAAGCGTCGAAATTTCGAAGCGCCAAACACGCTCACAAATCATCCATCTGCTGCTCCGATCGCAGTTCCAGATCGATCGTCTGCCTTTGTGCGACTTCATGCTAGCGAATGCACAGCCGATTTGCTAGCATACAAATTCGTGAGATTCAACCTGTTCGTTCCGTCTCTTTTGCGGCACATCGAAGCTTTTACTGTAGCCCACCAGCTGCAAGAGACGATCCTGCGGAACGTTCCATTTCGCAGTACAACAAACATCGTGACAGCTATCTCTGCACCCTCTGCAGGCAGGGCAACAAACTATCAACGCTTCGAGTTCTTTGGAGACGCGTTGCTGAAGTTTCAAACTTCTGTCCAGCTTTTCGTAGATCACAGCAACTGGCCAGAAGGGTACCTCTCGCGGCGCAAAGACAGTCTCGTCTCAAATGCCAGACTCTCCGCAGCTGCAGAGGAAAAGGGGCTGCATCGCTACATCTTGACGGACCCGCTTCGACGAAAGTGGTCTGTTCCACGCATCTCCGATACATACCAAAAGATAGAGGAACGAGAACTCGGAATGAAAGTCCTAGCAGATGTCGTTGAAGCTCTCATTGGAGCCGCCTATATCGACTCCGGCTTCGAGGCGGCTAGAGCGTGCACTAACGTCTTTATTCCTGAGATTAGCGCGCTTGTCCCCCAGATTCCACGACCAGAACTCAAGCAGACTAAGACTCCTGAAGAATTAGAAGCAGAGACTCTGATTGGATATCGCTTTCGAAACGGTTCATTGCTCGTCGAAGCATTGACACATCCTTCATGTGGCATCGACGCCAAGACGGAGTCTTATCAGAGACTTGAGTATCTTGGAGACGCCGTTCTTGATATGATAATTTCTAGTCATCTCTCGCGTTGCCTGCCCGAGCTTTCCCAGGGACAAATGACGCAGATCAAAGCAGCTCTTGCAAACAAGAATTTTCTTGGCTATCTTTGCCTCCGCTTCAGCATGGACAGGAATTTAGTTCGCATTGAAGCGGGACCCAACCATTGTTTAGAAAAGGTGGTATACTATGAGAGAGTGCCGCTATGGCGTTTCATGCATCACCATTCTCCAGATGTGGCGCGGGCCCACGGGAATATTGGTCAGAGTTACGCTCGATATGGTGATGAGGTGCACGAGAAGCTCAGCGAGGGCGCATCTTATCCATGGAAACTCCTGGCTCGCTTGAACCTAGACAAGTTTTACTCTGATATAGTGGAAAGCATCTTTGGCGCGATATACATCGACTCGCAAGGAGATATGTCGGAATGCGAGAGATTCTTCGAGCGTATTGGTCTGCAGTTCTACGTCACCCGTATGGTCAAAGGCACTTTGCATGTTGTACATCCAAGAGATGAGCTGCAACGCCTGGTCGGCTCTTCTCGACTTGACATCAACGTCGAAACGATGCATTCAGACGACGAGCTTGCTACTTTCAGATGCACTGTCAAGGTTGACGGGGACATGATTGCTGAGAGCCAAGGATGTGTTACTGAAGATGAGGCTTGTGTAGGAGGGGCACAAGCAGCTGTCATATCTCTTCGTTCCCGAAAGGATGTTAGGAAAAGCTATGTCTGAGATAGTAAGAAGCATCCGAGCACCGTTCACAAGCGTATAGAAATCTAGCAACATTTCACCATCTGTATTATTGGCTGTGTTACCAAGGCACCTAGTGTGCGTTCAGCAAGGACTCCCGTTGACTTGCTGGAGTAGCGTTGCGGGGACTTGCTGATGTGGCAATACTGTACTTGTGATATGTGCTACGGCAACTACCAGTCATCGTGACGGGTCAAAGAGCGGCCGCGTGGAAGAAAATATCACGGAGAAGTCATCACGGCAGAGCTTTTAAGATTCTGCTGGCTTGCATCTTAGCATTCTCGCTTCTTCCTATTATTATGGTCTACACAACAGTAGAATCAAGAATCAAATGGAAGACAGCTGGAAAAGCACACCACACAAATTGCCATGCTGGAAAGGTAATTGCCTGGAGATTCCTCACAGACTTGCGATGGCATCGCTGACAACATGCAGGATCATGCGATAAACGCGGACTGTCCAGCTCGTCTGGTAAATCGCCCAGGCTTGTTCCAATTTCAGCCTTCAGACACAGTAGACCTTATCACTATTGGTATGTTTTCGATAGTCATGAGCATCATGCTGTTCATTAGAGGAGATGTAGGATTATTAGCACGGTATCGAACATATCACGAGCTTATTCTACCTGAACAGAGTCAATCCCATTCCGCAACATAAGATTTGCCAGTAGCTGGGGCAAAGCGGGGCGGACGGACGGGCATGGTGGTCGTCTGCGCAACCTTGTTCAATGGTCTGCACGATGGCTTTGCCAATTCACCTCTCAATTCATGTGGAAAACACACTTAGCTGCCCTGCTCCTATGGCGGATAGGTCCCCTGACCACGATAAGCTTTATCTCAAAGAAAAGCGTAGGCGCGAGAGTAAACAGCGTAAGTGTGAGCTGCAGAAGAGGCGCAGGAACAGGAAGAACGCAAGCGTAGAGATGCGGAGCGTCTGGAGAGGTTTTCTCGGAAATCAGAACCAAAGATACTGTCAGCGTGACCAATAAATCTCTCGCTACGTACAACGAGCGCGAAGCAACATGGTTGCTTTTATCGTTACAAATATTCAAAGATCTCTGTGTTTGCTATTTGTAGCCGCATGCTTATGCCAAGTGCGTGATAGCGGTTTCCGGGAGGGCTCGATGCGGAAATTTTGGAAAATATGCTTTGTAACCGTGATCTCTTGTCACACGGTTTAGTATAACGTCCCTCCCTATGGTACGAGAAGCCCTGCGGGCCAAGAAAGACCAATAAGATCGCAAGGTTTGAACAAAATCCTGCCAATGTTGCAATCTAATTGGCCGGTGCTGGCCCACAGGGTTTCTTGTACCGTAGGGAGGGACGTTAGTTATGCATGATTTGTCCCCTTGTTTTTGAGATTTGTCCCCTGCCGAAGTACTGAATTGCTTTACATCCACACAACTTAACACCAGCAGGACTAGAAGTGGGTTTCTGAACGTCACACGCTACTCTAGGACCTTGTAAGGTCTCCCGGGAATCTAAAGCCAAAACTGAGTTCTTATTGTAATTCAATTGCATGTTCAGATTGGTGACATTTCAGAGGAAATCGCCAACTTGAAATCAATTCAACTCGTTTCTGTTGCTGTGGAAATCTGCAAAGCTCAGAGGAGAGATACTTCAGTGTATGCAGATCGTAGTTCCATTACATGTGGTGTTGCAGTGAAATTGCAATGCGCAGCGCAAGAGCTGCCATATTTGGTAGTTTAGCGGAGGACAAACCTCCAAAACGGGGTGACAAATCACGCCAGCCATATGCAAAACGTTCTGATCTGCAAAGAAGCGTAATTTGTTCAAGGACGTGGTAAGATCTGATAGGATCCTTTAAACGGGGTATGTTCTGTGTGACATTATGCAAAGGGGTAAGACCACGTCTGGGCTGCAATGCTTGTTTGAAGCTGCATATTGGTGGTTCGAAATTTCAGCCGCTAATCGCGAACCGTCAATCGCTGTTGCATCCCGACCTAATTATGTCCAAGTGGACTGTCTACTGACATTCAACTAGAGCGAGACTTCAGCAAGTCACATCTATTCGTTGCCGGCTCATCGAGAACCGTGTCACGAAAGTACAAGGTTCTATGCTTGGACACTTCCTGTAGAGGTTCTCCACTTTACCGGTTCCTAACACTAATCTGGATCTATGGTTTTCCAAGACTTGGTCTAAGGGCATACAAGGATTCTTTTAATTAGCTCAAATTCAAAACAGGGGTGTTACGATACGGAATACCTGAGTAGGCTGGTGCCAAGTGTTTGGACTAGGTACCCCGCCTGCTGTGGCACATATCGAGGCAATAGCGTGGAGATTGGAATTCCTATTCGCTCACACTCAGGTCGATGTCCGCTTCTGCGGATACAGCTAAATTCCGTTAAAATGGTTCAAATTCTATGCACTGCTTTCAGTCTTTCGTGGGCCTCTCGATATACTTGCGGTCGTGCCATTTTCATCCGTACCTTTCACGCGAGAGTTCTGCCTTTCCAAACCAAAACTCGAGAAGTACATCACAGATGTACTACGACAACGAGTGTGAGAGATGCGATCGTGGGTTCGGCAGCCAGCAAGCTGCCATACAACACATGAACGCGCTGGACCACTGGGGTCCACGTTATGAATGCGATACATGTGATCGCGAGTTCTTCACTCAACAAGCAGCAAATCAGCACATGAACGACACAGGTCATTGGGAGGCGCAATTCGAGTGCGATACATGCGATAGAGCATTCCTCACTCAACGACCGGCAGATCAACATATGGATGACACGGGACACCGGGAACCTCAATATGAATGCGACACCTGTGATCGTAGATTTCATACTCAAATGTCTGCCAACCAGCATATGAATGCTCTCGATCATCACAAACAAAACTACTGCGACAGTTGTAGCAGATCATTCCAGAGCGAAAACGCTTTGAAGATGGTATGTCATTCACGCACGCTCTGGCGGTTGTCTGTCCTTTCTTCGTCAGAACAAGGCCATTGCTGACTATCAGGAAGCACCACAATTCGAGCATCCATCGCGGCAGAAATGTTGAGTGCCCTTTTTGCAAAGTGGCTTTGACCTCAACTAGTGGTCTATCGCACCACCTTGAGGCCGGCTCATGCCAACGAGCCAAGAATGTCAATCACCGCACGATATTTCAGGCTATCAGTCAACGAGATCCCGGTCACATATTGACGAACAAGCTGCTCACCTACCCTGACTTCGACACTCAGAGTATCGCCACCAATGCTGCTTGGAATGGCTCCAGCTTTGAATGCTATCTCTGTCGTCGCGAATATGTCACGCTTCGAGCACTGAATCAACATCTGGACTCGCCAGCCCATAGCGAAAAGTTGTATCATTGCCCGGACCGCAACTGCGACGGCCAGTTCGTGCGTTTGGCATCACTTTTTAACCACCTGGAAAGTGAGAAGTGCAAATTTGTGCGATTTGAAAGAGTACAAAAACATGCGCATAACTTCATTACGGGAGGACAGAAGCTGATTGGCTTTATATAAGTGTACAGCAGCATGTCTAAGCAGGATTGGGACGGTCATAAAAAAATGTGTGCTTAGGAGGCAGTGATACATGGCTTTAATGCAACACGCGCTGAGGACAACCTGCGCTTCCCTGTAGCTAGAGTTTCGGGTGGCTATGAGTGCAGGGATCGGATGACAAATATCTATCCCCGCGGCCTGGGCGCCCTATCACTCATACGTTAATCGGATTGACATTGACCTGGTTTATGAGTTGAAGCGTGTTAGAGACAACACCTGGAGACTCTCCACGTATACTTCAGAACTACGACCACTCGGTTTGTCTCCCCACAACCGTACATATGGACACTAAGCTAGCAATCTTCGTGCGTCCCGAAAGGGGTGAAAGTCGGGCCGAAGCGCATTCCCAGTGGAGATGCGTGGAGTCACGTGGAGGTAGGTCTCAGCTCGCAGATCTCATTCATCATCGTGAGAGACACTCGATGCTCTTGCCGGATCCTGTACGACCGTCTCGAAGGCTAGAGACTGCAAGAATCTTGCTGTGCGTGTGGGACGTCATGACCTTCTTTTCGTTGAAAGTGGCACCGTCGCCCTGCTACTGCAGCAAGCGGACGTAGCCAGAATCTGACGTCAGGTTCACTTGGTTGTCGAGAGCGTACACTTTGGACACGTCGAATGGCGATTTGATGGTGGTGTAGAAGTGCGAGCACACCGGTCTGTCCAGGCTCTCCTGCTCGCGCGGCACTATCGACAGCGTCTGGCTCATCGTGTCTCTTATGGTGGCCCAGGGGTAGGTGGTCACGCTAAGACTGCCTCTAGCCTTTTTGCTGTCTTCCAAAAGCCTCACCCGTATGCGGGCGTAGGACTCTAGGCAGCAGCGCTTCCAGAGATAGGTCTGAGTCGTATGGGAAAGTGAAGTCCTCTGAGGACACTTCTTTGGCTATGTCGACGAAAATGCGATCCTTGCTGCAGCACTGCGGGTCCGCGACTTCAGTCCATGCATTCTCCCGGTTCATGCATGTTCACACGAAGACTTCTCCAAGCTTGGAGTTCTTTGCGTTTACAAAATGCGAAGCGCTTCTAAAGCCACTCAAAGCTTGGGTCTTCGGCGATTCGCTCGAGAAAAACGGCCCAAAGCCTATCGAGGTACATTTGTGGCATTCGGTACTGTAGGATCTGTTCTTGTGAGCTGTCCCTGAGTTTAAAGGTCTCTTTCGACATTGCGGACACGTTGCTGCTGACGTTGTCTTCGAAGGCAGGATAATACTTCATCTTGCTCGCTGGAAAGCCCAGACCACCAAGTACAGGCAGTAGCACGGAATTTAGCCAGAGCTGCTGGTCTTGCTTGCTAAGGTAAGTTTTGTGCTTATGCTGGCTTCCGAGACGAAGTTCAGAGAAGGAGTCGCGATGCCCCTATCAGTAAGTGACCGACCCTGATGACTTGGACAGTTGAAATCCATATTGGTTGTGCACATACATCTTACTATCTGCAAATAATTCAAGATTAGAATGGAATCTAAGAAACTTGAAAAGGCCTGGAACCCTTTTCCAAATCTGCAGTAAGCATTCCACTGAATTCAGTCCCAGTTATCTCTCATTTCTACAGTACTATCCTACGAGCTCCCTCAGTTAGTGGAAAGTTTTAGCTGAAAGTGCATGTTACACAACGTAACGTAGCCTGACAGGATTGTATTACGTACTGCATTCCTATACTTAATTGCATGCAAGGTTGGGTTCTCACGGTTTTTGTGAAAGTTTCAAAAACTCTTTCACGCAAGGCTTCATTTATTGCTTCTGCGATACCAAGCTTTAGTCTTGTTACCACCTGAGCCTCATCGCCAATGCTAGCTATGGGGAGAAGGACCGTGAAGAACGGTACACATGCTCACGCAAAATTAGCGGTAAAACCGAGATCACTCTTTATCGCAGCTCACTACGGCTACAGAGACATGGTAAAGCTATTAATCGAGATCGGAGCGCACCGCGTCGCGCATTGCGCGCAGAGACATAGTAGTGTTAGTTTATCGCTGGAGGACCGGCCCTCGTGGACCTAGTCCATGCACCCGAATAGCGATCGATTATTCCCCACATCGGCTATTACCGAGCTACGGCTCAAGCGCCCTGTGCACCGACGGATTATTCTTAAGCTCTCTATACGATCTTATCGACGCCATTATCCGCAGGACGTCAGCCGGACGGAACGAATCACAATTCGATCCCGCGGTGACCACTAGTTCACAGATCTCGACAAAGTCTTCCCGCCAACACATCATATCGTCTCTCGCGACTTTTGATCAGCTTGCATTGAGAATGCCGAAACGTAAACGCGCAAACGAATGAGTTGGCTCTTCGCCAATCGTTCACGTTTGACTATAGCTGCAGGGGCTGTGGCTGAAACTGCCTACGACTGACCAGATCGAATCAAATAGTTACAAACATGATAGAGAGTAACTTTAGCCACTGGTCATACTTGAAGTTGTGTCTGTCCACTGTCAAGAAATCTTCGACGGCTTGCCATCTCATGCCACTGCTCACAATGATATTTCCTGCCTCCTCAACTGCCATCAAATGTGGACTACAGCGCCAGTTTAAGCAAATTAGCAGAGCCGAAAGGTTCATTTTTCCAACATCGCTCGTCCTCTGGTCACAAGCCGCATCTATTGTCTCGGTTGCCCGGATTACAACAGAACGTAAACCTTCCGTAATGGCCAAAGCACTCCTTCCTCCTCTTGCTCCCTTCCAGGCCGATCGGAAGTTTCGGTATCTCTCTGTCTATTTCCACGCTGATAGTCGTCGCGCTGTTACGGCCTTCACCTTTCCTATTGCTGAAGGAGCAGATCCAATCAATACCTTACGTAATTATGCTTCAAGCATGGCGTGTAACGGTGGCAGCGAGTATGTTGAAGCGTTGCAAAGATACGTCGAGAAACTCCACTCAGAAGAGATCCCCTTGCCCTCGCCAATACAAACCCTGAAGATGAGTGCTTCTGCAAGAGGTTCAAACACATTAGTGCCAGGTATCCTGCTGCCTAGCTCGAAACGAGATGAGCAGATTGAAAGGCACCTACGGCAGGGGCTATCATTCATCGATATGGAGATAATCTTTCAGAAAACTGCAGTTTTCCTCGCTCGATAAGTAGACCGCATCATGGGCAAGCATGACGTTCAGAAGTTGCTTGGGCAAAAAAAGAAGGGAGACTGGTCGCATCACGAGATCCAACAATTGATGGCGCTACGCGAGCGAGGGCTATCGCTTACAGAGCTTGCAAGGTGGCTGCGTAGAACAACAAGGTGCGTACAAAAACAGCTTCGGAAGCTGAAACCGATATTAGCGGCGCCAGGCGTTGTTCAAGGTCCTCGAGAGCTGCCTCCAGGGCTGCGAGAGTCCTTGTTTGATGCTCGGTTGAAAGCAATCTGGCAAGCACTCCTAAAGTCTGATATGGCACAGACATGGAGGGAGACACTTTTGATTCCAGGCAAGGATTGGCTTCCGAAGATCTCGGGATGCATATCTAAACCTGTCAAAAAAGCTCTTGGAGGGCTAGGACCGCCTACCTGGGATGACCTTGGGAGCTTGCCTTTGATTAATACCAACGACGCCGGCGTGTATGCAAGGCTTGCGACCTCTCGGCATGATTTTCATATGGCAAGTGACCGCTATCTCTATATTGGATCGGCCAGCAGATACGGTGGCGGGTTGAATTCGAGGATTGCTGAGCACACTAGAAAGAAGAAGCGCAAACATAAGTCACGACTCCAATACGATATCAGAACAAAGAGACTGCAGAGCATCTTTGTCACACTTATGGTAAAGAAGATGGATCAATCAGATGTGGAAGCTGTTCTGGAAGTCCGCAGGACAGTTGTCTTAGCAGAGGCCATTTTGCCGGTTTGGTTGAGTGCTCTCAAAAGTCCGCTTCATGATCTTCAAAACGTGTGTCCCTGGGATTTAGAAACACTACAATAGGCTGGTTGGTCATCGCATAACGCTCTGATGCATGATGTGGTGCTGCCAGGCAATTTTAAGATTCCTTAAGGCTGGTGACGCATTTATAGCTTAGGACGTTCAAGTTTTTCTACTAGAGGCTAAACTGTAACAAAACCACGCTTTATTACATCTTTTCATGTTTTTTAGCCAGCAGTAGCGTTCTCTTACAGTCCTTGCTACCTATCTGCCTGTTTGGAAACGGTTCGCAACGCAAGAGCCCTGCGAGATCGACCGCCAACAAAACACCTCAGAGAGAGCCTGTAATAGCAATGGCACAGGGTGACTGAAGCTGTAGGTCCGCGATGATGCTAGGGATATAGTAGCAAGTTTGTAAGTAAGTGTCTAAACCAGTAATAGGTACAGCAGTGTAATAGGGAGTGCAAATAATTACGTTCTTTCTAGCAATAAATACAACATAGTGTAGAGAAATTAATTTACGTTTCTATAGGGTCCAGCAAGCATTAGCCTAGTAGAGCATGCACCGCAACAAGCGCTGCTTCCTAGCATAAATAGCGGTTACAGGTAATAATCTTTAGCCCCTATAACAGGTCTGAATTAGTTGCGAAACTCTAACACTACACCTATCTTAACGATGTTTAGACCTAATTATCAGCGTCATATTGGTGGTAGGCGACAGGGGTGGCAGGGGTCAAAAGCTGAGCAGCTTGCAAAAAGCGGAAACTGCAAGTGCAAGCGATTTTATCCCCCTTTATTGTTCAAGAGAAACAGAGGAGGTGCTGACTGTGAATACCTTACTAGAAACGTCAGCCATGCTAGACGAAGAAATCACCATTCCCATCTGCAACAAGAACGTGGCGGAATACGCACTGCAGTTAGTTGTGACGCTCGAAGGCAGAGGCCACAAGCATGCAGTACTGTACGTGCAGTCGAAAAGTAAGAGATGGTGGAAGTGCAGCGATGAGGACATCACGCGATCGACATTTGGAGCTGCTCAAAGCTCTTGTGGTGATGAGCAAGTCTCGATGTTGTTCTACCGGAAGATGTAGATTCGAACGTCACCTCAAAATGACAATGACTTAGTACATGATGCTTCGCGAATTGCCTTGCAATTCATACAAGAATAAAAAAGTGCAATGCAAATCCGCTGATCGCACTACTTGTTGTCCCCTCTTAGTATGATGCGTGACATTTCGTTTGACATGGATGTCGATCCTGCTAACATCCTGTAGCACTTCCCAGACTGTACGGTGGGGGTCTGCAGTTCCTGGGCATCGTAGTCGTCGCTGTCCTCCTCGCTGCTCGTCGTCTCTTCGCTGTCGCAGGCGAATCGCCCCTCTCTTACGCAGATGATCCGCTGCTCCTCGTCGCTCAGCACCTGCAGATAGAAGCAGATAAACTTCACCATGTAGCTTGCGTACCGAGCCTGACTCTCTGGGTTCTGCAGTCGCCCCAACGGCCGGGTGTCAGCTTTACTTAGTTTTGCACTGCGTAACCAGCGCCTGAGCTCGTGCGTAAGCGTAGCTAGTCATTCGCTCTGTCAGCTCGGCGGTAAGCTTGATCTTATCTTCACCGTGATCGGGCGCGCGGGCTTGGTGGACCAGATGCTCGAGATTTCGGCCCTTGAAGATCCAACCATCCCGTGCGCTTAAACTAGCCTGTCCTGTTAGTCTTTGCTGCTGCTTCTACTCCTTGCAGCTCTCCTTGGATCTGTTGTTGTGTTGAGCTGTACGCGGCCAGCTCTCCCTGAATAGCAACTTTGATGTTGGCGTTATTGGGATTTTCAACATTAACTATCTATTTTAAAAATAAATATTTCTGCATCCCTGCTGTGCGATAGAAACTCTGAAATTCCAAGCTTGCTGGTAATTTTTTTTTGCAGTGCTGGCGGAATGTATCCTTGTTAGTGCTGATGTGTTTACATTCCGTGCACTGCAGCGCGTCTACTGGCGCCCTAAGCTCTTCAATTAGCTTGTCTAGAAGTTCGACACTGATCGGTTTGGCCAAAGTGTAGGAATTAAAGCGCTCAACGATCTCTTTTCGAGTCGCAACTGGCATGTGGTGGTGCTGTGAGAGATGTCTGTTGAGATTGACGACGCCTGTTCGATGGTCCTTGCATACTAATACGCCAAATTCCTCTAAGAAGCAAAGAATGTCGTTCTAATTATCAAGCGACACTTGCGCACCAGTCTTACGACCATGTTAGCTGCGTTGTCTGTTGTTGTTACTGTGCTGGTACAGAGCAGTCGTGCGGTTTTGCTGGGCCTGACCCATCGCAAACCTCAACCTGGTACCCTAACCCTACCACTACCACAAGACTAGTTGTTGGCTTGCAAGAAGATAGAGCATTAGTCAACCAGGGAACTTAGTAGAGGTAATTAAATTAGTTACTTGTAGCTTAGGAATAAATATAGTTACAGGCCCTTGGCACAATTAGTAACGCAATTTAGGTTCACAGCAGCGATTAGCCTGCAAGCGCTGACGTCGTATGAGATACATACGAGTTGAGAGACGTGTTCGCAAATTTCTCTTCCCACACAGTCTCATGCAGAAATTGCAGTTGCAATACAGTAGGCAGTAATCAGCCGTCGAATAGGATAGAGCTTTGATTTTGGGCCAACAATTTAGGCCAATATCTCTGATTTCGAGTCAACCATGTCTTTGTGCGACATGTCGACAATAGTCTGTTCCTAAAAATGTAACACTATATTGCTTTTTTAGGGGCAGATTACCTTTGATATGCAGTGCAGGGTTAAGGAATTGGGGTGAACTAAATTAGATCTCCCTCGATGAGTGATATATAACAGGTTTGCAGGTAGGTGTCGCTCCGCGGGAATGCGCTTCTCTCATTGTGAGTCCTCGATACCCAGGTCAGTCCACAGTCCTTGTGCCGTTGATATTAAGCGAAGTCATCGACGTGGTTTGCGTTGCATTGGTTCGTTCGCAATCAAATGGAGTAAGTGTACATGTATGTGATCTGTGTCCAGGAACTGACAAATCTGAGCCCTCGTGACAGTATCATTAAGTTGGTGGTCCCAAGGTCCTCTGGTGAGACGGAAACTCTCAACTTCCATCAAGGAGTTCTCTGCAAGCATGCCGGGTATTTCAGACGCATGATGAAACCAGAATGGACTAGCATGAGAAACTCTCCCAATATTATCGACCTGCCTGATGAAACCATCAATACAGTGAGCGACTATGTCAAATGGCTTTACGCTGGAAACATAGCTCTAACGCCATACAACGCGGATGACAACGATAAGAGAGGAAAGGTGGCTGAGGAAGCAGAAAAGATCTTTGTGATGCTAGCGGAAGCTTATGTATTTGGGGAGAAGATCGTTGATGTCAGGTATAAGAACGCCATTGTGAGGGCAGTAGCAGCAGCTAAAGATAGCTCTAAGTGGAACATGGGGCCAGAGAGCGTTCGCATTGTCTATAATGGCACACCGCCTGGCTCGCCATTGAGGCGTATGATCGCCGAAAGCCTAGCACGCTTGGCGCATGACGATGCAAAGAAGGGTGTCAGGTGGATGTCTTTCATTAATGAATACTCAAAAGAAGCTTTAGCAGATGCTTTAAAGGCTACAATAAAGTTTCAATGCAAGGTTAATAATGTAACCACGTGGCGTAAGTCATGTGATACTCTGTTGAGGTAGGCACTGCCCGGTAGGCGAGTGCACTTACCTCTGAGATGAGAGCTCCTGTAACAAAACATCACAACACGACAACAGATAGCAATACAATCGTTGATCTATAGCCTCCGGAACGACACTGCTCACGCAGTAACAGTTATGAGCCCGGCTGTCGACTTCACACGCTGTATTTGCTACTGCATGCCGACGAGCTACTGACTGCTGTCAATAGAGCTACGTCATCGCACCGCTACCTTTACCTTGCAGAGCCTCAAGCACACTGTGCACTGCCTGTACGAGAGTTGATCTGAGAAGCTGATAGAGCCTGATTCAGGATGGCTACTACTGAGCTAGATCGACTGATTACAAGGACGACAGTTATACTTGAGAAGCCTGGGGATTGGGAAGAATGGATCTTCCTACGAAAGGATAGCGCGGACAGGCATCACTTGTGGTCAATGGTGAACCCTGACCTCGACGAGACGGCCCTTGAGAAGCTTGAGGAGCCAGCCGCAGTTGAGCCAGAGCACTACCACGACGAGACTGAAGAGGACACCGGCGTTGTGCTCAAGGACATGACGACTGAGGAGTTCCAGAGATACCAGCAGGCGGAGAGGAACTATGATCGAGCACTGGCTAAATACACAATCACGAGGAAAGCGTTGAACGACTTTACCCAGGAGATTGGCAGAACGATCAGCCGCCGTCACATACATCTCATACAGAGCGACAACACTGCACACGCTCGATTGAAGAAACTGAAGAAGCACCTCTGCCCATCAACGGCCGAGAGGGAGCTACAGCTGATAGCCAAGTATCGGCAAATACAGAGCCGACCACGCAACAACATTGACAGTTGGCTGGAAGAGTGGCTGCACGTTGTGAGGATGTGTGAAGCAGTTCATCTGCCTGATGTCACATCGCCGCGAGCACAGCGCGACTTCCTGCTTGCTATCAAAGGTCTTGACGACACATGGGCGACGACCCAGCAAGCTACACTGTTTCGAGCACAGCTAAACGCTCAGCCAATTCCAACTTTGGACGATCTGGTAGCTGAGTTTGCCATGTACTGGCGCTCAACGAGACCAGTAGCGTCGTCGCTTGGTACCTTTGCGACGTTGGGCATTGATCAGAGCTCTGACAAACAGTTAGACAGCGCTGAGCAGCGTAGTCGCAACAACAATAACAGTAACAGGAGACTTGAGTGCAAGTGCGGCCTCAAGCACAGCTTCAAGGACTGTTGGTACCTTGGAGGGAAGGGCAAGCCTCAAGGCTGGACGCCAAAGCCTGAGATACAGGAGAAGTTTGGCAAAGCTATGGAAAGCCAGTCTTCTGTGGGACAAGCTATGAAAGCAGCTCTCAAGTTAAACACAGGCACAGCATCTTGGACAGTAGCTCCAAGTGCACCACGTTCATTCGATGACAGGAGTCCAATGATCGAAGATCTTGACAGCTGTGTACTGCAGCTCACTATGAGCACAGATTGTACTAACAAGCAGGCAATTAAGCCAAGCTTAATCAATCGATGGATCCTAGATCCTGGATCAAACACGCATGTTACAAACACCAGAGCCTATAGCTGGAAGAAGCGAGCCGATGGCAAAGGAGAGGTTGTCAAAGCGGGCGACCAGGAGCTCCTGATACAAGAGTGGGGAGACGTTGTCTTGCTTATTAACACGCCTAAGGGCACAGAGCAGATAGAGCTTACCTACGTGGCTTACGTGCCAGGATTCCTCACAAACGTCGTTGGTCTGTCACGCTGTCGATCAGTTGGCATACACTTCGACTCAGGCCGAGACTGCCTGTACCAAGGAAGGTGGAACAACGTTATAAGCAAGCTTCAGTACATGGGAGGGCACTGGTTGATAGACGCTGACGACATGGAGCGACCGGACGCAGCCTCCTTGCTCTCAGCCTCAGCCTCAGCCTCAGCCTTGCCCTATACCTACAAGAAGCATTCATACGAACCAAGGAAGCCGCTGCAGCTCACGCCAGAGGAAGCTCACATGGTGTGGGGTCATGCAGGCCGACAGGCCATCAGTCATCTGCCAGAGAGTGTGGATGGACTACAGCTGATAAACAGCAATCCAGCGCCAAAGTGGAGGGACTGCGAGACCTGTATACAATCAAAATTGACAAAGCTGGTCAGTCGGAGGCCACCACGAGAGCCGGCTACTCAGCCGTTTGAGCGCATCAGCATCGACCTGATACAGCTGCTTGAGAGAGGCAAGCAATGTTACAATGGCGACCAATACCTGTTTCATATGGTTGACCAAAACACAAAGTGGCACGAAGGATGCTGCATACCAGACAAGACCAAGTCTACTCTGACACGAGTCTTTGAGCGACTGCTGGCAAAGATTAAACGTCAGTTCAAGAGCCAGGTTGCCATTGTGAGGCTTGACATGGAGACTGGATATGTTGAACTGCTTGAAGTATGCAGAGACCTTGGAGTCGCTGTGGAGCCGAGAGCCACAGAGGCTCAGAATGGGGCCATCGAGCGCGCAGGCAGGTCTCTTATTACTCGAGCCAGAGCTATTCGACTGCACGCAGGACTACCTGAGGAGTATGCCAACGAGTGCGTTATGTCAGCTATATACCTACTCAATCGGACGCCAGTTGAAGCGATTGACTGGAACTGTCCATACACCAGGGTCAAGGGGATCAAGCCATCAGTTGCTCACCTTGAAATTATTGGAGCTAAAGCCTATGTACTCAATGAGAAGCTGCCGCGAGGAGCCAAGCTTGAGTCTCGAGCTTTGATTGGCCACCTGGTGGGATTTGACTCTACCAACATCTTCCGAGTGTGGTTGCCAACACTGAGACGTGTTATACGAACTCGAGATGTTATCTTTGTTAGAGCCAAGCTCTGCAGTGGCAAAGGCCAGTATGCAGAGAAGAGCTACATTCAAGAAGTAGCAGAAGTGCTAGATATTGAGGATACACTAGATCACAGCAATATCCTGACAGAACAGCTGTTAGAACCTGAAGGATCACATCTGCTAGAGAAATCAGACAGAGGCACAGTCCTCTCTCAAATACAATCAAACAATCAACAACAGAAGAACACTGGAGCGCTCATGACTCCAGAGGTGACGCCAGAGTCGCCAGAGATGACTCAGATTACAGGCCAACCGCTCATAAATCAGTTGACAGACGATGCTAGCTGGGGACGTGGATATGCGCAAGCAAATGAAGGAGAGGAGCCAGATCGAACCTCCAACAATGCTCGACGGCGGGCAGAGATCAGCAGTCATCTGTCAGAGCAGTTCATTGTCGAGGGCAAGCGGATTCGAAAGCCAGTTAACTTTGGCACGTACCTGGCAACGTTTACAGCCTGTGTCAACCCTACAGCACTGGCAAAGCTAGTTGGTGAAGCACCAAAGATACGACTTCATCGTGACCAGCTGCCAGCTGAGCCAAAGAGATGGAAAGACTTAAATCAGCATCCATTTGGAGATGAGTTTGAGAAAGCAAGCCGCAAGGAAGTTAACTATTGTGTTCAACTAGGCTGCTTTGGTCAAACAGCAGACGCTTCAGAAGTGACAGAAGCTGAGATACTGCCACTTATGTGGGTATTCACGTACAAGTTTGATGAGGACGGATACCTCTACAAGTTCAAAGCTCGACTGGTCGTGAGAGGTGATCTGCAGCAAGACTACGGCGACACATACGCAGCAACACTAGCTGCAAAGATATTTCGATGCCTTATCGCCCTGGCAGCCGCGTTTAACCTTGAGCTATACCAGTACGACGTTTTGAACGCCTTTCTTAACGCTGAACTCAATCGACGTACCTACGTGCGATGTCCAGAGGGATATGAGAGCGAGCTTGGTCAACTGCTTGAGCTCAAGCGAGCACTGTATGGACTCCGAGACGCGCCACAACTATGGTACAAGCATCTCACTACCACACTTGAGAAGCTGGGCCTTTGGCAGGTGCCAGGAGTACCATGTCTGTTCAGCAACAATCACTTAATTGTCTTCTTCTTTGTAGACGACATTGTGGTAGCTGTAGCTCTTAAGAACAAGGATGCCTATTGTCAGTTCGATCAGCAGCTGAGAGCAGCATATGATATTCGCTTTCTGGGAGAACTGAAGTGGTTCCTGGGCATACGCGTCATCCGAGATCGCAGCCAGAAGAAGATATGGCTGATGCAGGACAGCTTTATTGACAAAGTGGCAGCAAGATACAACATTGCTCAGACAGGCAAAGCAGACCCAGCAGTACCGCTGGTACATGGAAACATTGGCGCAAGCACAGAGGAGGCAGACGAACAGCGCACAAAGCTATATCAAGAGCTAGTGGGATCACTGGCCTATATCTCAACATACACTCGACCTGATGTTGCGCAAGCTCACTCAGAACTATCGCGTTATCTACAGAACCCAGGCCAAAAGCATGTCAGTGCGGCATACCATGCTTGGAGATATCTGGTGGGACAGAAGCGACTTGCAATTGCCGCTCATGGAGATCAGAGCAGCCGCAAGGTATACATAGGCTCAAGTCTGAGTGCTATGGCAGATCCACTATTCTATGGTGCCTCTGATGCAGCATTTGCAGACGATCCTTCAACACGGCGCAGTTCACAGGGATATCTATTTATGCTGTATGGCATGCCTATCGACTGGAAGGCAACACTCCAGAGATCAATCACGAAATCAACTACTGAGGCAGAGCTGTTAGCGCTATCAACAGCAGCCAGCGAGCTACAAGCTTGGAATCGACTATTCAAACACATTAAGCTCGACCTGGAGATAACGCCAACAATCTACTGTGACAACCTGCAAACTGTAGGTGTGGTCACAAAGCATGAAGACAAGCTGTTCACGCGATTGCGACACGTCGACGTTCACCAACATTGGCTAAGACAGGAGGTAGCTGAAGGACGTATATCAGTTGAATGGAAGCCAACCAATCTCATGCCAGCTGATGGATTCACCAAGATCCTTGCGCGACAGAAGCATGCTGAATTTGTCAGACAGATTGGGCTGAAGAACGTTGAAGGACACCTGTCAGGGCTGGAAGGACCTCAGAGTCCTAAGCCAGGTAGCTTGACTCACTGGTACTAGGTGGGGGGTGAAGGACGATCACTCTTACTATCCTGATGGGATATGGTATGGAGCATCTCTCAAGAAGGTCAGCTTTAGTTGGCACTGCAGCTGAGGGGGTGTGTAACCACGTGGCGTAAGTCATGTGATACTCTGTTGAGGTAGGCACTGCCCGGTAGGCGAGTGCACTTACCTCTGAGATGAGAGCTCCTGTAACAAAACATCACAACACGACAACAGATAGCAATACAATCGTTGATCTATAGCCTCCGGAACGACACTGCTCACGCAGTAACAGGTAGCGAGGGTGAGTTTTGGGGTGGGGAATGGCGTAGTAGGGTGGGATTCAATAGAGGTGACGACTTGCTGTAGGAGCGGTGGTGATGGGATGGCGCGGTTTGGTGTGGCGCAGCACAGCTATAGCGACAGGAGTGATGGAATTTCTGGCGACTTTCTCGGTTCTGCTACAGTGAGGAGGGCGGGGCTGTAGATGCGGAAAGCGGGATTTCGATCATAAAGGATGAGATGGTAGCGACGATGAGTTTCTAAGAAGTGATATAGTGCGGCGGGGTGGAGGTGATGGTTCGAGCTCGATTTTTGTTGAACACTAGTTCGTAAAAGAGTTAAAAGCGTTGAAGGGAAAAAAAGGGGAAGGAGAGGAACGACAGGAACGCCCTGTCATGGTGCATATAACCATGTGAAACCCAATACTAATCCAATCTTACAAGCCCCGTATGCAACCGAGATCCCCTCTCCTCTCGCCCAACGCATCTCGCTCAACACTCTTACTCGTCTATCTTACCCTCTATCTCCCCTCTATTTGTCTCCCGTAGCCCCGCTACAAAGCATTACTCCCCTACGACATTAACACATCTTTTTAGCACCAGCATCGCCACCCCAGTCCCCATCAGCGCATCACCATTTCCCCAGCACACCTGACCGCTTACACATCAACATCCCACCACACCCGCCTGCTCGCAGAACGCTAACGCATTATCACCTTGGTTCGCGCATCAATATCTCAGCCCGAGTCGCGCAATACTACCTTGCCAGATCTATTGGTTTGAATATCTACACCCACAATCTGTTGAATCCTATTCTATTCTAGATTCTACTTCTATTTCTATTGTATCTTATCGCATCGCATCACATCCCATCCTATCCCACCCGAGCTACACTCACTCACCAGACACTCGCCGTACACTCACCTCACCCCGTACTCTCCACACATTCACCCCACACCCCACACTTCCACCTCCACAACCTCCACCTCCGTCACCTCTACTACCACCTCCACTACTACCTCTACTTTCAAAACGCCCTGCGTTCGCACTCGTACTTCCATCCCTCCCGTCCTGCCTTGCACTTCCATTTCCACTTCCACATCGACCTATACCTCCACCTGCACCTCTACCATCATGTGGGGTAAAGACGCTGGAGGGCGCAGTGGGATAGAGACGCTGACGGGTGCTGGGGAGTGCAGTAGAGGGCAGTAGCGGGGTGATGGAGAGGGTGAACAGGAGGAGAGTTCAAAGTCGAGAACAGGGTCCACAGTGTTGAGTATACGGTAGGGAAGTTACAGAGCATCAAGAGCAGGAGAGAGAGGCGCAAAGAAGTAGAAAAGAAAGGTATCGAGTAGAGTCAAGTAGAGTCAAGAGGAGGGGAGAAGGCGAGAGTAGTTGAGAGAAGGCAAGTGAGTAGAAAGAAGTTGGGGGAAGAAGAGCAAGTGGAGAAGAGGGGAAGACAAGGCAGAAGAAGGTAAAGAGAGAGAGCAGGGCAAAGGATAGAGAAGAGGGGAGGCAAAGCTAGAGTCAAGAGGAGGCGGGCAGAAGGGAGAAGAGAGAGAAAGAGAGTAGAAGCGAGAAGGAAGAGAAAAAGAGTGAAACAAATCAGAGTCAAGATGAAAAGGAAAGAAAAAGAGAGGATTCCAAAAAACACAATCAACAATACAAGGACAAAGACAAGAATACAGTACAAGAAGAAAGACACAGACAGTACAAAGAAGCACATAGTAGTACCACAGAATCCCAGAACCCCAGAACCGTACAAGGCCAAGACAGAGAGAGACACAACACCAAGAAACAAACTAGTATACATAAAGAACTATAATAATGCACCGGTCAAGAACTTTTTACTTCTCCTTGCGTAGTCTTTTTCTTGCTTTATTGCTTGGGTGCTGCTGAAGATGAGACAGTACAGGGACGACAGGAGAGGATACTGCAGGATATAACAATTTATTTGCACGACGTCTGAGCTGTTACAGGAAAGGAGGACATAACATGATATGACAATTCCTTGCGCAGTAAGAAAAAGAGAGAGAGAGAGAAAAAGAGAGGGCGACAAACCGAAAACAAACCAACAACAACATCATGTTCATCATCATCATCATCACCCATCTCCGGCAGTCTCCGGCAGTCCCCCGCAGTGGCCCAAGACCCAGACCCGGGCCCAGAACCCAGGGTGTACCTGATTCCTCAGCACAAGACAGCATGTCGTGCGCACGACTTGCAACCCAGCAGATACAACGAACAAACAGCATCAGCTGCACCTGCTCTTTCACAGCGGACGTCAACTGTCAACAGCGCGCATCTTGCCATACGTCCTGGCCGACATGGTGGCGGGGTCGTCTTGGGGGTCGAGGGGATGGTGGGGTCCTGCTTGGTGGTCTGGGCCGGGTTGGTGCGGAGGGTGTTGTTGCTGGGAGAGGGGTGGGAGGGGGTGTTGGGGAGGGGGCATGCGCTGAGGAGGTGGCATATGCTGAGACGGTGGCATTTGCTGAGGTGGCATATGCTGTGGGGGAGGAATCTGCTGAGAAGAGGGCATTTGCTGCGGATGGGCCACGCGTTGCTGGGATGGCGAGGAATGCTGCAGAGACGGGGGCGTGTCCATATCCATCATATCCGGGGACGACGGCTCAAGCACGGTGGAGAAGAAGGATGTTGGTGGTGCTGAGGCGCTGGGATTCCCCAAGTCGAGGGTTGCTGAGGCTGGTAGCTGGCTCTGCGATGCCCATCTTCGTGGTGCGAGACGAGGTGTAGATGGGGGAATGGGGTCCGATGATGCGGTTGTGCGTGCTGCCAGGGCTGGACGCTGCTGCGCAGACGATTGGCTGGTGTGTCGCTGGGCTGTAAACTACTTAGATACGCTCGCAATCCCCGACTCGTGTACCTACCTGCAGCGGTGAAGAACTGCTCGGGCGAGTTGTATCGTTCAGCAGCCCACTTTGCAGGGTTTTTAGCCCGCTCAGCAAGGTCTGCCTCGGTCAGGTGTTCCGCATCGAGGAGGAACGGAATTCTTGCAATATTCTCATACGACATGTCGAGTGTGCTGCTTTGATGACGCTGATGGTGGGCCGTACAGCCAGTATTTATGCAACCACGGCCGGTCCCTCATGATGAAAGAGGAAGTCAATAGCTGTACTTCAAGGCATGCAGTTGAGGAGACACAGCATTGGAATGATTTCGGTCGTGTGGCAGCAGTGATGGGTGTTGGGGTGGCCCTCACCGGACCGAGTGGTGAGGCTTCGGATGTATCCAGACGCTGCTCGGCATGCCGACGCCGAAGCAGCCCGAGCGGGTACGGAACCGATCGATAGGGCTGTAGGAGAGACAATGACGGCGTACTATCTTGAATGGAGCGCCGTAGAATGCATTCCTTGGTGTGCGCAGGTAAACACACTTGCATTTTTCTGGCCTAGAACGGCGGGAGAAAGGCCAAGTACGTCCTCCAGTCGTACGGTCTGGCGAATCTGCATTGACGCCTTGTCTGGGTATGTTTGTGGGCTCGCAGCGCATGGCGTGGGCTGCGGAGGCAAGGTCCTTCATCATGCCATTGAACGAACACCGCCGCGACGGTCTTGCGATTACTGAACAGGTCCCTGAGAGCAAGGGACGGTCCGCAACGGCTGACGGCAGGATCCGAGTGTGAGCGTAGTCAGCCCTGTGCCATCCACTGATGCATTCCTTTGCGGGCTTGGCGATGTTGAGGAGCAGTCGTCGAAAGTGGACAGAAGCAAGGGAGGTCTGGGATGTCCAGGAGGTAAGCTGAGGTTTGGTATCCCTATCAATCTCGATGCAAAGCACGTTTGAGGGTTGTTGGAAATCATCCGCGGAGTGAAGTGAGAACAGAATGACGCTTTTGGACGACGTCTTGGCGATGAAGCGACTTATCTGAGAGATGGTCTTGCAGTCTCGCACCACCTTGTGCATCCCATAATGCACAGCTTGTTCAGGCGACATGATGTGGCTCATGAATAGGAGCCAGCCTTTAGAGTCGGCGGTGTGAATCAGGCCACTCTGACGTGGCCAGCACGCCTGAGCCTTGCTCTGCACAATGGAGACGCAAGGGCGTGCACGGCGGGGAGATGTCGCGACCCACTGGGCCGCATGAGAGGCATTGTGGAGCGTGTTGTCGGCACGGCGCTCCTCTTCACGGACCCTGTATGAACAGTCTGACTCGGTGGGAATGCAAGGGCGGCGTTGCTCGGTATGACTGACGCCGCCAATAGTAGACGACATGTTTAGGAACCAGGCGTAGTGCCAAGTCTGCGAACGAAGAATGCCTGTTGAGCATGAAGAGGTTCTGTGGTGCTCCCTGCATGGGGGAGGTCGCTGCAAGATTGGCTGGTGGTGGTGCGACTGGTTGGCAAAGCCCAGGTCTGTGGTTCGAAGATGGTCGTACACATGCAGTGTAGGCTGAGCAGGATCGCGATGGGCTGTGTTGGCGTTCGTTTTGCGCAGCACTTGATCGTGTTTGAGTGATTGAATTTGAGGACTCTTGAGAGGTCCGCGGCGAGTGCGATTGATATATGTCGAGGTGAAGGACCGATAGCCCGCGCTTTCGGAATATGGGGCGGTCGACTACGGTTGAGACGGCCCTTCTGGCAAGCTGAGTGCGGTGAATCTTGAGAAGCTACTCCGAGGCGTATGCTCTGCCGCTGCTCCCTGACAGCGCCCGAGCCTATCGGTTTGTTGGGGTTGTGCTGGTCGCTCCCTTGCTTCACTGGCGGCGGCGGGGTTGCAGACAATGGAGGCAAGGAGTGTCTTGGGCGCTGTACCCCTCATTGCTGCTTGATAGAGAGGCCGCTCTCTTTCCCCCACTCTCAGGGCAGCATGCGCGCTCTCCTCTGCGATCCACCTCGGCCTCTGCTGCTTGCTTGCCTGCCTGCTTGCCTGCCTGCCTGCCTGCCTGGTATAAATATGCCACGGGTCCGATCATTGCGCGACGCATTCAAGTGAGGGCCCGTCGTTCGCATTCGCGTTCTCGTCTTGTACGCGTCAGGACTACGCGTCGTGGTAGGTTCCGGCGTCGCAGTCGCAGGCCATACATGCAGCGTGCTGCGAGGCGGCGATGAGGATGCTGAAAGGCTCGCAGTGTCAGCCAACATTCGGTCACAAGATATGGCCAGGAAAGACTTGCCACAGCCTAAGTCACGGCCACCGTCAGGTAAAATTCCTTTCCTACTCGGCCCACCTCAGAACAATACACCGTGGACTCGGTGGCTGATCTGGCTCGCCAGTGGCTCGGCGATGATTCGGCGATCCACCGCAGTTTCCGGCCATCCTTTGGGCGCAGGCTGGCTGACTGACGTGCAGCTTGATTGGCACGTGATTCCCTAAAGGCCTCGACATCATCAAATGCCGAGGTTGGAGTAGGGGGTGGACTCTCTTCGGTCGTGGGTCCGTCCTGGTTGTTGAGCCATCTGAGCATCTGGCGATGGGCGGACGGGACGGCGCGCTGCCAAGACGAACGGCTCTGTCAGCACATGACCAGCGCGAGGGGTGGAGGCTGCACATGTCGAGCCTGCACTCACTCACTGCATCTTGGACGCTGGCATCGTTGGTATTGTTCAAGGTGAAGGCTTGCAAAGCGTCAGAAGGCGGTCATGCTCGTGGTTGTCCAGCCGTGTCTGCTGGCCAGCCCTGCGACGCGTCCTGACAAGCCTCGCGTCCGTCTCTTCCTGCGACACGATGTTTAGCCACAGGCACTACGTGGAAACTCATCTTATCGCGCAAATCTACCTTGTTGAAGCGCTTGAGTAATGGCCACGCCCGGAAGTGGCCGAAGACGAGATGCGCAAGCTGCCTGTGATCCTGATACGCTACATACCCGGTATTGCGGAAGAGGTGCACAGGCTACAGCCTCCTCTCCAACGCACGCCCCAATCTCAACGCTTTGACAGACGCTTTTACTATCCACCGCCCAAAACGCGACAATTCAGCCAGCTGACGGCGTACCTGACAGCAAAGGGCGCCATCCATGTCGGCGACCAGCATCGTGCCGTGCCAGGCCGCGCCTGCCCTGCACCGCACCAACAGAGCAGGAGCGTCCACCCACCGCCGATCAACAACACCACACACCGGCGCGCGATAGAAACAAAATTAATGCTCCAAGCCGTGGAGTAATTCCCTCCCACAATGCGCGCGCCTCCTGCTTAGTGCGTGCATGCACCCATGTCACGCATCAAGCGGTCCAAGGCCCATCACAGCACCGCCACCAGCTGCGACCGCCATCCGTGCACTCCGCAATCAGGCTAAGCGATGGCCACCCCTTTTGTAAGAGCAAATACTCGGAGCAGCTTCAGGTAGTTGTTGTTGTTGAGGGTGGCTGGACTACGCCTTGTCTTGTTACCATGTTCATGCATCGCCTGGCCCACCTCAAGCTGTGCAGCGCGCGAGCGGCGCGATATGGGCTCAAGCGCTGTCTTCCCACTACGGGCTATTCGCAGTGATTGTTCAATCATCCGCACAGGCTGTCGATAGCCGCATTCACCGGTCATCCACGTGATAGCGTGGGCGCGCTGTCAGGATTGCTATGTCTGCCTCGCACACCAGGTCCGTGCGCAGCGTTCACATCTCTCCACGCACTCCATGGCCATTTTTAGCGCGAATTCATCGACTGTCTAAGGCCTCGCCAGACTCTACACCACCTGCTGCAGCCTGCGATTTTCGCACGTGGAGCTTGCAGTTGCGCTGGCTGCAGCATTCACTACATGGTCAAAATGTGAGCATCTCGCACCTTCACCGCCCGCGCATCCGTGCTACAAACAGCAAACATCCACGCGACGATAGCGCGAGACATGTATGCATGTCTCGCAACACAGTCCAGCAGCATCAAAGAACCACTGTCAAACACACCCGCCAGGATGGAAGACAGTCCCACATTCACCATCTGGCGGCGCCCACACGGTTGAGCTCGCGCTGCACTTAAGCCGTCCCGTCGTCGCATGATAGGAGTTTGCCCAAAACTTCCACTCTTCCCAAGTAAACATCATCCGGCACTTTGAATTCATCAGCCTTTGATCCATCTACAATTTCCCCATCACTCTCAATCCCACCCACTCCAAACATGCCCTCATTCTCCACCGTAATGGTCAACTCGCCTTCCACGCGAGTGACCACTCGCTTGATCGAGGCCTATCGCCAGGCCCGCGTCCTCTTCGATGCCGACCACGACGCTCGCCCTTTGATCATCTTCTCATATGAGTATATCCAGGCTCGCTTGAACACCGAAGCCAACCCCAGCCTCACCACCGTGTTGGCTGCGGTTCTGGAGTTTATCGATCGCGTGTCCAACATTCTCAGCGACCATTTCGATGCGGGTCGTGTCGACTTGACGTCGTATCTTGCCATGGACAGCCAGCTGGCTGACCTCGCGGCAGTCTATAGCAACTTTGACCTCATGCCTGCCATGGATGACCGCGATGACATTGTCAACACAGACCCAGCAGACTTGTTCTACGGCCTTGAGGCGCTCTTCTTGGAACGTGAGGGCACTGACATGGATGCGACTCGTCGTGATCTCCGCATCGCTGACGAGGTCGAAACCTTCCAGCCTCGTTGTGACTCTGGCTTCGCTGAGATGGATGAGACGCTCGCCGAGGTAAATATACTCCACTCCAATGCAGATGCGCAGACAGCTCACAATGCACAGTCTTCTGATGGCTCATCGTTCGCCGCATCGTGGTCGCCGGCCTCGAGCAGCGAGGGCGACTGGGCCAACCTTGATGTCTCCACCAACACAACTGTCAACGCGTCGTCTGAGGGTCGTCCTGTCGAGGTTTTTTGTCTCTCTTGCGATTGAAAATGTCAACGGCTACTGACACTCCGCAGCACGCCGCCCAGCCCACCGCCCCGTCCACTCTCTCTGGCACTGAGGCCGGTGAGCTGACAGTGAATGACAACGGCATGGCGGTCCGTACCCCTCCCCCTGCCGACACGCTTCGGCAGACTAATATCGCGCAGTTCGCCCAGAATGCCAGCTCGACCTCCCACGTTGAGCCTACTGCCCCCGCAGACTCCCACGCCACCGCGGTACGTACCTCCCCCAGCCCTCACATCTCACACAGAACTAACCCGTGCAGACCACTTCCGACACCGCCGGCACCGTCGCCCCACCACCCACTCGTTTGGCGCAGAGCATCACGATGCTTGTCAACGTGGGCCGTTCGATTCTTAGCGTGTCCCGGCTTGCGCAGTTCATGATTACCTCCGCCGTTACGGCTTACTACATGATCGAGCACTTCAATCATCTGATCAACCTTCAGCTGCGCATCATTGAGTTTGCGGAGGCTGAGGCTGCTGAGGCTGCTCAGGCCGCTGAGATTGCTGCGATCGCTGATGCCGCTATTATCGCGGAGGGCGCTATGATCGCTGAGTTCCTTTATGCTAGGGCCGCCGAGGCCGCTGAGGTCGCTGAGGACACCGACGACACTGACGACACCGACGACGGCAGCGATGGCATCACCAACCTCGCTCTGCAGGAGTAACTCCCAACCTCGCATCCTCGCAACCTCAAGTCTCCACCGCCTCTCACATCCTGAGCAGGCATACAGTTGGCTGCTCGGCTGCAACCCACGCACAATCACGTGTTTCCAGTCTTTACTGTTTTCCTTGTTTTCGGAGTCTTCTGCATCATCGGCATCGCCTGCATCATCTGCATCGTCCGCATCGCGTCACAGGCCGGACGCCACGGACTGCATCAAGAAAACCCCACAAAACCACAGAAAAATGTAGCCTGCATTGCATTTCCGGAGTTCCTTTGTCTTTGATTTTTGATCTTCGATTTTTTCAGGGTATATAGACTGCGCTCTTTGGAGGATTTTGGGTTTGGACTTGGTCTTGTATCAGGGTTCGTTGGATTTCTTTCATCATAGACTAGAATACCCCCTGCATGAGTAGGTTGGATCTCGCATCTTGCAATTCATATCTTGTGTCTTGCAATCTGTGAATATGTGCTGTTGTGAATCGCACATTGTGAAGCTCATTGCACATCCTATCGGGCAGCTTATCGCGCATTATGTTACACATCCCAACTTGCGTTCCTTCTCGCATCCTATCCCACAGTGAATCTCACGGGTGATATCATCTCCTATCGTATTGCGCATTGCATTGCATCTTGTCCCTTCTATCTTATCTCATCTCGCACTGTGCAGCTTATCCTCTATTGCATTTCACATCCTGTCTAAATGTATGTTTTATCTCACATTGCATCTCGCATCTTATGTCTTATCCTGTCTTTCTTGCACCTTACAGCTTATTCTATGTTGCATTTCACATCCTTATTATATCTCACATCTTGTTCTGTAATGTATTGCGTATTGCACGTTGTATATCTTGCATCTCATATCTTATCTTGCGTTGTATTCTAATAGGCATTGCACATCCTATTTCGCATCTCATTGCATATCCTATGAGGCATCTCATCTCACATCCCATCAGGCATGTTGTATTGCATCCTATTAGGTAGCTTATATCGCATATACTGTCTTATATCTTATCTTACATGCCATCTTGTATTGCACGTGTTATGTCCTATTCTCCACCCCGCCCTCACCCTGCACTTCGCGCCGCAACATCACCATCGATGTAACCCCCGCACTGATCAACGCCATTATCAACGCAGTGGTGGCGGCTGTGAATAATGGACAGGATACGGCGCCTCCTCAGGCGCCTGCTCCTCTCGCTGTCACGGAACAACACCTCGCGGGGCTACCATAGTGGATTCAGTTTCTGTGTGGGTTTGTTCTGCGTTTGCTACTTCGAGAGGTCTTTGGAGTGTAGGGTCTGGTGCCGTGTCAAAGGCCGTGGGTGGTGGAGCTCGAGGTCTTTGCTGGGGCGGTGTCATAGGGCGATGGTGAGAAGAGAAAGGAATGGATCAAATTGTCGGGAAATAGGTAAATTGCGTGGGTTTTTAGAGGTTGGCGTTTGGGTTTCTTTTGTACTTGGGATAGATCGAACGGAGATCGCCAACACCCCAGCTGCTTGCCTTGCTGTGGATGACCACAGCCTTTACATTCGCTTGCTCGCTGGTAGTAGACACGAAAGCAGGAACCTCCAAATTTATTGCTCCGTCGAGTGGTCGTTACTTTCCTTTATTCATCATGATGTGGCATAGCACCATCACCAACAAGTCCACGGATACTCGCCAAATACAGCAGGTGGATCGAAGGAGGCTGGCCCAGATGCGCGCTCCCGGTGCTAAATAGCTAAATTTGCGCTGTATCCTCTGAAATCCATGGAATACGCACACTGATGAGCCGCCCACGAAGGTGTTGAACGGGCCGGAGGGGGAGATGTTTGCGTTTGCGTGCAGTTGCAGCTGAAAGAATAGATGGCCTGGCTAGATGTGAGTGTCCTACCATCTTCTCTGCAGTGGCCCATCACGCATGATTCCAACCCTTCTATCACCAGCCTCCGGGAGCATCACCACAGCACAGTCAGCCCAGAGACTACAGACTGCAATCGAAAACATATCGATATGACATGATCCATTCCGTGCGCTCTCGTTGGGCTCCTGAGGCGGCCATGGACATTCAACCCTGTGCATGCCTGATGAGACATAAGTCCAGTCTTCGTTGTCCTCGGCGCGAGTCTGCTCGTCTGGTAAGACGAGGACTGAGTCGCTGGCTCTCCTGCCCGGTCATGGTCAGCGCGCTGACGCTTCTCTGCCCAGTGGAGTTCATGCGCCGACTGGCTCAATCGATGAGACCATGGAGAGAGACACGGGAGCGAAATCCATCAAGATCTGGAAGGCGGGCCCACAAGCTGGTGGCAACGAGTTCCCACCTTGAATCATCTTCAACGGGCCTCGCTGTGGATATTCTGGCTCGGCGTCAGTCTCGAACGAACGTCTCGGAATACGGCATTACCGTGGCTGTGCACTCTACATGCTGATGACGATAGACAGGTTCAAGGAACATAGGGCTTTGTGGAGTTCCCACGCCCTTTGCGCGAAGCCGGAGATCACCGATGGGGATAGGAATGGAGACTTCAACAAGACTAAAATAGTTGGGTAACATGATAGATTTCTATGGAAGCGGTCAAGACTTGAAATATATGGTTTGCAACACGATCCGTGCTACGTTTGGTACCTCCAAAATCGTAGCCGTAAGAGAAAATGATGACAGTCTCTCGTATTGCGGTGACATAACTGGGCATAGTGCTTGGGAACAGTGGATAGCTGAGGGAGGCTTCGACGGAGCGAGAATGGCGTACCGGGGTGTTGCGGCGGCGAAATTCTTGTCTAGACCCCGTTAGGAGCTGTGGCTGCTGGCTACTCCTTTGGGTGGCCAGGCCAGATGATGGACTACTCAACTCTGGGCCTGTGTTGCGGGCAGTCAGAAATGGATTATCACCATTCCGCTGGCTCCGAGGGGGTAATGGCGTTGGCTGAGGGGAAAGTGAATCCGGCTGATGGACTAGGAGAGTGATCGGCACTATGATGAAAGGTATATGATCAAGAATCGAGAAGATGGTAAGGCGAGAATGGGCCAATCTGAGTTCCTCAAGGGAGTGTCTGCCGCCTTGGAGGCCTACCGTTCCCTGAACCGTCTCTCCAAGGCCTCTCGGGCCCCTTCCGAGAGCTCCACGGTGGTTGACCCCTTCTCATAGCTCGCTTTACCAGGCGTGGAGGATTCGAGTTGGGGAGACGGACTCCATTGGTCCAACTCCTGCCAAACGGGATCCTCCAGCGCCTCCCTCGCTGTGAGGCGAGGGCCTGGGTTGCGCTCGCTGTATTGGTGGGCCAGGAGCCTCACAAGTCGACGATTAAACGGATTCGCCCCCTTGTCGAGTTTGTCCATGGCGCTGTTGTACTTCTTGTGGAAATCGCGTTGCGTGTCCGGGTTAAGTTTGCCAATCCTGAACACATTCTAAGCAGAGTCCCACGGATGGAACCTGTACATCATCCGGTAGAAGCAGATACCGGCTGTCCACATGTCTACAGGATAGCTGTAGTCCTCCACCTCTCGCTCCGGGGCAAGGTATGCCTTTGTCCCGCTGGTGCCCGGCGTACACTTGATCATGGGGCGTCCTTTCTGGACGACCATCTGATCGAGATCGAGCAGAACGGCATGCCCATTGCTGACTCCAATGTTGGCGGGCTTTATGTCTTGGTGTATATAGCCAAGAGTGTGGATGAAGTCAATTGCTTTAAGCACACTCTTGCAAAGCCGCTTCCGCCTGTGGAGGACGACAGGATCATGAGTCTTGTCGACATGCTGTTCCAGAGTCTCGCGGCAGAGAGGATAGTAGACGTAGCTGACGGTCTCTCGTTTCTGTGTAAGCAGAGCAGCATCGTCTAGCTGGTTGTGTTCGGCAGGGAGTACGTCGATGAGTGTGATGACGTATTGCCGATTTGGATCCCTGGTCGCTGCCGCGACTTCACTCGCTATGCTCCTCAGCATGGCCAATTTCGCCGCCTCATGTCGTGCGTTAGATGGAGTGCGCTCGATGCGCTTTACGGCAGCGACGGTGCCCTTGCTGTTCCTCGCTACAGACACCGCTCCCTCAGCACCTTGTCCAAAATGACCTTGCAGAGTCCAATCTCCAACCTTCCATGCGTTGACTGGAGTTGAGGGTGTGAGATGGAGTGTATCCGCGACATTGTTGTTGTTCGCCATCTTCAGAAACCTGTTGCGTTCTGAGAGCCATTCCATTGTATACGCCAGATCAAGAAACTCCACCTGGAAGAGTAGACCACCAATAAGAATGGACGATGTTCCGCCGGAGATGGTGAGACCTCCCCGGAAAATCGCCTGTCTGTTTATATATGTATCGCTCACAGCTTCTGTGGCCTTGTCAACGAAAATTCCACCGCAATCTGCTGACAGCTCGACATAGATGTGCTTGCTCCGAAGACCATCACTGCTCATGAGAAATTGAACCGAGCCTGGTTTACGCTTGTTTTCCCTCCCTTCGACCCAGCTGGGCTGATTCAATGGATCGAGTGCCGTCAAGTCGAACAAGTACTTCACACTCCAAATGGAGTATCGATTCCTATACTCCACAGTATCTTCGATGCCAGAGGATGGACTTTCACTCGAATCTGAACCTGATTGACCCGACATCAAGAAGGCAACATCGCGGTCGAATATCTTCTCTGGTGTGTAGTAACGGTACTTTGTGTAGAGTGGATCAGTGGTAGATGCCCTGGACAGCTCCACACCACGATGAGCGGCAATCTTAGCTTGAGAATTGCTCGGCACCAGTACAGTAAACGCTGTTGAGGGCAAGCCTGTGCTGAGTAGCATTGACTTGACATTGAAGGTACTCGCATACTCATTGGCAGGGGCAGGAGCAGTTGGAACGTTCGATTCGTCCAAGTGCATAAAAGAGACAGAGCTTGAGTGCTCGGACATGATGACCTCACTGTTGAGCGTATAGCCTTCAACCGTTCCGTGGAAGCTGGAAGCTGGAGGCATTAGTCAATCCAGTAGAGAGTGCATTGCGAACTGAGCAAACTTACTTGGGAGACGGCGCAGTACGTTGTCTCTTTTTCAACTAGGTCTTGGAGTAGTGATTAATCTACTAAAGTGTGCAGACTGCGCCGTGGAACTTGCTGCGAGAGAGGTGCTTCAGGGTGGATTGTCGTGTCTTGGTTGCAAGGTTGGTTTTCTTCCGCAGTAAAATAGTAGTGAGGGGGTGTGGAGCCTGCGCCGAGCTAAGGAGGGCGCTGTTGGAGCTCAAGTGAAGGAAGCTCAGATTCACGTTGCAAGTGCAACGTCTCCCACACAAGCTGCAAGCTGCCGACTTATGGATTAGACCTTCTATAGTTCAGAGCTAGATCATTGTCGCAGAGGAATGACTTACTCAGCAGAGAATTGATGCCCTTTACCAAGCGCAGTGTCGGAGGGTGTGATGAACAGCTTGCGCTGTTGGCCAAGCACGGTCTCCTCTCGATATTAAGTGAAATGCGGAGGATACAATACCTCTGCAACAGAGACCTCTTCAGACGCAGGATAAAGAAGAACAAGAATATACCGATATACTGTTGATCATGCAGAAAAAAATTGACAACCACGCTTGACCGAAGAGAAGCTCATAGCAAGCCACTAGAATACGAACATCGAACCGAGTATAATTATACGAATTGTCTTACATCATAATGTAACAAGTGACGGCGGCTTAACTGAGGCTCTAGAGGCCTAATATATATTAATCAAGGACCGTGTCTTCACCCAGATCACGCAGTGTGTGCACGCTTGTGCAAGCAATCCAGAGTACCGACTGATGACAACACGTGCGCAACAGTTCGCCTTGAAAACTGCAATCGAATGTTATGAGCATGACTACAGGCCAAGCCTTGACAATACTGCGATGGAATGGGAAGAAGGTAATCGCGACTCGCAATGTCTTCGCATCATGAACTGCCCGAGTATCGACCTTGGTGGTGATGAGGTTGTGATATTACCGGAACTGCGCGAATGCATGTTACCAAAAAGCTGTAGCGCCTGGGATCTCAACCAGCCAACCTGAATTTGTTGGGGCGGTTTTCGCATGCGTGAAGTGTGGTAGTGAAGGCAGTCCACACTTGCTTTTTTGGGATTAGCTCGTTGCAGCCTTGCGCAGCGTGCCCTTCCTATTTGTATGTTGACATTTGCGCGAAACAAACCCAAACCTTCTGTATAATCGCTCCACTACAATGGAAGGCCCTGCCGACGTCTCGATTCCCGATCTAGCAAGCGCTCATCAGTTCGGCAGCCACAGCGAGGCTGTCGCGCCTGAGACGCCATGCACAGCCCTGCACGCCCCAAATTGGCCCCAGGTTCCTGATGACTTCTGCCACAGTACCGACGAAATCATCGCAACTCAGGGAAATTGCCTCACGCTTGGATACGAGTCACCTGCGGTTTGGTATGTCGGTGATTGCGTCAATCCAGACTTTGTGGAGGAGCTTGTCATGGCTTTACGCTTGCTATCCGAGAGGCGTTCTCCCCCATACGAGATTTATGGTGATGAAGCAAACGAATCGCGCCTTGGCCACACACCACCTGAGACACGTGCAAGGTTCAATACCGCCCGTCATGAGAGGCTCCGCCACTACATACGCCATCAAATGCCTTCGACTCCAGGAGACACGCCGCCAGAGACTCCCGAGCTTGGCCAAGGATCTAGTGATATCTCTTCCGAATCTTCCCCGCAAACCGCTAAGGACATTGAGCTGACGGAGAAAGACCACCCGGTTCAAGGGTCGCTGACGAGCATCAAGGAATGCGACATGGTGGAGGAAATGTGTGTGGTCCAAGAGAGCAATCAAGAGACAGCCGATGCGAAGGCGGGCAGTACCGGCAAGGAAGCAGAGACGGAGGTCTTCGTGGGGGGCTGAGAGGTGCAGGAGCTATTAGGGCAGAATGCATGTCATGCGACACGGCGCCCAAAGTGATACTGAGAAGTCATGTTTCTTCATCGGTTCTGCGGGGCGTTTGAAATGGATCTCTTTGCCGTGAGAATTCGTCACTCACCTTCATGTACATTTACAAGTCTCAAGGATTCTTCCATTCATTGCCATTTTTACCATACTGTGCATCGAACTGTGAACGAGAAGCCAGAATACAGCACTCAAATTCCATCAGAAGAGGTAGCTGGGCGCGTTTCTTCTGATGATCGCCGTACCGTCACTGACATCGGCGTCGACTTTGACAGCACTGTCAGAGCCCTTTCCTCACGAGCAGAAGTTCTTGAAATGACTCGATGAAACACCCAAGGCAAGCTTTCGCACGATGGCGCTACTGCGCAGCGTCCGCTCCCTCGGGCTTCAAGCTCGGCACCAAGCCTAGGCAAGAGTCCGACATGGAGGGAACTTTGAAGGCAGACGGTATAGCATGAGGCGACCGTGTGAGTTTGCAATATTCGCGGTACACTTACGGTGACTGACCGCTTGGGGCAAGATGTAAGAGTAGGCCGCGCAATACTTCTCCGTGCTTGGCGAAACTATTGTGGTTGTAGGATATATTCGTCATGCCGCTGTATACCCTCTGCATATCTCCGCCGGTTCGTTAAGAGGCGTGATCCCGGAATGATCCTGTACCGCTCTATTGCTAGATACGTGAGTTGGAGATCTGGTAAAGACTTGCTAGTAGCTGGATACAACGACTCTATCCAAAGCTTGGGAAATTCAGGCGCAGGAAATTCATGCTTTTCGGATACTTCGATGTCGGATTTCGGGGTACCGCCAACCGCCGCTATCATTATATGTTAACAGTATGAGAGGGAGATTAAAGAAGTAGTTAGTTAATTAATAGGTCTATTAAAGTAAGTAAATATATACCCTTCTGTTATGTAAGCTGTCTTAAAACATGTAGTGTTCCTAGCTTCTGTGATAGCTAACAATTAACTATCTCCGTGGATATGCGGTGACGTAGACTGTGCATGAAGGCAGGAAACGTCTCGTATGTGATGCCACATTTACGAGTAATGTCATTGATGATCTCGATATCTTCCTGAAACGTGGTGTCCATGGTGCAGCTTCCTGGTATTATCCCACGAGTGTGGTGTCGATTGTGATGCGTTGAATGGGCTTGGAGAAGTAAGGGTGTCAGAGCAAGTGTGTGAGCTGAGCTGAGATGGTTTGGAGCAAGGTGAAAGCTACAGACTTCAACCTGTCTGGAGAGACTATAATATACTGCTCGAAGGGCTTCGTAGGTCTGCTGTTCTACCGGTCTGCCGCCAGACCAAGGCGTCGCTCAAGTCTGCCGCAATCACACACCGAGAACAATCCTTGCTCGTTCACTGCCCCCCGACGAAGCACAACATGCCTCTTTCTGTGCGGCGTTCGAGACAAAAAGCATGTCCAGGCTCTTTCGAGGCAATGCTGTCGCTACTTGTTCATGCAGCGTGGCTATTGCCCAACCATGTTCGCACGATGGATGCAATCAATAGATGAATGCTGTGTTAACTGGAAGCCGCAGCGTACTGTGCAGAAAAGAGAGGAGCATGCAGAAGCAGTATCAGTGGTGTTGTACGAGGTGAAGCAGGACCTTCCAGGCTCACTTGCATGAATGAGACAGACAGAGACGAATGGGATGCTCCGAAGCAAGCGGGTCCTCCCCACAGTAAACTCAATCTTGGATATCATACGAGTAACCACGACTCTGAAGTTCAACTCCCTTTTCGTCGAAGCTTGGAAGATGGAGAAGAGAGCGATGTTGTGCAACCTGGTTGATCTGACTCACCAATGCGGGGCCACCTAATTCGGAATAGAATAGCCTTGGCGCACGCATGGCCCAAATGTGATGAGGGAGCTGTACGCCCTGACGATACATGGATGGATGCTCGATCGAGGCCAGGGCTCCTAAGCTGCGCGTGAACCGATCAGATCTTAGGCTACCCATGATTATGCAGCCTACTATCGTGAAACGATAATTTGACTAGGCGGGCTAACGTTCCTGGGAGCCATGTACCTGACTGAACGAGGAAGCAAGCAGCACGCAAAGGCGCAACTCGCGATTGGATCTCGCGAAGGATTCGAAACACTGCAGGACGAAGATGACAGCATAATCGTCAGCACGGCATGCAGATGACTGCTGTGGAGCTGTGCAAGAGACTTACGTGCCACGACATGGCGAGTCGAGACGAGCCGCCCCGCCCCGCCCCGCCCGGAATCAGCCCGCACTTCCGGAAACGCTGATGCATGGGATTGTGGTTCCCGTTGCGCAGGAACACCGCATCGAGTCTTGCCACCTAAGTACTAAGGTCGGTATTGCCGCAATACCCAGCACAGCCAGCGACAGCGCTGCACAGGCTGTTCTCATCTCCGCCGCCTTTCTGCAGGCAGTGCAGATCTGGGCTCTGTTGTTTGGTTGAGCATCCTTGCGCGCCGCAGCTCGTTGCGTCGCGAAATGTTCACAGCCGAGATTCGCGACCGAGGACTCTCAGCGTGCGCGAGGACTCGAACGGCGCAAGTCGTTGCTGGCTGGACGCTGGCAGCCATTTTTCTCCAGGAAATAGCACCAGCGACGACTGTGCCGCAAGGGGAAATCCTCAAGCGTTGTTCATTCGCTCACATATTGTGGGTGGCGCAGGACGCGGCGCAATGACGAGGCCATATCAAGCGGTTGAGATTGGTTGGGAGGCTCCGGATACGATGTCAGATCGGGCCTTTCCCGACAGATCTCAAGTACGTGTAACAACTGTACTCTTGACGGCAGATCCCACACACTTTGAGCAGGAACATGGGTGCGTCGATACCAAGGTGGAATTGGATCCAGCGTTAAGACCGGGCATCCATAGCACGTGATTGAAGTCCACTCGTTGCCACATGACCGTTCACAACGTCGGCGCGCCGACGCAACGGCGATCGCGTGAGAGGTCGGCTAGAATGTGTTGACGACATCGAGTTTGTTTGCAAGATGCTCAGTGCAGATATGGTCGCAATTCTGCTGTGCCGGTCACATGTCTCGCCACAATCTGCGCCCGCGTACTCGTGCCGTGAGATTTTCTCCCCAGGCCGTGAGGACAACAGATTTAGGAGCTCTGCAATCACTGCGCATTATGTTGTCTGTGTCTGTCTCGTACTGTGAAGTGATATATGCCCTGTTTCTCAACCCTCAGCGGCGGAGATCAAGTGATGCCTTGGCCAGGTCGAGGGTATGCTGTATTCCACACCAGACTCGGACTGAAGACGCACGGTGTTGTGGGTTCGCATCTGACGCTGGGTACATCAGTATCTAATAAGAACATAGGATTTGCAAATCCGATAAGAGTAAAACGAATGCGTGAGATGCACACATTTACAGAAATAACTCCATTGTTGAAGAATTTCAACAGGTGCAAAGAATTCCTTGTGCAAAAACATCTGCTCTTGCGAAAACACGCCCTTGTTTGGAGAAAACGGCTTATTCAGAGAACACGGCTTATTCCGAAAAGAAGCCCTCTTCCGAAAACACGCGCTGCTGCGAAAACACCTCTTTTTGTAGAAATTCATCTTTGGCACAAATGTCGTTTATTGCTGAAATATGTGCTCTTTGGAAAATCCCACCTCTTGCAAAAAAATCTGCCCCGTACAAAACAACTCCACCCCTTCCAGGAAATTCCGCCGCATACAAACCCCACCCTCTCACGACAAGACTCCATCTCTTAAAGCCCCACCCTCCACATAAAATTCCACTCCTGGCCGCAAAACAGCCTTCTCCCGCAGGACCACCATTTTTGGAAGAACACCGCACCGCCCCCGCAACAACACCGCCCGCGACAGAAACGATTCTATAAACACTTACCCCTACTCGGCTATCCCTACCATCTATCCCATCTCGCTCCGCTCACAGGCAGCACAGCTAGGATGTTCTTCTTATCAGCAGCTCTCCACTCGGCCAGAACCGCGACTTTCCTAGCCACAAGCGCTGTGACCGCTGTGTCGACAACAACCGCAGTAATTTCTGCATTATGAGTTTTCCTCTGGGTGCTCGCTGTACCTTCGCTCTAACTGATCCTATCAGGTTCCCACCAAGCTCAACCGTCGCTTGAATTGTCTCTATGCAGTTTGCGACCACTACAACACCGCTTCCACCGATGCTGCAATTCCCAGGACTGACGCTGAGGTGCTCCGGACAGGCCTTAGGGTTGCGCGTTGTCAGCGCCAGTTAGTTTAATGGCGAGCTTGCTCGCTACTGGCTCTTGAGTTGATATTTGGTTGGATTTATCGGCAGGCGGTTGTGTTTCTGTATTTGCGTGCGAGAATATAATGGTGTGTGGAATGTACTGTTGGGCTTTGGGTAGATTTGCTGGGATGGAGCTGGAGCTGTTGATGGAGCTGGAGACGAAGACGAAGACGAAGATGAAGTTGAAGCGGAAGTCAAAGCCAAAGCGAAAGCCAAAGCCAAAGTCAAGCCCAAACCCAAGCCTAAGCACAAGACGATGACGAGAAGTGCCATTGAACGCATACACCTTGTGTCTGCTTCTCTGCCTCCAGCGATGACACCACAAAATTTCAACATGCAACACGCAACATGCAACCCCTCAACCCTCGCCAACCCCACAATCCTCCACCCCTCGCATCCCCTCAGCCATCTGGCCAGCCGGCTAGCTGCGCAGCGCATAATGCGTATCATCCCATCCCATCTCCACAGCCATGCAACACCGACGCATTCATCCCGCTGTGTGTCAGAACAAAGCTAAGCTAGGCTAGATGCGTGTCCACCTGCTGACTCAATTCTACTGAGCGGTTTGACGCGATTGAAGCAGTTGAGGTGATTGATGTGAATGATGCAATTGGCGTGACTGACGCGACCGACCGATGTGACCAACCCAGCCAACCCTACCAACCAGAGCCAACCAAGCCAACTCGAGCGACACGACCGATGCGACTCAACTCAACTCTGCTAAGCCAGAACAGCACCTCAGGCCGTCAGAGAGCAGACGCCGCATTGACATGTGATGATGACAGCTTGCAAAGTAAAACATTATGTATCTCTACTGCAGCCTGCACGCACGCACGACACAAAACAAAACAAACGACACGACACAAATCACACAAATAACACAGATAACACAAATAACACAACACGACAAAACAAGATAAACGATACGACATAGTATAATCATACAACAAAACAATCTCAGTAAACATGATCTTTACCGTTACGCTGCGAATGTGTGGGGAGTGTAAGCCAGGATAGTTGGCTGGTTGGCTGGTTAGCGGATGGTTGGTGGATGGTGGATGTGGATGTGGAAGTGGATGTGGAAAGGGCGTCTTTGGTAGCGAAGGGTGGTAGTAGTAGTGGTAGAATAGCAGTGGCAGTGGGAGTGAGAGTATCAAAGTGCCATATTCAGATGGGCGATCAGAAGTATCAAATTTAAGAGATGTGGATATGTAAATGTTTTATGGACCATGCCTCCCTCCACCACTGTATTTTCAAGCTTGTTCATGTCTAATCCAGCTCCACCAGCCGAGTTGCACCCGCATCCTCATCCTCGTTGCTCACTTGCTCTCCATGGACGGGAAGCGCCTTGAAGGACACCTTGTCGACGGCCTGCACGAGCGGCGTGTCCAGCACGTTGTACGCGGTCTGCAACCAGCCAGAGACCATGGCCTTTGCGTCCTGCAGCAGCTCGCGACCGCCAGCGCTAATGTCTGCTGCGTTGTAGTGGTTGTTTGGGTTGGTGTTGACGAGGCCGACGTTGGTGGTGGCGTGGTGGTGGGTGTTGTTGTGGGTGTTCATGTTGCCGATGCTGACGGGTGGGAACTGCGATACGGACCAGCCTGAGTTGCCGTCCCAGCGCGTATCGACGCTCGATCACGGTGCCAGTGTCATGGATTCTTTGCAATCCATGTGCCTTACGCGAGACGCACATTCCTTGCTAGGCGCTACGACTCCTTGGCCGTAGAGAGCAGTGTCCAGCACCACGACACCTTCGAATTCGCCCTGTCGAGTTGGAGCGCACGCGTCTCCTCTACTCCTCTACTTCTCTGCTCGGATTTCATGACATCATCGGCCGACTGCTGTATCTTCCGTCGCTCATGTCCTGCTCACGGCCTTCGTGTTGGTAACGAAGTCCGAGTCGCAGCAATATCTGGACTGTCAAAGCCTTGCGCATCACATCATACGCAGTCCGAACATGCCCGTCACAGAAACACCTGGTGGATGCAAAACCATCTCAAAAACCGTTCTCATGCTCTGAGAGCTATGGCCTGGTCAGGTGGGCCTTGACATGGACGGCATGTTAAGAGCGATGGAAAGACTTACAGTTTGAGAATCTTTCCAGACAATTCATGAAGGTGTGATGGCATTCAGCCCTACTGCACGCCTCTGCTGCACCTACAATTACACTTCGGTCGGATGGGAAGGCCTGGTATGCTGGCTCAAGGGCACGCGAGATCTAGACGGCATCAGTCACCATCCCTCCTTGCATGTCAAAAAGAGCGCCCGATGACACCACGCAGTGACTCAATACTCCCGCGGACTACGGTAATGTGTGCGTCAGCGGCGGTCAAACCGAGCGACCCCCTGGTCGTCCTTATAATCTTTGTCAACCATTGCTTGATGACGGCGTCGGTGCTGAGGTGCGACTCTACTCTACTCGCCGACACAAAACGACTTCAGCGTCTGCATGCACAGGATTTCCAATTTCAATCAACAGCAAGCACCGCGCCTGACATAATCAACCTACCTTACACTTCTTGCCCTACATCATCAACCTTCTCGATGTAGGTGCTGCCGTCAAACAGCGACACCATCCAGGACCTTGATGACCAAGTAACACCATCTCCTGGAGGACAGTGATGACAGTCCATAAGCCTTGAAGGGCATCGCTTGATACAACCCCCTCGCAACGCTGGTCGACACCCAGGCTACCTACATGACGGACACTGCGCATGTGAAGTAACATGACAGAAGGCTGGCCCGCTCACAGTGTCTCCAACATGACCATGATAAACACCGTCAACACCAACCTATAGTACGGTGGACCTTCAGCAGTTGTCTTTTGTAATGCGGTGATTCATCACAGACAAGGTCACCGTGCCTGCGTCAACGTCCCAGCTTGGGCTGCCTGCGTCCATGCTACAGAGGTGTTCGCTTAACATAGAGCCATAGGGTACTTCAGGTACGCCCAGGATTATATAAGAAGCCTGCGGTCAAAACGGACATGATATTTCACTTCGACTGTCGCATCCACACTAGCTGTCTTGCCAAGCTCCACCGGGACAGAAGAGCGCAGTTTGCCTACAAGCACCACCACAACGGCATCTTCTTTACATAGGAGAACTGTATCACACTCCATACCGACCACCACAAGCACTTCCTTCTGCAAAAATGTTGTCGCCGCCCTCCTCCCCGCCTCCTTCACCTGGTCGTCCAACTCTCTCTTCCTCTTCCGACAAGTTGCTTGCCTTTGGCCAAGAGCTGGAGGAAGTCGCACAACTTTCGTCTGCCCCATGCCCTGTGCAGCTGGAAGAATCTTTGAAAGAAGCAAGTGTAACGCATCTGCCCAGCGTCGACAGATCACTGCTACATCTTGATCAAAGCCGGCACACCATGCATCGAGTGAGAGCCCTTCGCGCAAGGCTTGACCTTAAAGAGCTACAGAGCATCGAGGAGGACCTGGATGAAGAAGATCAGGGCGACGGCGATCAAGACGATGGCTATCAAATTGAAAGCGACGAATACTAAAGCGACGAATATCAAAGTGACTTGGAGAACGGCAGCGCATCGCTTATGGCAGGTTTGTCCCAGAAGATGAAGTCCTGCAAGGACACTTCCTCTCTCCGCGACCCACTTGAGAAAGAAAACTTCCACTTTGAAGCCTTCATAAAAGACAACCAGCGATTCCTTGACATGTACGGCGATCCAGATGCGGAGGAGCTCGAGGAAGACGAGATAGCCTCGGGAATGACGCCCGAGCTGGAAAAACTGTGGACCAAGTCTGTACAAGTCAGTCGCAGCGCTTTCTTGATACAGATCCGCGATGCTGAGGCGCAGGATAAGCATCTGGCGTCCGGCTCGCTCCCAGAGGCCGAGTACTGCTCTCACCGCGACACCTGCACCGACGGAAGAGTGACCTGCAAGACCTGTATAGCTGAGGCCAAGATCATATTTGACAAAACCAAGCCCAGCACCATGACAAACAAAGAGCTGAAGGCTTTGTGCACTGCAATGATGGGTGATCTCAAGTTGAACGACACTGCCAACCATGCACCCAGCGATGGAGAATTGGAGACGAACGCAGATTTCCTCTTCCCCGACAACTACGACACGGCTTCAGACACCGAATTAGACCTCGACTCCAACATTGCCTCCGACACCATGGACACCAGCAGCGACACTTTAACAGCGGATGCCACCCCGCCCCAGATCGCAGACACACTCTTCGATCCCACCTCTCAAGGCCCCTTCCAGCCGACCATCAAGCAGCAAGCCCACATGGTGCGCATGTACCGCGCCTCACACCGCAAAGCCATGTTCTACAGCAACGGGCCCAACCGCCGCGTCTACCTGTGGTTCGTAAAGCATCTCGAGAAGAACGCCAGCAGCTGCTGTTGCCACAAGCGACCGCACCGCGTGAGGGAAGTGGTGGACTGAGTATTTCGCTATGGAAGCATGAAAGGATTATCCGGGTATGAAGGAGCTCCTCAAGTCTGCGCCGAGACCCACTGTTGGTGGTAGACAGGCCAAGGTTCCGGGCGTTATGAGGGGGAAGCGGGCGAAGAGGTGAAGCGTGTAGGAGGACGTGGTCGATCTTGACGTGTACGGCGTGTAGGATGAGGCTGTCGATCTCTGCGATAGATCCTGCATATCATGTCAAAAAACGCCCCTTGAGAGCCATTCACTGCCCTCCACGCAATGAACATAGTATCAATCCAGAATCCAGTAGACCACACAGAACATAGGAAAAAGATGACCCGATTCCCCAGACAGAAAGGACAGACACATGAACATCCCCGTACATCCTACACACGCCAATCCTCCTCTTTCTATCTCCAACTTCCTACTTGCACCCCTTTCTCGCGTCGATGACTACCACCGGGACCAATTGCCAACAACCAACAACCACCAGCATTCGGCAGCGCAGTCAGCAGTGGTGGTGGCAGCGGCATCGAGATCGCCCGCCCCATCAACGGCCGGCCCATACGCAACATCTCAGCCCTGCAGAAAGACTTTTCGTCCCACCCCTAGGACTAGCACGTTTATCTCCAACGACGGCGCCGCGCACGACTTGGACCTGCCCGGTTCCGGCGGCTAGCCTGGGCTGTTGACGCTGACGCTGACGTCGCAGTCGCAGTCGCAGTCGCACTCGCCAGGGCAGCAAGCAAAAACACCACCTGCCTGCTATACCAAGCATCGCCGCGGTCTACGCCCGCCCGCGCAGACGCGGGCAGTCAGAGGGAGCCAGAGACTGGCATTGTTGGCGGTGCTATGTTTATCCACTTCGTCTCGCATGGATGTTGATGCTAATTTTAACGACGGTCTCAATGTGAGCTCCTGTTTGCTACCACAGACTAGCACCCGCACCAGTCTGACCACGCTTCATCACCGACTCGCCGCCCCACGGTCTCTTTCATCTGGGGATCGTGGATGGATTGAATGTGTCTTTGTTCTCTTGTCTTCTCCTCCTCCTTCTCCGTCCTTTCTCTTCCTTTCCTTTCCCTCCCTCCCGTTCCGTTCCCCTCCCTTCCCCTCCTTCCCTTCCACTCTCGTTCGTTCTCGTTCTCGTTCTCGATCTCGGTCCCGATCCCATCCCATCCTTCTCCTCGCCAGATAGCCTGGTTGGTGGGGTCGGTATTGTGTGGGATGAAGATGTTGGTGTTGATGTTAAGATCGATAACGACATTCTCCAGGGTATTGGCCAGGATATCGTCCGGGATATCGTCCGGAGATGTTTTGCTGAGCGGGTTATTGACGACGTTATTGACGCTGACATTGACTGGGATGGAACTTTCGGGACGAAATCGCTGGGATGGACTTGCTGGGACGTAGTCGCTGGGACGGAACTATTGGGGCAGAATTGATGGGACACAAACGTTGGGAGACCGACGTTGGGACACTGGATGGGATATGGACGGGACTTTGACTTTGATCAAAATATCGAAGGGATTATCAGACGTCCTAGAATATTGACCGCGATAACGATGTTGATGTCGATGTTGAGTGGGGGTTCGATACTGAGTGGGACTTTGACATTGAACCGGGTATTGAGCAGGATATTAAGTGGGGAGTTTATCTTCCGGGACAAAGACGATGGGATAGCATCGTTGAGATGCAGACGCTGTTTCAGACACCAACATCGGCGGCATCAGGGACAGAAACGTTGGGATATGGAACGGGGCATGGTCGGGACGGAGTCGTCGGGAGACAAACACTGGGGGAAAAACTTTAGCAGATTGACATTGACGTCAGTATTGGTATTGAAGAGGACAATGACATCGGCGATTACATTGATATCGATATCGAAATCGACATCTACATCAACATCTACATACGCCGACGGGTACGGGAACGCTGAGATGTCAACGGGACATTGCCACAACAGAATTATCAAGACTTCGACTTTGAAATTGACCGGGACAGAATCATCGGGACACAATCATCGGGACAAAATTGTCGGGACACAGACATTAGGACAGAGACGTTGTGACAGAAATACTGGAACACAGACATACACATCAACATCAACATCAACATAAACATCAACCGGGACAGAAACGCCGGGACATTTTCGGGACAGAAAGATCGGGAGACGATAGCCGGGACAGAAATCCTAGGAGAGAGGCGATTATCTTCCCGGGGCAGAAACGTTGGGATACAATTGTCGGGTTAATATTGACGTTATTGGGATATTGAACAGGCCACCAAACAGGACATTGACATCAATTGGGATATTGTCATTGCACGGAATATTGACCAGGACATCGACAGCATCCAAGAAAGGTCTGTCTGGACATTGTTCATGGTTGGGCATGAATGTCATGACGCGATGACGTGATGCTGTGTGTGTGTTTTTATGTGTACATGATGGAGGACAGATAGGTTTGGTGTTGTTGATAGCTTGGGTGGTGGGGTTGGAGTTGGGTTGGGTGGTGATTGTGCGGTGGGTTGAGTTGAGCGGTGAGTGGAGTTGGAGTTGGAGTTGGAATTGGAATTGGGTTGAATGATGATTAGTAGGTGGTGGAGTTGTGGGTTGTGGGATAGTATTTGAACGACTGGTGAGTGTAGACGACTGGTGGGACACTGCGTATTGGAGCTTTGATTCCACCGCTGGTGGGGTGTAGATGATTGCGATTCGGAACGGAAGGTGCGGGTTTGAATGGTGGAGTGTAGAAAGTAGGGACTTGGGCGTGCACTTATGTATGTGTACATGCTTGGCCTTGGAAAGTGGAGGGGTTGTGTAGTCGTGGCCGTGTTGCGCCAGTTTGTTCTTGAGTCGTCCTTTCGTTGCTTTGAAGTCGCTTCTACGTAAGCATCTCGTCCATGCAAGGGAATTTTTCCCCTCCTGTCCCGCCTGCGCTATGATGACAGATATCCGAACCACCTATCTTGCAAAACGTATTCCTTGCCTCCCTTGCTTCCCGATCTCTGATATGTTGAAACCCAGCGATCGCTCTCCTCATGATTGTGTCCTTGCCATCTCCTCTATCGCATATCGTGCTCTCGTCTTGTTGACAGCCACCAACAACCTTATCGACACCTATCAGCGACAATCATCAGCGGAAGCAAGCAGCTCGTTGACAGCTATCGTCAACACCAACCATCAAACACCGCACATACCGCGCCAGTCCTTCGACCCTCAGTTTGGTCGTGCAAAGCTCGCTTACAACCAAAACAAAACGCACTTTGCACACTCAACACTGGGATTCTGTACCTTCTGTACTCTAAACACACAGAGGTGGTTTGTCTGACTACGCAACACGACGCCTGAATTTACCCACACAACCACAGTCCGTGTACACAAGCATGGACGACGACGAAACTTGCCGGCCCTTCGCCGATTTTGCAATGAATAAGCATATCGACGAAGAAGTTGATGGACTTCACACAGCGAAGATAATGAGGTATTTGAGAGCTGTGTCGAGAATAAAGTTTCTACTGACCACGGATAGTCCACTCACAACCTTGGACAAGCCATGGATCAAGGGTTTCAGGACAGAACGCAGAGGCTGTTGAATATTTGGCGCCGCAAAGAAGCCGACTCACTCAGCATCAACGATGCAGAGCATCTTGCCATGTACCTCGGCAAAGATGGACCTGGACGGTACCCAAATATGAGCAACGAGAAATACGGGTATCTTGCCTGCAGCCATTATGTTGGTAGTTATCTCGTGTGGCGAAGAGACGAGGCCACCAGCAACAAGTGCACTTGCAAAGCAATCCATAAGAGTCGTCTCAATGATAATGACGACACCGACATCGACCACCTGAAAATGTACGAAAACCTGAGACCGAGCGACGAGACAGCAACATACACAATTGACGACATTCTTTGTGCCTGGAAGGAGGAATGCACGGGCACGATGAGCATGAAGACCGTTCTAGCTCTGCTTGCGCACTTCGACCAGCACCCTCCGTACGCATATCACTACAATCCCAATGACCCCGTGCATGATTACTCAAGAGCCTGGAAATTCGTCTATCTCTCCACATACGGATTTCTTATCCGGCGCGGCCTCTGGCGCAAGTCGGATGAGCTTTTTGATCGCGTGCTTGGCAGATACAGAATACGCATTGCTCACGGCGGAGCCAAATACAACCTCGTTCCTGGCGATGATGACTATGAACAAGCTGCTGAAGCCCTGAACCAGCGAGTTCTCCCACAGCCCCAATTGTACGAGCCTCGCTACTCCCTTCCAGGCTCCAGCTCTATTGTCAAGCTATCTGTTCTGGTCGCTTACCAAGAGACCAATAGCCAAGCCCTGGCGAATATCAGCTACTACCCCGACACCCAGGACCTCAAAGCCTTCCTCGTTGAGAACGACTTGAATTTCGAACTAGGCAGACAAAAGGAAGAGGACCTTACCTTCTTGAACATGACGAGTTACACCCTTGGCTGGCATAAATCTAACGGCAGCATAGCAGGGCTCTGGCCTTTGATCATAGGTTTCCGGCCTAAGAACCTTCCATCAGGCCTTGACGTATCTATGATACGCGAATACAAGCGCGGCGTACGCCCGACTTTCAAACAGGGTCTAGAAATAATCTCCCACATGGACCACGAGCATCCCGACTACCGCGACTGGAGTGATAGGACCCATCGCTACCTATCAGACCCCACGCGCCCGGGGGACTTATTTCAAGTGGACTTCAACCGGCGAGGATCGTGGCACTGTGGCGCTTAAGCCGGAGCCTTGGCGACGCACGTCGGTGAACATGCAGTGCGCGGCGATGACGAGATCGAAGACACGCTGTCTGAAAAACAGCAAGGTCTTCAAGCCAGACTTGCCGTGGACCTGCCCTGATCACTGTTAGCGAGCACGAGGCGTTGGCTGCACAAGAGGCACATCATAACGCCGGTACGTGTGCCCCTCCATACCTCCTCCTTGCAAGGGAAACCGCATGGGTTGAAGACTCACTGACAGGTGTGGCCAGGACTCTTCACCAATCTCTTACTCTTATACGCACACTCATTTTTAACGATTGTCCTTTCACAGCTCACGAGTATTCGAACATCCTGTCGCAAACAGCATATCAAAGGAATAGCATCAGCATTAGCATCATAACCCCAGTTTCTCATTTCCTTTGTCAACTACGGATGGCACATCACGCCGATCTGCATCGACCAGCTACACGACATCCGTGCTACCCTGTCACGTCGAGCATACCAAGGAGCGAGCATCAGCATCGCACCCTCAGGTTTTGCATTTTTTCCTTTTTTCCTTTGTCAATTATAGATGGAATAACATACCGCGTCGATCTGCGTCGACTGACTGCCGGCCTGACGGCCAGGTACACGCTGCCATTCGAGCAGCTGACTTGGACGAAGGCCGACGAACATCGACCAGCTACCTACCTGCTAGCCAGCAAGACGCTGCTATTCAAGCAGCTCTCTTGGTTGAAGGACAACAGACGGACGGACAGGCAGGACACATGGCCACGGACATACAATATATATTACCAACGAAATAACGACCTAATGATGATCTTGCTTTGTGACTCCTCCTCGCTTTCTCTTTTGAACGTGTTGTTCTCGTGCATGTATTTCTATCATTCGGTCTCCCAGCATTTGCAACGTCGTTCCTCATCAGAAGGGTAGAAAAGCGGCCTTGTTCGCGTACCACGGTTCGTCCCCCATTTCTTCCACTTCCTCCATTCTACCTATCCATCCATCCATCCATTTATCTCTTCGTCGCAACCCTGCCGTCTCAGACACGGCACCGGCGTCCCCGCACTGACTGCACGATGACACCCTTTTCCCGCGGGTCCATACCAGCCAGACCCAGCCCCGCCATGCCATCACTCCATGTTAAACCCACGTAGTGACGCCGACCACGGTGACGCCGGTCCCGGCCCAACACAGCCCTAATTCACTCAGCACGGCTGAGTCTGCCCAACCCTGCTCAACTCAACCACAGCGACGCCAACACAGCGACGCCAACCACAGCGACTCCTACAAAGATCCAGCGTTTTCAACTCCAACCCGGCTCAACCCAATTCCAACTCGACCACAGCCTACCCAACCCAACAACGACGCAAACTCCAACTCCACACAGCCCAGCTGGTCCGGCGCAGTCCATACAGCCCAGCGCGATTTAACCACAACGAGACAAACGCAGCGACGCTGATCACAGTGACGCCGGCCACAACTACAGCTCAGCATGACCACAGCAATCTGGCTCGAGTCACAGTGACTCTAATCACAGTAAAGGCAACACCCAGCGCCTGCAACCCCAACCCAACTGAATACGGCCCAGCCCGACCCAACCCGGTCTACCTTAGTCCCGTAAAGTATCCCCCGCTCCACTCCCCCGGGTGACCATTCTCTTACTCTTTTTACTCCTGCTGCTACTCGTACTGACATGACGCGCTGCTGGTAACGCTGTTGTGACGCACTACCCCTACTGCTATCATGACGCGGTGTCTGCGCAGTGTGCCGCTCGTATGGTTTTGCGACGCGGTGCTGTAATCGCTACTAGTCCCGCTGCTGAGTGTAACGTGGTATTGGCATCCTGTCTGCGCGGTGTGATGCTGGTATACATCGCTCTTTCTCCGCGGTTTACATCGCCGTGTAAGTATATCGAGAGGATTTGTAGATTTGCCGGAGGATTTGGACAGGCTTTCCAAACAGACTATTCAAAGAAACTACCCAAATGACCCGTCCAGTCGAAGCTTCTCCTTTCCACTACAGCCACCGGCGAGGAATCAGCCACACTGGAATCTGCAGGTCTTGGCCACAGCGGACTACGATCAGAGGAACTGTGTTACAGTAAGTTATAGTAGCGGAAGCTACAGTAGGTTGTAGTCAAGTAAGTTGCATTTGACTAAAGTGGAGTAAGTTGCAGTAGGTCTAAGTAGGGTAATCTGTAGCTGATCGCAATGTGTACTTAAGTTCAAGGTGATGATTGGTACAGAAAGGAAAGCAAAGAGGAGAAGAAGAGAAGAGGAGAAGAAAAGAAGAGAAGAATAGGAGAGGAGGAGAGCCGCACTGTGCTAACCTCAATCGCGCTGAGTCCCCTGCGGAAAGCGCGGGGCGTATGTAGTACATCATAGCTCGACAGTGCGGCCTGACTGCTTGAAGAAGGGGCAGCACGTGGAGGTGCGGGAATTGCAAGTCTCCCGTCCGTGCCGTGGCGTGCCATAGCGGGAGGGAAGTAAGGGGAGACGCGGTTTTGTGGGTTTGTGGCTGTACACACACACGATTACCATCTCGGCAGGATAGACACCGCACACGACACAACAACCGCGCAGTCAGATTTCATCACAGTAGCTTAGAAGCAGGAAATGTTTCACCCGCTGCTACGCTATACGACCACCGCATCGCCAATGTCCTGGGACCCGTTCGTAGTTTCGACCTGCAGATGAGCTCGCATCATGTTGATGTCGAGGAGGTTCGGATTTAGCGTGGTGCGTTGACACTCAACTGTTGCAATACTCACTCCAAACAAAACCGGAGTAAACATCGCAGGTTGTCTGAGGGCGAGGGTAGAAGCGACGACGACAGTGCACACGTACGAGGACGTTGCCCTCGTCGCCGATGTGATCCTTCGCGTAGCTCCAGCGCCCCTCCCTCGGCGCCCGCGTTCAGGTCTGCCTTTCTGCGCAAAGAAGATGATTCTAAAGAAAGCAATACCAATAGTGGTATAAGGCAGGCGCTCAACAACGCTGGACGCGATGACAGGGTTGGCACCTGCGCAGGTAAAACAGCGACGTAGAATGAATGCTATGACCCAAATAGGTCCCAAAACTGGTTCACAAATTCGTAAAAGTAGGACCTCGCTGTGTGGCACAGCCGAAAAGACCTATTGCGTCACCCTGCACGCGACGGAGTGCGATGAGAAGACGCTCAGGGAATGCATCAAGCTAGAGACAACTCTAGACTTCACTGCTGTTTCCCACCAGCTCGCCGGTGCTGACACAAGCTACCAGAACTGCTTCAGGCCTCGCAACTCGGTATTTGTTAATGATGAGGTGGGATGCAGCTAGACAGTGCAGGCGTTGATGGTGTTCGATATTGACTTTCGTAGAGTTGCTGAGGTACAAAGTGTACTCACAGTGCTAGGAACGAAGAATTGATCGCGACCCGTTAGCTATCCTACAGTAACCGAAGCTACCTTAAAATTCTCTGACTTGCAGATAGGATGAGATGGAAATAGCTGACCACCGCCCCACCCCAACGCGATGGAACAGCTTCCGGCACTGCCCAGCACGAGGTATACCATCACATCTCAAACAGCTTCTCTAGGATGAACGTTGGCTGCATCATTGGCAATGAAGGTCTAAATGCGGATGTCACGAAAGATGCCAACAACGTTACAAAAGAGGTAGCTTACTCTGCAGACTGAGCGTTGTCTCGCCCTTTCGTCTTACATGTGCCAACTGACGCCTGTAGCTAAGTGCTACGATAACACCAAGTCGGAATTGAAGAGCTCTAGGATGAAGGGGGTTTAATTGTTGATCTTCGCTACGCCGCGTCCATTATCAAAGACAAGCTACAGAGCGGAGGCAGGGCAACTACTCTCACCTACTGCAAATTCATCACGCCATGCATTGTTGGTTGCGGCCTGAGTAATCACCAAGCGGCATATGCATAACTGGCACCGCCCTTAGCAGCAGTGCAGGCTTGCTTAAGATGTTTGCGCACGCGGGAGGTTTGCTTCAGCGTAGCTGACGTAGAGTCTGACAACAAGGGAATCAGAGTACTGCGCCGCTACGAGCCCGCCGAGCTGAATTAATTGTAGAGTATTGTCCTCAAGGCGTACCAGAACACGCCGCGCTCAGCCGTGGAGCGCGACAAGCATCCCAAGGGCAACGAGACCATTGCCTTCTTCCACTCAACTAAGCTTTTGCAGATATAACCCAGCACCTCTCGATCAGTTTCAAAGGCAAGAACACAGATGCCTAGGGCGCCATTGAGTCCAGAAAGCCTTGCATGCTAACGCAGGCTAGAAGTAGCTCTGACTTCATTATACAAGCTCGTATAGCAAGTGACCTGCCTGTCCTCCCAAGTGCTGTAGAGGCCGCGCACCCCGACAGCTACGGCGCGCGGTGTGCGTCCTTGACTTGGAGGCCATCTGTATGAGCGGTGAAAACGAGGTGCTTTGCATTACAATAGCAACTACCCGCTCCATCAAGATCTCGATCCTCTATGACATCGCCATGGAAGCCTGCTGCGGCTCCAGGAAGGTCAATATTCTGCTAAACGAACTTCAACGCCGAGAGAAGGGGAAGAATGCAGTCAAGCTTGATGAGTTCAAGACGCCTAGGTGCAGTACCGCTTAAAGATTGTAGTCGCTGTTAGCGTGCGCTTTGCCCGAGCTATACTGCGGGTATGCGCTGGGTGAGGCTCTGGTTACAAGCGTGAGCGACAAGACGTCGTGCAGTAACAACCTCCTCATGTGGAAACACACAGGCGAGTTAGATCACGGGTGCGATGTGCTTGTTACCCACACACGAAGGTCATTGCGCAGTCGGTCACACCCATCGGTGTTTAGGTTAGTCATGAGGTGGGGAGAAGTGCGATTGTCGAGTACGTCATGCAGGGAGGGAGTCGTGACTGCCTCGCCTTGGAAGTTGATGCAGTAACCCTTGCGCTTGAAAGTGCAGGAGCGAAGGAGGGTGTAACACTCATGATTTGTTTTGTTCTATGGGGGGTTTACTATTATATGGCCGGTCGATGCTGACTTGTTTCCTTCCCGGACTCGACGTTTCATGCACGCCTAGCGGCCGGGCAATTGCAGCCATGATGGTGGGCTTTTATGTACAGACTCAACGCATCGTCAAAGACACTTCAACTCGTCGCGCCGAGCATTGGTCGCTGACAGGGCGAGAACGATAGAGACCGCCATACTCACCATATTTTCTTTCCCACAGAGCCCCGCTAGTATACAGGCCGCTGACGCTCACGTATTTCCTTCCCGGACTCGACGATTCATGCGCGCCCAGTGGCTGGCCAACTAGAGCCATAGCGAGCGATTTGGTGCAGGCCCAGTGCGTTGTTGACGATACCTGGCCTTGTTGCGTTCAGCTCCGGCCGCTGGAAGTGCAGGAACGATGGAGACCACCACGCCCACAAATTCTTCTTTGCACAGAGGCTCGCTAGTATATGGCCCGCCGACCCTTTAGTAATTCTCTTCCGGACTCGACGATTTATGCGTAGCCAGCGGCCAGCGGACTATAGTCATCGTGGGCGATCTGGCGCAGGCGCAGCGCGTCTTTGATGGTGCCTCAACTCGTTGTGTCCAGCCCCGGTCGCTGCTGCGGGCCGGACCAGACCTGCCCAGAGCCTGCCTACAGCCTCATACTCCAGCCGTGGCCTACAGCAAGTGTATCCTCGACGCGCGGATGCCTTCAATGTCCTCCACCCTCCACAACCATACAATGCAAGTGTTGTGCGCGACTCGGCCCGAATTATTTCCCCACACGTTGATGAACGCAGGGTGTGCTCTACCGTATCCGTGCGCGTACCGTGTCCGTGCACCCAATGCACGGATTCAACCAATGCACAGTATAACCAAACAACGCACCTATTTTGACGCGTAAATACTCTACTACTATGCTAGGAATTAATAATGCTATTGCAGAGATTTATAATTTAAAGCCTAATAATAAACTTATATATACTTAGATCGCAAAAAAACACAGTATTAATTGCTCTACATTCTTACGCGTCTATTAACGCAATTAGGTTCTCTAGGTAGTTACTAATAAGCAGCAGTAGAAGCTTACTTTACAATAAGAATAAGACCTTATAAAGTATATAAATTTACTTACTATGTGTTATACAACACCTTTACGCACTATAGTACATAATTTTGCCTCTACTATTGCGTAAACTCCTGTTTCTAATAGCTAGGTTACACGCTTTCTTAACTGTTACCTTAACTAGCTTATCTACTAATAGACAACAGGTATTAACTCTAATTGCTACAACGCTAAGTCTAGGTATAAGTATAAGCTATACTTTAACATACTATAGTGGAAGATTGCTTAATACAATATTAAACCTAAGGATACATATAATATAGATAAGAAGAGCTTTATAATAAGGGTACTAGAAAGAATAAAGCGTATTCTTAGTAGGCGTTAATATAAGAAGAAAAAGAGTTAGCAGGCTTATTAAGATAGCTTACAAGAGTAGGTAAGCTTACTAGCTTCTATCTGTGCTAATAGGACTACTTTGCCTCTTAGTATTATATTTGCGTCGAAAAACTCCACAATCTAGAATTATTAGGTAGCTAATTTTAAGGCAGGAATACACTAAGTTCACGTAGCTTCTTTACCTTCTAGCTAAACAAACAATAATATTAGATTAGCCTAGCTTAAGCAGGTGTTTTACTATTATACTAAGGCAAAAGCACGCAGAAGGTATAGGCTTTTAATAGTAGATAGCTATAGAAGCTACTTAACGCAGGACTTTATTAACTACTGCAATTAGAATTAGATTATACTAGCTGTGTTGCTACCTTATAGTACCTAGACCCTGCAGCTGTTAGATGTAGTCTGCTTTAAGCCTCTCTCCTCTGCTTATACCTCTAAGCTAGATAACTACTTTTAGAAGACTTAAAGCCTACTACTATTAATAAAAGCTAACTTTTTTAGCCTATTCTAGCTTACCTAGGTATTTTTATTTAAGGATAAGCTTATATAAAATGCCTTTACTGCTATAGAGACAGACCTACTAAACCTTGATATTATGCTTAATAGATTCTGCTACACAACACCTACAAGCTTAGGCTTAGTTACCTCTAGTTCTACTGCCTATTCTATAGAAGATTAGCTATAAGCTTATACTATACTATATATAGAGGTAAAGAATCTATACAGTGTAAGTGCGCAGAAGCTTAGCTAAATTATCTACTACCTATTAACTTATGTAACTGCAAGAGTAGTATTATTCTAGAGGCTATAGATTAATAATTATATTCCTATCTATTGTCTTATATAATGTTCTGTTCCAGAAGCTTGCATCTTAGAGGTAAGTGCACTTACCTACTAGGTAGTACCTTTCTTAATAGAGCGTTATATAACTAAGCTACGTAGTTATAACTTAGGTAGAGCTTCTTTATAGCGAACTTATTAGCCTAAGGCAGAAGCTATACTTAAAGTATAAGTAGTAGAAGTAACCTAGTAGGCAATTAGACCTGCAGTAGTATTAGAAGTACTATAGCAGAGCGATAATATAGTCTCCTTAGTCTATTTAGAAGGCATAGATTTAAATAGCTATTAACAAAAGGAATAAAGAGGAGAAAGAGTAGAAAAAAGCAAAGATAAGGGAGTTAGCAGCTGCTAATAAGCTATACAAGGAGAAGATTAAAGAAGAGAAGTATTAATAGCAGGTAAAAGAGAAGAAAGAGCATGTAAGAATAAAGGCAGAGAAATATTAAGTAATAGACGCCTAGAAAGCTTTCAGAGCTGCTGCTAAACAAGCTAACAACGCTGTAAAAGCTATATAACAGTCTTAAAGAGGTAAGACTATAACCTTAAAAGCTTCTGCAGTTAAACTAAAGTCTATACGTTATACTGTAGGTGCTTATAGTTGCCTAAAGCCTGTAATACCTTCTCTACTAGCTTGCACACACACTACCTATAGTAGCTACACTGCTACTTTATATAGATAACTTTTATATAAGAACTTTATTATATAGGTCTATAGAATACTCTACTGAAATATCTTATAATAATAACTATTATATATAGCTCTATAACCTTATTTATATTAGCTACTAGAAGCGCTAAACTATATTTTAGTTAAATCTATATATTAGGTGCACAGACATAGTAATATGATTAGCTACCTAATATACATAGTTACTTAATATACACTCTAACTATATTTTAAAGTATTACTGAAATAAGGTTATTAAGCTATATAAAATTGCTATTATTAGAAGATTTTTTATAGAATTGCTAAATAAACCTAAATAATTAATTTCTATAAGTAAACTGTTTAGTTAGATAAATTATATAGCTATAGTAGCTTTATGTACTTAGTATAGTTAGAGAACACTTATAAGCAATAGGCTAACTACTACTACCTATACTACTATAATTCTGCTTCTTTCTAGGTGCTGTAGACTGTAAAGCCTTGCACTTACCTATTTGCAGTTATAGTATAGCTTTTTAAGCATTGCAAGCTTTCTTAAAGTGCTTTCTCTTAGCTTTTTATTAGGCTTTTTTAGCCTCCTGCACAGATCTAAGTTAGGCTTGCTTCTTTTTCTCTATTACTTAACATATACACTTCTCCTTATCTTCTTTAGCCTTAAGAAGCCTTTTAGTAGCTCAAAGCTCTTGTTTAGTTGCTTTCTCTAGCTCTAATTACTCTTAGTAGGCTTTATTTGCGCAATTACGTGAATTAGCCTCTGCTTTAGATAAAGGACTCTACTATACTATATCTCTCTACTGCTCTATCTACTGTGTATAAAGAGGTAGCACCTTCTACTACTTTAGCTTCTTCTTCTACTTTATAAGCTCTTCTTTTACCTTATTTAATTTATATTTTACTAGCTTAAACTATATATAGAGTTAGTAGATAGACTATTTAAGCAGCTCTAACTAAGTACTACTCTTATGATCTATAGTCTTATATGATAGAGCTTTAGCTTTTTGCTAGTTTAGCGTAGTAGGTGCAGTAGTTATAGTAGTTTATTTAGGTAGAGTTACAGGCTTAGATAGAGTAAGTATCTTTATCTTTTTAAGTATAGTATTAGTATTAAGTAGGTAGATACCTGTAGTTAAAAATAATGTCTTAACTAATATTTTAGTAAGGTAGTTACTTAAGCTAGCTAGAAAAGGTTAAAGAAGTTGCTTTTACTTATACTAAGTAGGCCTTAGCTTCTCTAAGTATAGTTATTAAGCTTATTAGTATAGTTTTAAGAGAGCAGCTTAAAGTAAACTATATCTAACAGCTGCAACGTGTGTGTAGAATAAGGTAGATAGATTATTAATAGTATCTTATAGGCATTATAGTAGTTAATAAAGGTCTTTATAATATAGCTACTATAACTGTCTAGAATAAGTATATAATAACACAGGATGCTAAAAAGCTCTAATTTAGGTCTATTACTACTGCAAAGTGTAAGAACCACAATGTTTCTCACAAGCCTACCAAGCCCGATACCTATCCAACATCCACCCGATCCCGGCATTACTAAGTCCTAATACTTCCCTAGTTCCTAGGACACTAGCCAGTATATAAGCAGAGCATGGCACGTTGCTGTAGTAGATAGTTTTTGAGTATCCTTTTGTACAAGACCTATAGGAATAGAGACTTTCTCCTAGCAACGTTTACCCAGTGCTCCCATACACCTTGCAGTGGTAACGGACCCGAATCGGAGCCCTCTAACATCCTGCGTCGTTACACAAAGTATATAGAAGCACTAAGTAAACATTACTAGAAGAAAGTCTCTATTTCTATAAGTCTTATATAAAAGAATACTTAAAAACTATCTACTATACTAATATGCTATACTCTGCTTATATACTAGCTAGTGTCCTAGAAACTAAGGAAGTATTAGGACTTAGTAATGCTAGGATTAGGTAGATATTAGATAGGTATTAGTCTTAGTAGGCTTATAAGAAACATTGTAGTTCTTATAAAGTAGGCACTACCTTTTGTAAGCTTTTAGTGTAGTGTACTAGTTAAACACCTGTTTAAGCTATATAATGCCTAAATTATTATTTGTCTAACTAGTAGGTAAGGTAGTAAAGAAGATATTGTGTTTTTTTAAGGTTAATTAGAGCTACCTAGCTTACCTAAGCGTCTCTACTAGCTGCTAAGTAGATAATGCTAGGCGGTAGTACTAATCTATCAGCGCATATTATCGCTAGGAGGGTTACCTACTTGCAATTACTATTATAGAGACTCTTTCAAAACTGCCTTTAGTTATATAGTACCTTATTTAAGATCTATTTACTTTTCTTAGTTACTCTAATTGCAAAGCCTTTCTTTTCTATATTGTAGGTATTCTTAGGCAGTAGGTTGTACTTAGCTATTTTGCTGTGCAGTAGTTTAAAGTATAGTTAGTATCTTTTACTAGAATTAGCGTAGTAATAATTACTATCTATAGGCGTGTACTACATGTTAAGGAGTATATTAGCGAAACAGTTAAGAAAGTAGGTAATCTACCTCTTAGAAGGCTCCTAAGCATATAGAGGCGAAAGAAAATTAATTACTATTTACTGTGTAGGCTTTAAGTTTCTCTTTGTTAGTCCTCTAATATACTCTATAACCTCTACTTTATTATGTAGGTAGAGGAAGCGTTACTATAATGCCTCTTCTTAGTAAGGTATTATTTAACCTTAGTAGCAACGCGTTAAAGTTAAGCAGTAACAACTATGTTTTTTAGCAAGTGCTTAGTATAAAAATTTTACTCCTATTTTTAATCTATCTTTCTTTACAAGAGGATCTTATGAAGGCATAGTTATATTAAGCTATTATAGGTTTAAAAACAAGATAAAACCTAGTAGAGTGCGCATTAGGTAACTGTGCGCATTAGGTAGCTAATTACGTTAACGCCTAGAGTTGCATAATACCTACTTTAATGCCCTAGTAGCCCTTTAAAAATAAGGCTGCATAAGTATATATAATAGCTACTCCTGTATAAGAGCTTAGTAGAGTGTTCTGTAGATATATATAAAGAGATTTTACTACTACTAGAATGCTTATATAGCGCTGTATTATAACATAATACTTATAGATAATTACTTACAGGCCTAGGTAGTATTATTTAGAAGCTTTGCTATTATCTACGTTCTTTATATCTACCTTGCACCTGCAGAAATTATGCCTAATCTTACTATAACACCTACAGCATTACCTAACGCGTACTTTCTTTACAGGTGTCTTATCCTTACTATAAACTTTGCTGTTTTTTTTAGTAATTAAATTAGCTAATTTACTAACTATAAGGGTCTTCTTTAGATATATATAATGTGACTTATAGGTCTTATACTTTATAGATGCTTCTATAGCATCTTAAAGGTAGCTTATTTTTTCCTACACTAACACTATATTATAAGCTATCTACTAAGCACCCTTTACCAACTGTTTAACCTGTTTATTTAATAGACTTGCTAGAGACTCCTACTAGATTTATATCTACTTTTAAATTAGAGTTAACTACTTTCTTACTTTATAAGTGTTGTATAGTGTCTTTAGCTTCTAGGTAATATTACTAGGTTTTAGTAATGTAGGCGTGCGCCGACATACGTTAAGCTTTAATAGTAGAACCTCTAGGTTGTATAAGACTAAACTAGCGCCTCTAAAGCCTATGTAAATACTCTTGAGTATAAATATCTTTCTAAAGGTTACTTTAAAGGCTAGTAGAAAAGTCATCTTATTAATATAGTAGATATAATTATATGCGAAGGCTAAGACCTTATCACTATATAGGCAACTTAGTAGTAAGAAGTAGGTAATATTAAGTAGTTATAATAAGTGTAATAAGTGTAGAAGCATACAGAAAGTAATTATCTTCTTCTCTGTGTAGGGATGCTAGAAATCTACTAAGCAGTAGCTGTTATAGCTATTAATAATAAGTAGTCTATAGACTTTAACAGGCTTATTATATGTATTAAAGTAATAGAGCTAGGTAAGCACTAGATCATTCTTAGTCTAGCTAGTAAAACTAATATCTATCACTTAGTTATATAGAAAGTCTTTAGTAAACTAGTTAGAAATAAGAAACTTGCCTATAAGGATAGGAAATAGTAAAATTACATTTCTTATTAACCTAACACTTTATACTGAGGTAACCTAATTATAATTACTAAGTTAGAGTTTCTTCTGCTTTCTAGGCTTACTTAAGCCTATTACTACTAGCTATAATAAGATATTACCTATTAAGAAGCTAGACTTATTAAAGTTATATATAACGTACCTCACAGGCAAGCTGCCCACCTAGGCGAGTTGCCCACTTTTGCTAAGACTCTTAACTATCATACCCTACTTTAGCCTGCATTAGCCTACTCTAGGCTAGTATAGGGTAAAGCAACATATAATATTACTTAGAGAGCTCTTTTACTTTATTCTTGCACATTTGCGCATTGTGCCCTATCTCTCTGCATATTCTACACTATTGTTAGGATAGTTCACCTCCTTTAGCGCGCACCCTCTTCTTTAGCTTCTTACTATTACTACGCGCGCTAAACTCCTTTAGAGCAGTTAACTGCTAGCCTTCCTTAACTGCAAGGGTTCCTCCTGCCTAAATTTGCTTACTTTTGTGTAATTTATGCTCTATAGTAGCTACTAGGGCTACTTAAAGCTTAGCACGTTCTTATTTAAGTAAAGTTATCTTATATACTATACTTGTTACCCTCTTTAAGAGGTGTTTAACTGTGCTTATAGTAGAAGTTAGTAAGCTACTAAATTACCTCTTATACTTATCTTAAATTAGAGTTAATTGTAAGCTAAATTTAAAAAGGTTCTTTAGAGTTTATAACTGCTAGTAGTTATTATTAGTAGAGAGTTATAGTAATAGTGTGCGTAACTTTACATTAAGGGCTAATATAACCTGTTTTAGGTTAAAAGGGACTAGTCTAGCCCCTTAGAACCCTCCTTAAATGTTGCTAGGGGTAATAGCTTTATTATAGGCTGCTTTAAAGTATAGCAGAAACTCCTACTTTATAATATAGTTAATCTAAGTACGTACTAGCTTATTAACCTAGTCCTTATACGCCTGCTTTAAAGGGGCAAAACAACCTACATTAAGTAGCTACAAGAGGTATAATAAGTACAGAGGCATGCATATAGCTATAATCTTGTTGTCTTTGCAGTATTATTAGAATTCTGCAGAGTTGTAGCTCTTATAACTATTAATAATAAGCAAATAGTAGGTACTAACAGTGCGCGTCTTTATGTGCTTATTAAAGTACTTTATCTACTTAAAACTAAGTTTATTAGTAGTCTAGCTATTCTTAGAGATAGCAATAACCTAATCCTAGGGCAGGCTATTGTCCTTATACTAGCTGCTGAGGTAGTAGCACGCTTTAAAGATAATGAAGGGTAGAATAGCCTATCCTGTAGTATTAATGCCTTAGGTAACTGTTACCTACTCCTAGTTGCCTAGCTAAACCTGCTTTAGTTATCCTTACATAGAAGAAGCTATAACAACTGCTCCTTAGGTTATCTAGCCTATTATAAAGCCTGTCTTGTTAAAGTTGTACGTGTTGTTGTCCTAGATACTATACTTAGCTTTAATGTTAGCTACTAGGCTAAACTAGCCCTATATAACCCTAGAATCCTTATAGAGGGCTTGCTTATAATTGTACTTGTAATTAAACTTTACTTTAAGCTCTAGTTAGTGTAAAATAAACATACTAGCCTAGTTTAAGCTAACAGGGGCTAAACTACGCTCTTCTTATAGAGAATTAGCTATACTAGCTATATCTAAGAGCTAAAGGGAATATCCTTGTTTAACTAGCTTAAGTACGTGCTTAACAATTACCTCCTCCTCTACATTAGTTAGATTCTGTAAGTTAGCTATAGTATTATTGCGTAAAGGTTATCTAGCGTGTCTATTGCGTAGGGTTATTTATAGTGTGTTATAGATAGCTGCAGCGCGTTGTACTAAGAGTTTAGGGTCTTATTTAAGAGGTTAAAGCACAAGCTATATCTAAGTCTTATTTAACGTGTTTATTTAGCTCTGTTGTTAAGGCATTAGTATAGGAAGGGTAAGTTAGTGTGGTCTTAGCAAAAGTGGGCGACTCGCCCGGGTGGGCGGCTCGCCCGTGAGGTACGTTATTCTTATCTAGAATACTATAGTTTAACTGTATTAACTAAACAAGTATAAACTAGGGCTAGATAACTACTATGTCCTTATAGGTAGCTTGCTAGCAATTATATAGGCAGGACTATTGCTTTTTTAGCTTAGGTGTATACTAGAAAAATCTATTAACTTAGTTCTTGCTAATAGTGTTGCTACTACGCTCTTTTAGTAGTTTATTTACTATATTTTACACATCTACTTCTTAAGAAGGTAGTCTATAATTAGATTCTTTAAGTATATATATTATAACTACTTCTTCTTCTAGCTTTTTAAAGCACTTTGTGCTTAGCTTATAGTTATATCAAGAATATATTTTGTTACATTAGCATCAAATTTTTTTCAGGGACTTTATAGACTTGCTTAGTGTATTATATACTTTTAATATAATTTCTAAAGATATTAAATACTATAAGCTGTATATTAGCTTTAGTATAGAGTATAATAGCTTGTTGTAGTTGTAACATAGTATATTATTGTAATGCAAGCAGTTTTGCAGCAATAGTGCGCTGCTAAGTAGAGTGCGCTGCTTAGTAGTAAAACACATTAAGTAACTCTTAATCTAAGTTAAGACTAGTATTAAATTAGACCTTTAAAGAGTTAAGTAAAGAAAGATAATAATTAGTAGGTTCTGCAGGTACTATACATATAATATAACCTAAGCGTTAAATAAGTTCTTTTAAACTGCTTTAATTAATGCCTTATATTAGTATTTATAATAGTTAAAAACTTAATAGTACTATAGTTCTAGTGTATATTAAACAAGCCTCTGTAAATTAGTTATATTCTACTACATTATATTATAGGTAGCTTTTAATTTCTATTCTATATTTACTCTAAATCCTTTAAGTCTTAGTATACAAGAGATCTAGGCACTATAGTTAAAAGGGAAGCTTTTCTGTATCCTTTATACAAGACCTATAAGTATAACGTGTTTTACTACTAAGCAGCGCACTCTACTAAGTAGCAAAATCTTGCTACTAGAACGCTTATATAATACTATATTACAACATAATGCTTGTAAATAATTCCTTGCAGGCCTAGATAGTATTATTTAGAATCTTTGCTATTATCTACGTTCTCTATTTCTACCTTACACGTGCAGGAATTATGCCTAATCTTACTATAATGCCTATAGTGTTACTTAACACACACCCTCTTTGCAGGTGTCTTGCCCTTACTATCAACTTTACTCTTTTTTTTAGTAATCAGGTTAGCTACTTTACTAACTATAAATGTCTTTACTATATATATACAATATTACTTATAAGTTTTATACTTTGTAAATACTTCTATAGTGTCTTAAAGGTAGCTTATTTCCTTCTATACTAACACTATATTATAAGCTATCTACTAAGCGCTCTTTACTGACTATTTAACCTGTTTATTTAATAAACTTACTAATGACCGTTAGGAGATTTATATCTACTTTTAAATTCAAGTTAACTACTTCTTTACTTTATAAGTATTATATAGTATCTTTAGGTCTTAGGTAAAATTACTAGGTTTTAGTAGTATTAGTGTGTGTAAGCATGAATTAAGCTTTAATAGTATAACCTCTAGGTTATATAGAACTAAACTAGTGCCTCTAAAGCCTATATAAACATTCTTTAGTATAAATATCCTCTTTAATGTTACTTTAAAGGCTAGTTCGAAGGTTTCTTTATTGATATAGTAGATATAATTATATACTAAAGCTAAGACCTTATTACTATATAGGCGCTTTAGCAGTAAGAGGTAGGTGATATTGAGTAGTAATAATAATAGTAATAAGTATAGAGTTATATGAGAAGTAATTATCTTCTTCTTTCTATAAAGATCCTAGAAATTTCATAAGTAGTAGCTTTTATAGCTATTAATAATAAGTAGTTTATAGACCTTAATAGGCTTTATATATGTATAAAAGTAATAAAGCTAAGTAAGTACTAGATTATTACTAGTCTAGCTAGTAAGACTACTATTTATTACCTAGTTGCGTAAAAAGTTCTTAGTAAATTAGTTACGAATAAGAGCCTTACCTATAAGAATAAGAAATAGTAGGATTACTTTCTCTATTAACTTAACACCTTATACTAGAGTAACTTACTTATAATTGCTAGGTTAGAGTTTCTTCTACTTTTTAGGCTTATTTAAGCCTATTACTACTAGCTATAATAAGATTTTATCTATTAGGAAGCTAGACTTATTTAAGACATATATATCTTTATTAAGAATATTATACTTTACTTTTATAAATTGAAGAAGTATAAACTTAGGCTAGATGACTACTAAGTACTTATAGATAGCTTACTAGTGTTTATATAAGCAGGACTTTAGCTTTTTTAGCTTACGTGTACACTAAATAAACTTATTAACCTAGTTCTTACTAATAGTGTTACTACTATACTCTCTTAGTAGTTTATTTGCTATATTTTGTTTATCTATCTTTAAAGAAAGTAGTCTGTAATAAGATTTCTTAAGTATATATATTATAACTACCTTCTCTTCTAGCTTTATAAGGCACTTTATGTTTAGCTTATAGTTATATTAAGAGTATATTTTATTTTATTAGTATTAGATTGTTATTTTAAGGACCTTATAGACTTAGATAGTGTGTTAGATACTTTTAGTTTAATTTCTTAAGATATTACATGCTATAAGCTATATATTCGCTTTAGTATAAAGTTTAGCAGCATGTTATAGTTGTAACATAGTGTGTTGTTATAACGTAGGCAGTTTCGCAGCAATAGTGCGCTGCTTAGTAGGGTGCCCTACTTAGTAGTAAAACACGTTAGAGATAATTTATTTAAGTGTTTTCAATATTGCAACACTTCTATATACTTTATAGTAGATTTATATCTCTACTAATCTGCGTTCTTATACTATGTAGAAAAGCTTGTTTTAGCTAGTTATAGCCTCTAAATAGTATTGTAATTTGTTTATTCAGCTATATTAAACAGATAGAGCTTAGATACTATGAATTCTGTCTTTATAACACTCACGTTGTTATTCTTACACCTATAGTTAGAATACTAGAGATTTTCTAACAACTAAAGTCTATTAAGTTTAGAACTTCTATAGCTATTATGTCTAGATCACCTTTAGAAAAGCTGCGTTAGATAGCGCTAGAGTAACTTAGAAGCTACTAATAACTTACCTAAACCTGACCTAATACTAATGTTAGGCCTTGATTAGAACAGTTTATGAGAACTATTTAACACTTAGGTTATATTATAGCTATAGCGCTTATAGAACCTACTAATTGTTATCTTACCTTACTTAACCCTTTAGGGGTCTTACCTAATACTAGTCCTGATTTAGATTAGGAATCACTTACCTCTTTAGTTATATAACTTTAAGCTAAACTCCTAAACTTAAGAGTAGACTAGTAATTAACTATAGTTGCCTCTAATTGTCTTTTGCCTATAACTAAATTACTTCTAACTTAGTCTTAACAACTAATAAACAGTAGGTTTCTACCTAAGACACGTACTATATTCTTTCTTATAACCTATAAGCTATTATAATATACTCTAGCTATTAATAACTTAGAGAATAGAAGCAACCCAACGTTTAGATAATAGCAAGCTTTGATTTAAGACTAACGTGTTTTACTAGCAAGCAGCCTACCCTACTAAGCAGCCTACTCTTGCTAGAGAACTGCCTGCGCAACGCTGTAGCACAACACAACCCTAATGAATAATATCTTGCAGACTTAGATAGTATTATTTAGAAGCTTGACTATAATCTATATTCTCTATTTCTACCTTATATGTGTAGGAATTATGCCTAATCTTGCTGTAACACCTATAGCATTGCCTAACACGCACCCTCTTTGCAGGCGTCTTACTTTTACTATAACCTCTACACTCTTTTTTAGCTATTAAATTAGCTACTTTACTAACTATAAAAGTCTCCTCTATATATATATAATATTACTTACAAGTTTTATACTTTATAAATACTTCTATAGCATCTTAAAGGTAGCCTATTTCCTTCTGTACTAATACTATATTACAAGCTATCCACTAAGCACGTTTTACTAACTATATAACTTACTTATTTAATAAACTTACTAAAAACTCTTAATAGATTTAAATTTACTTTTAAATTAGAGTAGACTACTCTTCTACTTTATAAGTGTTGTGAAGTATCTTTAGCTCCTAGGGGTTATGAATATATCTTGGTAGCATTAGTATATATAAGCATATATTAAGCTTTAATAGTATAACCTCTTAGTTATATAAGACTAGTCTATCACCTCTAAAGCTTATGTAAATATTTTCTAGTATAAATACCTTCTTAAATTTTACTTTAAATGCTAGTAAAAAGGTTTCTTTATTAATATAGTAGATATAATCACGCACTAAGGCTAAAACTTTATTACCAAAAGTAATTATCTTCTTCTCTTTATAGAAATTTTAGAAATCTACTAAGTAGTAGCTTTTATAGCTATTAATAACAAGTAGCCTATAAAATCTAACAGGCTTTATATATATAGCAAAGTAGTAAGGCTAAGAAAGCATTTAATTATTATTAGTCTAGCTAGTAGGACTAATATTAATAACTTAGTTGTAAAGAAGGTCCTTAGTAAACTAGTAAGAAATAAGAACCTTACTTGCAAGAATAAGAAACAGTAGGATAACTTTCCTTATTAAACTTACGCCTTATACTAGAGTAACCTACTTACAATTACTAGGCTAGAGTTTCTTCTACTTCTTAGGCTTTCTAAAGCTTATTACTACTAGCTATAATAAAACTTTACTTATTAGAAAGCTAGACTTATTAAAGTAATATACATCTTTGTTTAAAATACTATACTTTGCTTATATTAACTAAATAAGTGTAAACTAAGGCTAGATAGCTATTAGGTCCTTATAGGCAGCCTACTAGTAATTATATACATAGGTCTATCATATTTATAGCTTAGGTGTATACTAGATAAACCTGTTAACCTAGTTCTTACTAACAGTATTACTACCATACTCTCTTAGCAGTTTATCTACTATATCTTGTATATCTACCTTTAAAAAGAGTAGTCTATAATTAGACTTCTTAGGTATATACAGTATGACTACCTTCTCTTCTAGCTTTATAAGGCGTTTTATATTTAGCTTATAGCTATATTAAAAGTATATTCTATTATATTAATATTAAAGTGTTATTTTAGAAACTTTATAAACTTTTTTAGTATATTAGATACTTTTAATCTTTGATATTAAGATATTAAGTACTAAAAGCTAGAGTTTAGTAGCTTATTATAGTTATAATATGATATATTATTATTGCGCAGGCAGTTCCCTAGCAAGAGTAGGCTGCTTACTAGATTAGGCCGCTGGCTAGTAAAACACGTTAACTAGATATTAATATTAGTCACTTATAAAGTAAACACGCCTATATAGCATTAGTATAGGGACACACTACTAGATCAGCTAAGGAATACCTTAAATTCTAACACTTATCTAATACTAATTAGAACTGCTTCATAGATGTAGAACAGATAGTTACTTTACTCTAATTATACTTTGTTACTAGGAAAAGAAAAGTAGAAAGTAGATCTATTTTTAACTAACTCTGAATAGAAAAGAACAAGACCTTTCTAGTGTTCAGAGCTTGCTTTCTTAGCAGAGCTATTAAGAGATAAGTACCTAGATTAGAGTAGTTCTACTACCTATAGATAAAGGTAACCTCTACTCTTTATATACTAAGTTTAGGATTTAAGTAGTAGTAAAAATACCCTTTTAAGCTTATAGTAGAACACGTTACTATGTTTAACATAGAAAGAAGACACTATCTAAAGAATAAGGTATTTACTCCACCTTTATAGCATACTCTATATACTAGGTTTTAACCTTATTTAGATCTGAATTAGAATATAAACAAGGTATCTGCAAGATATAGCTTTTTGCTATAGCAATAGAACTATATCTATAACTAATCTACTTTAGCTTAATAACTACTATTAAAAACACTAGAACTTATAAGAGCTAACTTAAGGCAATTATCATAACTATAGTAAGCTAGAAGATCTTACTAAAAACTATTTGATTTTTAGCATTTAAGACCTAAGAATTAATAGAGAGCCTAGAAATTTTATAGACACTAACGTGTTTTACTACTAAGAAGGCTACTTTACTTAGTAGCCTACTCTTGCTACAAGAATGCCTGCGTTATACTAATGCATTATGTTATAACTATAATAAGCTCCTGCACGCTATACTAAAGTTATTATATAGCTTATAAAATCTGATATCTTAAGAAATTAAATTAAATGTATTAGATATACTAAGTAGGTTTATAAAGTCTTTAAAATGATAATTTAAGACTAATATAACTAAGTATACTTATAATACAACTATTAGCTAAATATAAAGCGCCTTATAAAGCTAGAAAAGAAGGTAGTTATACTTTATATACTTAAGAAGCTTAATTATAGACTACTCTTTTTAAAGGTAGATAAATAAGATATAGTAGATTAACTACTAAAAGAAGGTAGTAAAGACACTATTAGTAAGAACTAGGTTTATAAGTTTATTAAGTATACACCTAAGCTAAAAAAGTAATAGTTTTGCTTATATAGTTGCTAGTAAGCTGCCTATAAGAGCTTTGTAGTTATTTAGCTCTATTTTATACTTATTTAGGTAATAAAAGTAAAATATAGTATTCTAAATATGGATATATATAACTTTAGTAAGTCTAGCTTCTTAATAAGTAAGATTTTATTATAGCTAGTAGTAATAGGCTTAGAGAAGCTTAAGAAGTAGAAGAAATTTTAACCAAGTAATTATAAGTAAGTTACTTTAGTATAAGGTATTAAGTTAATAAAAAAGGAAATCCTACTATTTCTTATTCTTATAGGCAAGGTTCTTATCTCTAACTAATTTACTAAGGACTATTTACATAACTAAGTTATTAATATTAGATCTACTAGCTAGACTAATGATAATCTACTACTTACTTAGCTTTATTACTTTAATAGTTATATAAAGCCTATTAGAGTCTATAGACTGCTTACTATTAATAGCTATAAGAGCTACTACTTAGTAGATTTCTAAGATAATCTTCATACTAGCCTTTAAAGTAATACTTAAGAAGATATATACACTAGGAAATATTTATATAAGCTTGTTACAAACCTTAGAAAGGGGCATAGCAGAAGATAAGAGAAGGAAGGATTAATAACACGCAGAGACAACTAATAGCCTTTAAAAAGGTTAGCATTGCAAGAACTAATAACGCGCTACCCTAAATGTTCTAATCTCCTAGCAAAACACTATAATAGAACATGTTACGTGTGTTCTAGGAAATCCTATAATAGCCTATAAAGTACTACTTTAGAATAAGACTAGAATATTAGAACTAATATAGAATATTTATTAGTATATAACACAGTTTAAATATAACTACTAGGGTTTGTGTTTAAGCTAAGTAATAATCTAAGTTATTAGATCTTAACCTAAGCTTTAAGCTAGATAGTTTACTTTATACTACTTATTATTACCCTTACTCTTTAAATAGATAAATAATATCTATACTCTTTATTGTAAAACTCTAACCCTTTTAGCTCCCTATTACTATATTTATCTCTAAGAACTAATTAACTGCTTATAAGCTTTGCTTAAAGTATAACCTTAGTATTTTAAACACCTTTAAGATGTCTACAATTTTAGGTACGTATGCTACCTCTAGTAGCTCTAACGCGTTTTACTATAATTATAATAACAACACTAATATAAATAAGAAGGCCCTAGCCCCTACCTATACTAGTGTTTACCTAGTAGCTAAACCTTAGTCCTTTATAGAACTTGTCAGAAACTAGAAGACTAGCTTATAAGGTTTAACCTCTTCTTTATATTCTAGAGATATTATATCCCTAAAGAGAGATATGTAATATTTGTCTCTATATCTATAAAGAATAGAGCGTTTATATAAATTAAGCAATTTCTTTACTATTACTATAAAAAAGGTAGCTTTATAGATATTAACTTTTAGATTAAGAACTTTAATTATTTAAGAAATAAATCTGCTGAGTATTCAGAGTATATAATAAACTTATTATTATATACTGTAATATTTAGCACTTTAAGCAAACTTTATTAGCTACTAACTATATTATAAAGTTTTAAGAAATAGCTACTTTTACTAAATTTAATAATACAGCACTTATAACTTCATTTAGATAAGGCTTAAAGCTTAAGGGTAAGGAGGAACTTATACGCACTCCTATAGTAACTAATACCTATAACACCTTAGTTAATAAAGCTATTAATATTAATATTAAGCTATATAAGCTCTAGATAGAACTATATAATAATTTTTAGGTTAAGATATCTACTCTTACTATATTAAGGAACTCTTAGTGTAACAACAACTAGTAACAAGAATAATGTAGCAGCTACTACTTGTCTAACACGTCCTAACATATCTATATTTATACTAATAATAGACATAACAGGCTAGAGGCTATAGACCTCTTTAATCTTAATTAAGAACTTATTAAAAGGTAGAATAATAAAAGAAAGAGTAGTTGAGGGAAGAACACGCTACTAGTAACTTATTACAGCTGTAGCAAGACAGGCTACTACACATAAGACTGCTATAATAAGAATAAAGTTACTAAGTAACTTAATATACTTACTAGCACTCAATAAAATAACACTAGTAATTAGGAAATAATTACTATAGACATAGACTGTTTTGTAAAAGATCTTAAGACAGCCTCTAATAGTAATAATAATTTATATTACTTCTAACAGAAATAAGAGAAGTGTATAAAGTAAGGCACTGACACCTTATTAAACTAATATTAGTACTACACTCCCTAAGAAACAAACACATAAAGAACATTAGGAATTATAGGCAAAGATGCAGGCTGTACTCTATGCTAAGATCTACTTATGTATAGAAGAGCATAGACAGCTTGTAGACAATATATTAGAAGTTAAGAGGAACAACTACTAAGAAGAGATTAGCTACTACTAGCACCTTATAGATATTACTAAGGCATAGTACTATCTTAAAGGAGACTTAGTAGCACTCAAAAGCTTTAAACAACAACTTATACACTTATAATATATAGATATAGAGTAGCATAAAATTATATAGAAAGTATAGGAACAAAATAACTCTAGACTATAACTATGTAATTTTCTACTATATAAGCTAGCTTAAGAGATAAATTAAGGTATAACTTTTATGCCCTTAAATATCATATATAAATTCCTCTAGGATATTTAAAACATTAAATATTACATCCTGCCTTAGATATACTATTACTATAACTAACTTAAAGCTTATAAGGAAGAAAAGCTAGAAGCATAATAGTTCCTAGGCTAGATAATAGAATACAAAGTGTCATAGTTTAAATGCTCTTAAACTTAAAATAAAGAATATTTCTAGAATAAACAATATATAGCCTATTTTCTAGGCACTATAGACGTTAATAAGATTCTTATAATGCACTTAGTGCACAGGAAGACATATCATAGTAATTATTAGGCTAAATGCCTATACCTAAAGTATAAGAAGTACCTTTACCTAAAAGAAATTTACAGCTTTACTACAGTAGAGAAGTCTTTTTTAGACTTATACCTAATACTAAAAGAGAAAGAATAAAATAAAACGCTACCTTAATAGTATACAGAGCCCTAGAGGTTAATATAATAACACCTAAAGGTCTTATTTACTTATCTAGATGCCTATTATACTAAATAGCAGACAGATAACAGCAATAGTAGACTAAGGAGCATAAGGAAATTTAATGTCTTAAGCTATAATAAGTTATATAGGCATAACTATATAAAAAAAAAGAAACTTATACTCTTTATAAGTTACTAATAGAGAACTAATACTAGAAGAAGTAGTAGTAACCTATAAAGTAGTATTATCTTCTTTAAAAATACAGAAGTACTATAAAAGGATAACTCTTTATGTTTTAAGAATAGATACCTACAATATTATACTAGAAGTACTATAGTTAAGAGAGCATAACTTAGTAATTAACTAGAAGAATAACAAGATAATACTTAAGTGTTATAGACTATGCATACTACAGCTTAATCCTGCGCAGTGTATAAAGCAGCTAGCAGATAAGAAGGAGATTAATAATATCTCTTTACCTTAGACGTGCTAAGATAGAGTAGTTAACTATATAGATACTAACTTACCCCTAAATTACAAAGCAGCAGTTAAGGAGCATAGTGCACCTCCTAACATCCTAGACAAATATAAAGAGTTTAAAGACCTCTTCTATAATAAGAAGATAGTAAAAGCATTACTATAATACTAACACTAAGATTACAAGATTAAGCTTAAGAAAGGGAAAGTTCTACTTTTTAAGTTTATAAATTAAATATTAAAAAAGGAACTTAAAAAACTATGTAAATACCTTAAAAAGAACTTAAAGAAAGGTTTTATTAAATAATTAGAATCTCCTATAGGATTTCTTATTTTATTTATACTAAAGAAAGATAGTAGGCTATAACCTTATATAAACTACTAGAAACTTAATAATATTAGAATTAAGAAATAGTACCTACTACTAAATATTAGGAAATTATAAGATTAGTTAGCTAAAGTAAAATACTTTACTAGATTAGACTTTTAAAGAGTACATAACTTTATCTATATAAAGGAAGGTAAAGAATAAAAGATAGCGTTTAAAACCTATTACAGTTATTATAAGTATCTAGTTATGCTATTTAGGCTTACTAACGCACTAGCTACGTGCTAGGCACTTATTAACAATATGCTAAGAGCACACCTAGATATTACAGTAGTAGCATACCTTTATAACATCCTAGTATATAGTAAGACACTAAAAGAACATATTACTTATATATAAGGAGTATTAAGATACTTATATAAGGTAAATTTATAACTAAAACCTAAAAAATATAAATAGTATAAAAATAAAGTAATATTATTTAAGTTTAGAGTAAGAAAAAACAGAGTTTAGATAGACAAAACTAAGATACAGGTTGTTAAAGACTAGCTAATCCTAAAAATAGTTAAAGGAATTTAAGAGTTCTTTTAGTTTATTAACTTTAACTAGTAATTTATTAAGAACTACTTAAAAAAGGCCTTACTACCTGTAAAGTTTACATAAAAGGATACACTCTTTAGATAGAAAAAAGAATAAAATAATACTTTCAAGTTACTAAGATAAGTGTGTATTAACCCTCTAACACTTATAACTTTTTATAGTAATAAGCTATTATAAATAGAAACAGACACCTTAGATTTAGTGCTGAGAGTATATATTATACAAGAATAAGATAGATAATAGTACCTAATTACCTACTACTTGCGCAAGTTCTTAGGACTAGAAGAACGCTATAAAAAGTATAATAAAGAATTGCTTATAATTGTTTTATCCCTAGAATATTAGTAAGTCTATACTAAGAGTTGCTTAGAGCTTATAATCTATACAGATTATAAGAACCTAGTCCACTAAATAATAACTAAGGTATTAAATTAATAATAAGTATATTAGTCTAAAACTCTTAAATAGTATAAATTTAAAATTCTTTATACACTAGAACAAGACAATAGAAGAGCTAATGCTTTTAGCAGATAATATAATCTTACAAGATTAAAGATAATTAATAAACTAGCTATTCTTAGAATTAACAAGGATAAATCCTTAGGACTATCCTAGCAGCTTAATAATATAATAATTATCCAGTAAAAGGAATAAATAATTATAAAGATTCTACTGGAGTTAGAAACTAAGATTATTAAAAAATACTATAATAACCTATTACACAGACACTTAGGTGTTACTAAGATAATAGAACTTATTAGACAATATTATAAGTTCCTAAATATAAAGAATAAGGTTATAAAATATATTTAGAACTATATTAAATACTAATAAAATAAACATAGTACACACAGAAAGTATAGAGAAGTATAGGCTATGGAACTGCCTATTATGCTATAGACAAACATTACAATAGACTTTATCACACAATTACTAATCTCTAAGGACCTAGTTATAAGATATAGCTACAATTTAATATGTATAGTAGTAGACTAATTAATAAAGGCTACTAAGTTTATACCTTTCTAATATAGTTATACTACAGAGTAGCTTATATAAGTATCTCTAGATAGGATTATTTAACACTACAGTATTCCTAAATTAATTATTAGTAATAGAGACAAGCACTTTATATTAAACTTTTAGATAATATTCTTAGTAGTAATAAGAACTAAGAAGAAACTCTATACAGTATACTATCTACAAATAGATAGATAAACAGGACAAGTAAACTAGATAATAGAGACATGTCTCTGCATCTACTGCAACTAACAGCAGGAAAATTAGGTTTTACTCTTGTCTATAGCATAGATTATATATAATAATAAAACTTTAGAAGTAATAGGCATAATACTATTTTTTTATAAATTATAGAAGATATCTAAATCTCTTTATATAAAGCCTTAATAGTAATATATAAATAGAATTAGTAATATCCTTAGTAAATAAGCTAAAAGAAGTACACTAAAAATTGCTTAAAACTACTACTAAAGCTTAGGCATAAGTAATCTTCTATATTAATTAGAAGAGAAAAATAGCACCTCTGCTAAAGAAGGAAGATAAAGTGTATCTCCTTATAAAAAACCTATATATAAGGTAACTAATAAAAAAACTAGACGAAGTTAAAGTTAGACTATTCTTTATTTATTAACAGATTAGTTCTCTAAATTACAGACTTAATCTACTACAGGATGCAAAGATCTATAATGTGTTTTATATCTTGCTACTAGAACTAGCTAACCTAAGAACACTAATCTAGAAGGACTTCTACTACTAAACTAATAGTAACAACAAATAGGAAGTTAAAAAATAATAATATATCAAGGAAAGAGACTAGACAAGGAATACCTAGTTAAGTAGTTAGACTATCTAGATTTAGAGAACACATAGGAACTAACTACAAACCTTACAAACTGCTAACAACTTCTGCTTTAGTATTGTTAAAGGATAGGAAGTCTAGATTACCCTCTAGGACGGATAGCATAAAGGCACTCTGTTCAAGGGCTAGAGACCTAGGCATTAGGCCTCTCTCTAGCTAAGCAACATCCTAATTAATGCCCTTAACGGCTTTAAGCACCTTAAGATCTTTAATGTACTTCCTAGTTTTATCTACCTACTGTTTCTTATAACATTACAGTATTTTCGTTTATTTATAAATTTAATCTTTCTTTGTATAAGTAGCAAGTATAGCTTATAAAGCAGCAGACTTAGCTTTGTCTACTTCTACCTCTTGTTGTTCTAGTTAAGCTAGTTTACAATTAATCTTTTTAAAGTTTAGGATTAGAACATTAACTAGAACACACTTCTACCTACTAATATAATAATAATTTCTACACTCTTTCTTTAATAATAAGATTTAACACTTTTAACCCCTCCTTACACAGTACTAATAAGACACTATTACTAGTTAACTAATATAATTAATGTAGTTACTAATGGAATAATTATATATAGTACTACTAGAAACTATAGAGTTAATTTATAAAGATATAAAAATTAAAAAGGGAGGATAGTGTTATAAACTTTAGAAAGGGGCACAGCAGAAGATAAGAGAAGGAAGGATTAATAACACGTAGGGACAACTAATAGCCTTTAAAAAGGTTAGCATTGCAAGAACTAATAACGCGCTACCCTACATGTTCTAATCTCTTAGTAGAACGCTACAATAAAATATGTTATATATATTCTAGGAAATTCTATAATATCCTATAAAGTACTACTTTAGAATAACACTAGAATATAAGAACTAGTATAGAACATTTATTAGTATAGAACACAGTAGGAATATAACTACTAAGGTTTAAGTTTAACCTAAGTGATAATTTAAGTTATTAGATCTTAACCTAACTTTTAAGCTAGATAGTCTACTCTATACTACTTATTATTACTCTTACTCTTAAGACAGATAAATAGTATTTGTACTCCTTATTACAAAACCCTAACCTCTTTAGCTCCCTATTACTGTATTTATCCCTAAGAACTAATTAAATAGTGCTTACAAGCTTTGCTTAAAGTATAACCTTAACAAAGCTTCAGAGTCACTAAACTAGTTTTATATAACCTAAAGGTTATATTATTAAAGCTTAATATATACTTATGCATACTAACACTACTAAGTTATAGTAATAACATCTAAGAGCTAAAGACACTACACAACACTTACAAGGTACAAGAGTAGTCTACTTTAATTTAAAAGCAAATTTAAATCTATTAAGAGTCTCTAGTAGATTCTTTAAATAAGTAGATTAAATATTAGTAAAAGGCACTTAGCAGATAGCTTATAATATAGTATTAGTGCAGAAGGAAATAGGCTGCCTTTAAGACACTATAGAAGTGTCTATAAAGTATAAGACCTATAAGTAATATAATATACACACAGAAGAGACCCTTATAGTTAGTAAAGTAGCTAACTTAAAAGCTAAAAAGGAAAGTAAAAGTTATAGTAAGGGCAAGATGCCTGCAAAGAGAGTGCGTCTTAAGTAATACTATAGGTGTTATAGTAAGATTAGGCATAGTTCCTGCATGTGTAAGGTAGAAATAGAGAGTATAGATAATAGTCAAGCTTCTAAATAATACTTTCTAAGTCTATAAGATATTATTTATGAGTGTTATATTGTGCTACAGCGTTGCGCAGGCGGTTCCCTAGCAAGAGTAGGCTACTTAGTAGTATAGGCTGCTTACTAGTAAAACACGTTATACTATTCAAGCTTAATATACACCTATATATACTTATACTACTAAAACTTAGTAATATCACCTAAACGCTAAAGACACTATATAATACTTATAAAGTAAAGAAGTAGTTAAATTTAACTTAAAAGCAGATATAAATTTACTAAAGGTCTCTAGTAAGTTTATAAGATAAACAGGTTAAATAGTTACTAATAGGCGCTTAGTAGATAGCTTATTATATAATGTTAGTATAGAAGGACATAAGCTGCCTTTAAGATACTATAGAAAAGACTTATAAGCAACATTATATATATAGAGGAGACTCTTATAGTTCGTAAAGTAGCTAACTTAATTACTAAAAAAGAAGGTAGAGTTTATAGTAATAGTAAGAGGCCTGCAAAGAAGGTATATATTAGGCAACACTGCAGGCGTTATAGTGAGATTAGGCATAATTTCTGCATACATAAGGTAGAAATAGAGGACATAGAGGATAGCAAAGCCTCTAGTTAATACTATCTAGGTCTGCAAGTAATAATCTATTAGTGTTATGTTATAATATAGCGCTATATAGGTGTTCTGCTGTTAAAAGTGCAGCACTTAGTAGAGTATGGCGCTTAGTAGTAAAACACGTTATGGATTACTTGAAACATAATAACCTAATATAGAAGAATATTTACTTGATACCTTATTTAAACAAAGTGTTTTATAAAAAGTCTCTAAGTTAGCAGGGTTCTCTTAAAGCACTATATAAATTAATTATAGCTTAAAAGAAGAGATAAAAAAATATAGATAATTTAGAAGATAACTAAATTAAAAACTAATTTATAGAAACTATTATAAAGAGTAGAACAGTATTATATATAACACTAAGACTTTTATAAAACCTATATTAGTTCTTACTTCTTTATCTTGTTACTTAATAAATTGCTAGGAATTAATAATAGGTTACTGTTAGACCTACTGCCTAATATACTACTAAAATTACTACTATAGCCTCTTTAACTGCTAAAGACTCCTGTTCTTCTGCCTTAACAAGCAAGTCTATTACTTCTCTAAGCTAACTAGGCTGTACCTAACACAATTACTATATGTGTTAACAGCATAATAGACTTCTCTAAGTCTACTAGCTGTGCCTAAAGGGCTTAGTTCTTCTCTGTAACCTAGAGGTTACTAGCTAGTAGCACTTCTACTGCTAATATGTTCTTAAACTAAGTAGTTGCTACTTATACATAGTTTACTAACATAAAGGCAATAAAACATACTTCTTACTAGATTACATTCTGGTTATACTTTTTTTTACTTCTTAAAGCTAGCTTATATACCTTTAGAGCCCCTTAAAATTCTATAAATTTAGCCATAAATTACCTAGGCATATATAACTAGTTAATATATATATTAATAGCAGAGTGCTTATAGATACTTACTAGGTTGCACTTCTTATTTAAAAGCATATAATAAGTATACTTCTTTAGGCTAGCTAAAGTAAGCTTAAACTCTATATTATAACTAAAAGCTATAGCTTTAATTAAATTTATATAGATAACCTAATATACTTCTTAAAACGCTTTAGAGATTATAGGAATTACTATGATATATAAGCCTATAGCTAGTTAGTAGAGAATAAGAATATAAGTATAGCTATAGCTTACTATAGAATAAGTTAAGTAAAGAAGAAAGAAAGAGATATAAAAAGCTCTACAGTAAGTAAAAGTAAAGTAATACGCTAATTTAACTTAAGAAAAAGTATGCAATCCTAGGTACCTATAGTAGTTTTAAAAATTCTCAGATAAAGGTAACTCTAAGTAAAGGCCAGTTATAAGAATAATATAGCTTGGAATATGTTGTAAACTTACTTTGCTTTAAGTTCTTAGAGTAACTAAGCCTAAGTATTATAATATTATTTATAGCTTAAACTACTTTAAACATCTCTACACTCTTAGTAGAATCTAAAAAGTAATTTAGTTTTTTTAATTAACAGATATATCTACTCTATATATAGTAGGACCTATGTCTATTAATAGAAATATATATTTTAAGGCAAGAAAGGAAGATTTCTTTTTTACCTGCTATAGATAGAGAACTTTCTATAAGGAGCGGGGTAATATAACAATTAGATACTTAATAGTACTATAGTTATAGTGTAAATAAAACGCGCCTCTGTAAATTAGTTACATACTAATATACTGCACTATAGGTGTCTTCTTGTATTTATTCTATATTTACTTTAACTATCTTAGGTTTAATTATAAAGAAGGTCTTAACCCTTTAGTTTAAGAGGTAGCTTCTCTAAATACTTTATATAGGACCTATACATAGAGAGATAATTTATCTAAGTAATATGTTGCATAAGCAAGTTGGCCACCTAAGCAGGTTAGCTACTTAACACTACTAACATACCTATATAATAACGCTGCGTAATACTATATAATTTATATATAGCCTAGAGGTTGCAATAATACTATTTAGAAGTCTTACTATTATCTACAACATGTATTCCTACCTTAATATAAATAGGAATTATACCTAATCTTACTATAACACCTATAGTGCTGCCTAATGTACACTCTCTTTATAAGTGTCTTACTCTTACTATAAACTCTACTCTCTTTTTTAGTAATTAAGTTAGCTACTATACTACTTATAAGGGTTTTCTCTATATATATATATAATATTACTAATAAGTCTTATACTTTATAAATACTTCTATAGTGTCTAATTAGTAGCTTATTTCCTTCTATACTAAGACTATATTATAAACTATTCACTAAGTACTCTTTACTACCCATTTAACTTATTTACTAAATAAACTTACTAGTAACCTTGAGTAATTTTTAATCTACTATTAAATTAGAGTAAACTACTTCTCTACTTTACAAGTATTATATAGTGTCTTTAGCTCTTAGGTAGTTTTGCTAGGTTTTAGTAGGTTAGGTATGTCTAAGTATATATTAAGGTTTAATAGTATAACCTCTAGGTTATATAGAACTAAACTAGTGCCTCTAAAGCCTAGAAAAAGATTTTTTAGTGTAAATATCTTTTTAAATATTACTTTAAAGGCTAGTAGAAAGGTTTTCTTATTAATATAGTAGATATGATTGCATACCAAGGCTAAGACCTTATTACTATACAGGCGCTTTAGCAGTAAGAAGTAGGTAATATTAAGTAGTTAACGTGTTTTATAGGCAAGTCAGCTACCTAAGCAAGTTAGCTACCTAACAATACTAACACGCCTGCGCAACAACGCAGCAGAATGTCTTAACAACGCAACCTAAAAAATACCTATACTAAGGGTAATATATTTCTTGCTATTACTAATATTAGTTTTCAGCAGATTCATAGCAAAAGATATGCTATAGCAGTATATACTGTGCCTTAATTAACACTATAAGACTAACCTGCTAGATAACGCCCTTAACGCAACTATAAGCTAAATCTAAAGCGCCTTACAAAGCTAGAAGAGGAGGTAATTATAAAGTATATACTTAAGCAATCTTTAAGAGGGCTTCTGCTATTAAAGCTTATTATATAAGAAATAGCAGATAGACTGCTAAAAGAGCGCAATAATAAGCCTGTTAGCAAGAACTAGGTTAACAACTTTATAAAACATACTCTAGTGCTGCAAACATAATAGACACGCTCTGATAGCTACTAGCAAGCTGCCTGTAAGGACCTTGCAGTTCTCTAGCCCTAGTTTACGCTTATTTAGTTAGTAAAGGCAAAGTATAGTATTGTAAATAAGGATATGTACAACTTTAATAAGTCTAGCTTCCTAATAAGTAAAATCTTATTATAGCTAGTAGTAATAAGCTTAGAGAAGCCTAGAAAGTAGAAGAAACTCTAACCTAGTAATTGTAAGTAAGTTTCCTTAGTATAAGGCGTTAGGTTAATAGAAAAGGTAATCTTACTATTTCTTATCCTTACAGGCAAAGTTCTTATCTCTAACTAATTTACTAAGGACCTTCTATACACCTAGGTTATTAATATTAGTTCTACTAGCTAGACTAATAGTAATCTAGCGCTTACTTAGCTTAAACACTTTAATATACATGCAAAGTCTGTTAGAATCTATTAGCTACTTATAATTAATAGCTATAAGAGCTACTACTTAACATTACCTGCTTTTTGCTACTAAAGCACCTATATAGTAATAAGGTCTTAGCCTTAGTATGTAATTATATCTACTATATTAATAAAGAAACCTTTTTACTAGCTTTTTAAGTAATGTTAAAGAAGATATTTATACTAGAGAATATTTACATAGACTTTAGAGGCACTACTTTAGTTCTATATAACCTAGAGGTTATGCTATTAAAGCTTAATATGTGCCTGCGCACGCCTGCACTGCTAAAACCTAGCAATATTACTTAGAAGCTAAAGATACTACGCAACACTTATAAAGTAAAGAAGCAGTAAACTCTAATTTAAAAGTAGATATAAATCTGGTATGAGTCTCCAGCAAGTCTATTAGATAAACAGGTTAAATAGTTAGTAAAGGACGCTTAGTAGATAGCTTATAATACAGTAATAGTGTAGAAGGAAATAGGCTGCCTTTTAGACACTATAAAAGTATCTACAAAGTATAAGACTTATAAGCAATATTATATATACATAAAGAAGACCTTTATAGTTAGTAAGGTAGCTAACTTAATTACTAAAAAAGCGGGTAGAGTTTATAGTAAAGGTAAGACGCCTATAAAGAGAGTATGTGTTAGGCAACGCTGTAGGCATTATAGTAGGATTAGGCACAATTCCTACATATATAAGGTAGAAATAGAGAACATAGAAGATAGTAAAGCCTCTAAATAATATCATCTAGGTTTGCAAGCAATAATTAATTAGTGTTATATTATAATATAGCGCTATATAGGGGTTCTGCTGTTAAAAGTGTAGTAGTTAGTAAGGTAGGGCGCTTAGTAGTAAAATACATTAACTAGTTTACTAAAGACCTTTTATATACCTAGCTTATTAATCTTAGTCTTACTAGCTAGACTAGTAATTATCTAGTGCTTACTTAGCTATATTACTTCAATACACATATAAAGCTTATTAAGGTCTATAGACTACTTATTATTAATAGCTTTAAGAGCTACTACTTAGTAAATTTTTAGGCTCTCTGCAGATAGAAAAAGATAAATACTCTCTATATGCCTCTATACTTATTACACTTATTATAACTACTTAATATTGCCTGCTTCTTGCTGCTAAAGCGCCTATATAGTAATAGGATCTTAGCCTTAGTATATAATTGCATCTACTGTATTAATCAGAATAATTTTCTACTAGCCTTTTAAGTAACATTTAAGAGAATATTTCTACTAAAGAATATTTATATAGGCTCTAAAGCAACTAGTTTAGTCTTATATGACCTAGATTTTATGCCATTTAGGCTTAATATATGCTTATACACGCTTATACTACTAAAACTTAGTAATATTACTTAGAAGCTAAAGACACTATACAATACTTATAAAGTAAAGAAGTAGTTTACTCTAATTTAAAAGTAGATACAAATCTACAAAGAGTCTCTAATAGGTTTATTAGATAAACAGGTAAAATAACTAGTAAAGAGCGCTTAGCAGATAGGTTATAATATAGTATTAGTATAAGAAGAGATAGGCTGCTTTTAAGACGCTTTAGAAGTATCTACAAAGTACAAGACTTATAACTAACATTTTATACACACTATAGAGACTTTTATAGTTAGTAAAATAGCTAACTTAATTACTAAAAAGAAGTGTTAAGTCCATAGTAAGAGTAAGATACCTATAAAGAGATTGTGTATTAAGCAACGCTGTAGGTGTTATAATAAGATTAGGTATTATTTATGCACATACAAAGTAGAAATAAACAATATAGAGAATAGTTAAGCTTCTAAATAATACTATCTAGGCCTATAAGTAATTATTTACTAGCGTTATGTTGTAATATAGCACTATATAGGCGTTCTAGTAGTAACAATATGCTACTTAGTAGAGTGTACTACTTAGTAGTAAAATATATTAATCTTTTAGTATCTATAATTAATAATTAAATATATAGTTTAATATAGTTTCTTAAATTAGATATGTATCTAATACTGCTGTTTCTATTATGATTTAACTACTATAAACATATCTTAAAGCTTTTAGCCTCTTAGAAAACGTGAGATTAACTACTTATTAACAATTCTACTACTTAAAGCTATCCTCTAGATCCTAGAGACTATATGTAGCAGCTTTATGTCATCTCTACAAATTAATAATCCTCTCTTCTATTATAATAAACTTAAAGATATTATAGAATATAACTCTTCTAAATTTGTGTTATACTGCATAACTACTAAGATAACTATAGATTCTACTTAGGCCTTATACTGGCTATATGCTGTTGTAGAGCACTAGGCTGCAATGTTAATTCACTAGCCGCTGGACCTGCAAGGCATTCTATACTATAGATAGTTAATGCATCCTGTTAGGGAGCTAAGCAACGTTATTTTAGATCTAAGGCCTCTTGTGTTTAAAACTACTTATTCGCAAAAGGAATACAAGGTAGTTAAGGCCCCTAGTTTGAAGGCAATTGTGTCACAATACTACTCTCCGAACAACGTAGAAATCGATACAACGTGTGATGCAATTCATGCATGCTATGAACTCCGAGACAGGAGCGACGTGTGCTGGAAGAATCTTGTCGAAAGGTTGGATCTCCTTGGCGATAGACTAGTTGCACTGAAAGGCGTATCTGACGCGCTATGGTATAACAACACGGAATATACCCACCGCCATGCAATTAGGCAATACGATAAGCTCATTGTGTTGATTTGGAGGGGTCTTCACTCTATCCGTACAAATTTAGGAACGCCTCAAACAACGTTTGATCAAGTACCTGAAGATACAAAGCTGCAGATGACAAGCGTCTCTAACCACGTAAAGGGAGCAGTTGCCAGCAATATACTAATTACTCAGGGTGGTCATGACTACAGTGTTGTGCTGACGAGGGACTATATCCTATGGAAGCAGGCAATAACCAAGCACTGCAGTCTTACTATCGACTGATGTTATGCCAGTCCTAAGGATGAAAGCACGTTTAGCAGATGAATACGCTGATATCCATTCATATCACACCACGTTTGCATGAAGTACTGTTACTAAGACATAGTTGAATAAGAAAAAGATCTCATCTTCATATTCTTCTTAGCTATTGCACAAAGTTGCTTCCAATACACTCACAAATTTAGACTGCTAACAAGAAGCCAATCTAATTAGAGATTTGTGACGCAGCTATGCTGACAGAGATTAGGCAACGAGGAGAGATTGCAGAGTCCAACGCTTAAAGAACAAACATGATTAGCCGCAGTGTTAGGAGCAATTATTATCTAGGAGCTTAGGGCTCAATAGAAGATGGGACCTAGCTTGTGCACCTTCTAGCTCACATCGACTGTTCATTATCACGAACACGCAAATATCTCGAAGGGAATATTGTAGAATATCGCGGTTGCGCCACAGGTCTCACCAATAGTCGAGCCTGATAGGGGCTTTGTTGTCCAAGTCTTAGTTGCAGCAAAGACTATTCCTTACCCATTGCGCTGATGCACGCAGCAAAACATCAGCCTTCCATCTACGTATCAAAGTCCACTCATTCGTAGAATTCAGGCTTTTAGCGGTAGGGTGATGTTGGCAGTGTTCGTATGGCAGTACTATTTTGTCGTTTCAGGTTGCGAATGCCTGAGTGGAGCTCTGTACATCCGCATCCAGGATCCCTGACTGCAGCAAGCCCATTAGACGCGAAGGCAAGTAGCCCCCGGGTCTGGGTAGTGCCGGTGGATCAGTCAAGAGGTTACTTGATAGATTCTTCTTGACATCGCGATACCTAAGATCTCGACCAAATCATTACCTGTAGCTAGGACTACAAGACGCTGCATGCATTGAGACATCGATTGAGCCAACATTCCAATCACTACCCTGAGAGACTACAACTTGCGGTGCAGACGAAGTATGCGCTTGCCTTCGCCTCTCATAGAGATTTTGTCACTTGATAAGACAACTGTATTTTTAGATAGCTGATGGGCATTTGGTTCAACCTGAATTGAGCTAAAGTAAGACATGGTCACGCGACATTGACTGAGCACCGTCTCAGTATCTCCGACTATACATGGCAGTCAACACTTATACCTACGATCTGTTCTTACTGTAAAGCCACCCGCTCTTCATCATTGCATATCCACAAAATTCGCAGCAAGCAATAATCCCTTATTTGAGTTCGACATGGCTGAATTCCTAAGGACTTTTTGGGGTTCTTCACATTCAAGTCGCGCCGAAGACAAAATGCTTCATACACCTAAGAGTTGTCTACTCATGAACCTTTCTTTGAATCTGTGATCATTTCGATAGGCTCTCTCTCGTTCACAGTGTGTAAAGTTTGTCTTCTATATCTTATTTGACAATTGTTCTATCATTGCTGACACAAAGAGACTTGTAGCTCACAGCGAGAGCGATTGTCTTGGGGCAGGACGTTGGCTTGTAATGCATTTCACTTTTTGTTTTGAGGATCTCGTCGTAACTCTCCCTTAGCTTATTTGAAGATATTGATTATTTGCCAAATGGCCTATCTCTCGTGTTCCTCTGTCATCGCGATCATCGCTTTCATCATCATACTCAAAGATGCCGTCGTGCTCGCGCGTGACCTTCGACTTTTCCGTTGCAGTCGCAATCGCGTCAGTTTGCTGGCCGTCATTCTCTCTGCCACCAGCAAAAATCTCATTATTCCGCCAATGCATGCTCGTGATGATGAAGATTCTCTGCATGATCTTTTATTTTGTCAGCCATGATTTTCAAGTGATAGTGAGCGGTCCCAATCGCGCCAGTAACTGAAGCGGACCTGATGGGGTTATTGGTGCAATTGCAAATATTAGTGCTGGCATCTTAGGAGGACAATGTGCAATTTGCAGAGCTGCGAGCAATCTCCCATTGCCCTTTGATGGCAGCTACTTTGTTTTCACCAAAAATCTTCTTCGTTTTGTCTCGGCCCATCAGGTAGAGAGTTTTAAGGATCTTTGGTGGCCCTCTTTTGATGAATCTTATGCAGTGTTATGTAGGCTATACAAAGAATAGATCATTAGCTCACGTTGAAGGTGCTATTTCTTTGGCCACGCCTACGTCCTTTGTAATACTCAAGCAAGGTTTCGCGGGATTCCTAGTCTCAAGAATCAAAGCTTACTGATGTCTATGCAAGTGTGCCCAGAGATGGGGTTCCGACATTGCGGCGCACTTGTCTACTAGATGTTCAAGCGTCTGGACCCTCGTTGCTATGTTCGCCAGCATGCCCAGACATAGCTTCCGGTGATAAGCCGAGCAGACTCAGATGGTTGAGCTTTGCGCGCTCGCGTAGCAGACAACTTGAGTTGTAGTGTTCCCCGTTACACTTATGATATACGCGGCGCTCGGGGATGCTACCATGATGACGTCTTCATGCGTTCTTGACACTGATCATGCTCTGAGTCGATCTGGTGCGGAACAATCGAACTGACACTTGCTACCCCCCTGTTCTGCATCATCGGCTCTGAATTGTAATTACACCTGTAACTTGAAGACATGGTGGTGTTGATGATGATGAGCAGAGCATTCTCATGTAGGCAAGATTGAATCTATTAGCTGTCGGGCTTGGGTGGTGAAACAATACTAATGACAAGCGCTTTTTGTAACTCTTCTAGACACTCACCTATGAAAAACTTCATGTCTAGTAATGATAGACTGAACAACTTGATGACTCCTGTCAATCACCTGCGTACCGTGTCTGAGAAGTCCCATGCCGTGAGCTCTACTCCACCAAAAACACACGTGTGTGCCATGAATAGTTGGCGTAGCGCGTAGTGCACTGCTCAATTGCCAAGCTGGGTCATATTCAGAGCATTATTCGGTGCACTTACACAAATAAAAATGGGTGTTTGAGGAGAGGTTGTGTGGCGCAATGCAATGCAAGCCGGGTATTCACACTGCCGTAATCAGCTGGGGTGATCCTGTTTCTATATAGTCAGGTCAACGTTTGCAGTCCCCGCTTTCGGCGCGATGTCCGAAATTTGAGATTGACCAGAAGCAGGACTTCCAGGCGCAAGCATTTGGACTAGGTTGCATACTGTTGGATAGATTTCACACTTACACCGCCCAGCGACAAGAACCACTGTGACGCCATCTGAAATCGAGATTTTCATAGCGTCTATGTCGTAGCGCCTGTGACAGAAGATGGCAAGGTGGCCAGGTCGGTTGGGAGGCTCCATGTACACATACAGGTGGCTTTGCGCAGATAGCCAATTGGAATTGAGCCGGCCAGGTACAAGCCCACTGCTGTGTCAGCCAATTAGACAGCCCATGGCCAGAAGTCACACAACCGGAGTTCGCTGAATAATCATCCGTCGGAACGCAGGTTGCGCCCCATAATGTATGTAAAAGTATCTGGTTATTATTCCGCATTTGGAAGTACTGAAACAAATCAGAAGAGATGAAGTTTCTTCCTCTGCGTGTGGCTTAAGTGCAATATTTGACGACTTGAATACTCACCAAAAGACTGGCTTGAAGCTGATGCGCTGATACCATCCACATATATGGGGTGTATAGATACTGTGTACCAAGCAGTAAAGCCAGGCTCATCATGCAAATAGTCACGAACTGCACGCGTGTTGTTTTGCGTAGTGTTGTGGGGAGGATAACTGCGCTGAGACATTCTAAGCCTGAATCGGGCACGGAGGTTCCCCAATCATTTCTCCTTTGCCTCGCACTTCACTTACACCAGCACCACACTTGATCTCTTCCACTGTGACAGCCTTGACGATCACTCATAATGCCAGCCCGAAATCCCCTCCTTGAATTGCCATCCGGCATCATGACCTCACTTCCGTGGACGCCGGTGCCCGACCCGGAAGCTGCAAAGATCGCTGCGTTCTCTGCGACGAACGGTTCAGCAACCATTCGAACAGCGCCTACGTCTTCTTCAACTACATCTGCCTCTTCTTCAACTACCTCAACATCTTCTTCTGTTACTGCGTGAGCAGTGTCGTTCCGGAGGCTATAGATCAACGATTGTATTGCTATCTGTTGTCGTGTTGTGATGTCTTGTTACAGGAGCTCTCATCTCAGAGGTAAGTGCGCTCGCCTACCGGGCAGTGCCTACCTCAACAGAGTATCACATGACTCACGCCACGTGGTTACATCTTCGACCACGGCGACGCCTTCTTCAACTATATCCGCGTCTTCTGCAACTCCACTTATTGTTGTACCCATGTCGAATTACCCTCAGTCAAAGCTGGATTGTCTTCTCAGCCTCGCGCCGGCACCGACTCCGCTTGCCACGGCGCAGAAGCACGAGGCTCGCTCCAATACGGTTGAGGTGTCCGATGCCCAGTACATGTCTTCTCGGCTTTGGTACTGCGATCATATACATTCTCATGAACGTTCTGTTGAGCCCCTGGCTCATGATTATTGTCGTCTCGCTGTTCACCCTGGTATTTTTTTTGGGCCAGCTGCCAATTTTGCAGTTAATGATTGGTGTCGAGATACCTGGTAAGCTTTTTCGATACCGACTTGAGTTTGTAATTTGATAACTGATACAAGGCAGGGAAACAATCGATGAGCGACGCAGCCCCCGATCGTCCGAACGGCCTGCGGGCTTTACAACAAGGCCAACGTCTACACCGACCGTACCGCGCGCTACGTCAAGACTCTGGCATATTGTTATATGCTGTGGTGGGTAGTGACCATCTTACACCTCCGCCTTCAGGCTGCGGGATGCATTACATGTCCGGACAATGCGAACCAGAGACTGTGTTTCTTGTGGTGCTTGTTCATCGCCTCGCTCGCCCTGGCTATCTTGATGGTCGCTACCATATTGTGGATTCGCTGGGCGAGTGGAATAACACTGCCGGGGATGCTGTGCGGGATCACGGCCTGTCTCGCTTTGGCCATCACAGTGGAGCTGTCCGAGGGCTTTGCAAGAGCGGGTAAACTGATGACCTGGATTCGCTTGGGAATCTTCGCACTCTCATGCCTCTTCTTTTACACAATAATTGTCTGGGTGTTGCAGTATGATGCAAGCGGGGGCCATAGTGGCGTGGCCAGACTTGGCAAGGGCGACGACATATGCGCTAGGAAAGAGCTACGCATTGTGCACACACCGAGGTTAAAAAACGAACGTCGGGCGGAGAAACAAAGGATTACAGATGTCAGGATTAGAGAAATGATGGTGTACGAAGATATGGAGCCATTCCAACCGGACATGCAAGCTGTGCATGAGCCGAGGTGGTAGAACTGGCAAAGGGCTAGCACTAATGACCGGGGGATGTCAAATGCGTGCACCAGCGTGAGACTGGATCCAGCTACAGTTCGAGCGCATACCAGGTAGCGTGCATTTGAGTCTGACAGGAGATTATGTAACTGTCGTTTTTTTCCGCCTCTAATCGATGACATGAGCGCAGAATTCTTGTCCTGGACGCTGTCCTGCACACCGTGAAGTGGGCTGCAAGGTCACCATTGTTGTAATTGTGAGAAATGTCAAGGATACCGAATATCAAAACCGGAAGACAAAGTCGTAGTGACCGTGCTGGAGTAATATGCGATCATGTTCGACAAAGTTGATCTCGACCTTCGCTCAGTGTGTAGAAGAGCGTGTTCGATTCAGGTAAGGCCGCAGCCAATCGGAGGCCGTGGAGCTCTTAGCGTGTCCGCATCAAGAGCGAACCGCTGTCCTTGCCACGCGCTGTAGGCTGACAGACGCCAATGCACAAAGGGGTCAAATCCTTCAACTTCAGCTTGACCAACCTGGCCTAGTAGGAGCAATGTTGCCATTGATCTCGCTCGAATGCTTCCGAGGTTGCACGCTTCTCGAAGCAATGGAAGATTAGCCCACAGTGTCAAAAAGTTCCGCCAACCATCAATACCACATGCAATGATCAACGCCGTGCTACAAGAAAGTCGGCGAGCTTCACGTCTCTCGCAGCGCTGTGACGTGACCTTACATGTGATGTTCCGCTGCAAAGTCGTTGGATTCTGGGCTTGACAAGCTTGGCTTCCACACCGCCACAGCTCCGCGGGAGCCTCTCAGCGCTTGCTCGACCACCGCCATTGGTTCATTGCCTGCATGCTGAATCGATCCCTCAAGCAAGAGACCTGTCGTCTTCTCTACTCACTCAACCACGCGAGCCTGTCCAAATCTGTATGCTAGCGGATCTATTTTGAGATGCAAATGACGGACCTCACGGGAGCAAAGCTGGGATCATGAGCGTTTCTCACCGTGCGGTAGCTATTGGTGCCAGTGGAGTCGTCTTGCTTAAAACTGAAAATTCCTATCATGTTCAGATCCTTACCAGGTTTTACGAAGCCACCGAGATATGCGCCCACAGATTCCGTAGTGCGACATCAAGGCTGCAACCCTCAATACTCGTCACACTTGAGCACACAGACGGTTTCTGGCATCATGCATCATCCAACTATGGCTGTCGGATACATGCTACGACCGAACCTCTCATGCGGGACACACTGTTAATGTGCAATAAGCCAATGGCCTTGAGTGTCATGTGTCAAGCAGCATGAATGAGCCCATGAAAGTTATCTCCAGCTACAGCTAGCACATCTTTCTGTTGGGCTTCTGGTCTGTCAATTCCCGAAGTGGCCAGGCCCGCTAGCTTTTCTTTCGTCCGCAACATCAGTACTCTATGCCCACCAAGCGACAATCAATGAGGATCAAACGACCCCTCGTAGTCATGTGTATGTCGTGGAGATGGTGCGGCGTGTGATCACCTTTGCCGTATTGTCCCGGCCCGCGATGATGATAGAATGCATACTTTATTAGAGATCATGCTCGGGAGGTAGAGTTGCATAGTGGCTCCTGCACGCGACTGCACGCGACTGCGCAAATTTAACATGCAATATCCAAGACACACGCAATGCTTATGCGCAGACTCGATACACGCTAGATCATTCTCACGGCTGGCCCCATCGATACATAGCGATGTTGGTGCTCTGTACTTCTCTATTACATTCATTTACGACAATACTGCCCCATTCTGGATGAGTGCGCCTTCCCAGGTATGATTGGTCTTTCGAACAGCCAAAAGACAACTTTTATGGCTGGGGATACTCTACATGCCTATGCTCGACAGGAAAAGCTCTCTCGATGGCCAGGACCACACTCAGTACGAATAGACACGAAGAGAGCTATGACAGATTTGAACGGGTTTTCAAGGGCACTTACCGAACCAAAACTACTATTGACTGTCAGTGGCCGACATCTGGCACTTTCACTCAAATTGGCGAAATGGGCTCGCTCGATGACAATTCTCTTTGGCAGCATGGATGTGCAGTATGGGGCTCGGATGTTCTCGGTGATGATTTTCACATCAGTCAGGCCAATTGAGAACCTCAGGTGTTCTCGAAGCATATACCCACCGCCGAGATGGAATCTTTTACGAGGCTTGTATTATGCCAACCATTCTCACCCACGCACTTAACAGTCGAGACGCCACGCAATTCCTTTGGTCCGGGCCCGCCGCTCCTGGCAACGGGTATCGACTTTGCACCAGAGACTTTGGTCAGTAACGGAGACGTGCTGCATTCTCCGTCCAATGCGTTCCGGCATAGAGCGAAGCCAACCCCGTCAGCATTACATTCATTCTTGGGAGAGCCTGTATACACCATCGAGCTAATATACTTAAGCAATAGCAACCATGAAGCGAGATACAGAGACCCTGTGAGTTCGCCCTGCCATGGCGCCTGTCAAGTATCTCAAAATTCTGCCTGCATGACTCCTGAAAACGGGAGAGAAGACATGATCGTAAACACCCAGCGGGACCGGAATATTCCTGCCCCTCACCTAAAAGAATGTCAGCTCATGTACTTGTATCAGACAGCGGTGTTTTAAGACTGGGACTCGATGAGTATCAATGGCTCACTGATGAAAGGGGAAACATCCGGCTCAGCTTGGCATTCGTATCTGAACTAGTTCGCACGTCACTATGCGGGGTCTGCAGACCCACGTCTATTTATTAAGCGTTAATACGCAGTCAATGAGGCTATTGACATTTGCAATGTGAAGATTGCAAGACCTCCGTGGACTTCCCGTCTTTGAGGGCTTTGGATTGCCAACGCGCGAAGTGGCCCGCGGTCCACAAGGAAAACCACCGATCTCGATGCAGGAACAGAGCCTACGCCCATCATCGTTCCGAAAAGGACGCTATGCGATATCATCGGAGACAGATATCGGTCAGTGCAGCCCTGAGTCTCGACCCAGTTCCGCAACGCATCGTTCCGATGAGATTTCCGCCACTTCTTGCCACCAGGCCGGTGTGTTTCCTTGTGATGCAGCCCCACATTGCACAACAAAAGCACCGCCACCCCAATTAGGGTCAGTTCCGGAGACCTACAGCTCGCTGGCGAGTACATTTCACAAAGACCCGGGTCATGGTCCTCTTGTGAGCCCTTCTACTCAATTTTACAAGTTCTACCTGTACGCATGACCGCTGAATCTGCTGCGTTTGATGCTCCGTGGGTTTTTCCTGCAGACCTGTACAAAGGCTTTACTGTAGATGAGACGTTTTCCAGAAACCCAGCGTATTTTACATGGCTAGAGGACCATCTGCAAAAGAACCCTGAGCAAGTGCCAGCACTCCAAGGGATCTCGGCGGCGCTCGCTGTGTTTTCTAATCGACATTTTCTGTACATGAACGAGAACGATGAATCGTCTTTCGCAGCCCTAGACACTATACAGCAGCTTATCCGAATAACCTCAAATCGCAAAGATGCTATGAAAGAACACGGGAGTAAACAAAATCTCAAGGCCACACAAAACGTACACCGAAAACTGAATGACGTTAGCAGCACTGACGAAAAAATCCTTGAGGAACTCAAAGCCTTGAGACCCAGCAACGCCAAGATGCAAGGCAGACAAGAAGAAATGACACTCACGTTGGAGGCGCTCATGCTTGGCATGTGTGGGAACCAGGAGCAGATCAGATCTCTGAAGGGCAACACTACCAAGATAAGTGCAGCCGTTCAAGATATCAGAAAGGTCACAACAACCAACCAAGCCGAAGTTGAAACAACTATCAGCAGAATCAAAGAAGAGATGTCCCTCGGATCAAGTGCGCTTTACGCGCAAGGTGACCGGCTTGCTGAACAGTTGGTCAGAGATATAGCGTGACTCTTCAACAACCTCCCTTCCAAGACCGTTGGTGATGTTGACATGGCGCTCTTTGACACATGGCTGAGAGATTCCAGCTACGTAAAGCGACTAGAAAGGAGGCTTCATGCATTCCACACAAATTATATAATCTCCATGAAGAAACTCGGCAAACGATCTTCCAACACAAAGACACAAGTAGGGCACGAAAGGCCATGCATTGAGGCAGGACTGGTAGAGACCAAGAACGAGTACGGACTCAAGCTGAAAGAGTTGACACTAAGCAACGCTGGCTTGATGGCAAGCTTGGCCCAAGCAAAGGCTCGTTTGCAGGAGCATGACGAAGCAGCGAAAAAGAACATAGAGACATTGCAATCCCAATTGGACTGGGTGCTAAAGCGCAGAGATGATCTAGTTTACGGGTTGACGGCAATTAGCTTCGAGGTGTATGAAGCTTGGGATGGAGAGACCGTCGATGTCGATCATGTTAGGAAACTGTATGACCTGGTCTGCGGCGAAGATCTCATCGTCCCGGGTCATGAGGTAGACGGGTAGCAATTCATCGCGCTTCGGGATATAGTGGCGGCTATACAGCTCTCAGAATTTCAGCTTCATGTCCTCCACAAGGCGAGCACATTGTTTATCACACATAATCCTTTGCTTTGTCTAACTGCTTAATTCTCGTTACAGTCCAGATATCTGGCTTCTTACATACAGACAAACAGCATCTTGACGTTCTACCTGCTGCAGTCCCTAGCAACTACTGTTCCGCCGTGATTCTCCTCTCCTGTGAGCCTGACTCGTTTCCTTCCCATCCTAAATTGTGTAAGGGCACTCTTCTGCTTCAATACTGGTAAGAAGAACATTCTGCGATCCACACTCTGTAGAAGCTGCGTGGCCCACGGGAGCGTAGTATCACACAGCACGCCCGGCAGATCCGCGACGGCGAGGTAATACCACCACGTGCACTATGAGTTCAGCGAACGTGCATGCGTGTTGGCACTCCTGTAGCGGCTTTTGCAGCGTATTGTTCCCGAATGTGGCGCAGCTCTGTGCAGAACTTGCACACATCATCTTGGTGGCGGAGACGATAGTGGTCGGGGCGCAGGCACAGCAGAAACGGGGACGTGCCGAGCTTCTTAGTAGTGAAGGTAGGGATCATCTTCAGATTAGCGCGCGGCACCTGCGATCGCGACAGGGACATTCGCACATCCGTCGTAGTAGACCCATAGGACCAGGTTTGTGCAGAAAATGAAGCTCTTTCACAGAATACTTCTCCAATATCCACAAAGTCGCGTTCTCTGGTGCGCAGCATAATACAATGAATAGCACCGCAGCTAACCATCGTGCCTGAAACGTGGCAGGGGCTGACCGCCACACATTTTTCGGACCGCAAAAGTACCAGTGCGAAGTTGAATGATTGAACAACGCCACGCACCCTGGAGAACCTATCCACGCTGTTCGTCTACAGGGGCAAACGATTGTCAGCCCTGTAAGCGACCGTGTCCCAGGCAGCGGTGCGAATAGTTTCGAAACAACATCTCTACTCCGTTTCCTGCAGTAGCCTCTACGGCGTCATACAATTCATTGCTACCGAACTAGTAGACCTGGCTCAATGCTGGCGTGGAGAATGCGGTGGACCATAAGTCACGATCCTTTCTGCCCTTCCAGCGGTGCCAGATTGTGGATGATGGCAGCACGCAGCATGCGCGCCGTCTCAACGCTCTTCCAACGCCATTGTAACCACAGGAAAGAATTGCATGAATCCAAACTTTCCGCGACGATTCAAGTTGCTGATACTGTTGGTCGCAGAAGCATCGCCGGCCCCTATTGCGCACAGAGGTCGGTGTCTTAGAATCGCTGAGACTGCATGCCTGATCCTACTAGTGTACAACTTAGGACGTCTCCTGAAAGATTGATTTAGACATCTCTTTCCCCAAATCCTCTTCTGCACAACCATCATCGATCGACATTTTGCTATTCAAATTCCCAATATCTATTTCGACCAAGTCCCTCGCCATGGTTCGCTGCACAGGCGTCACTGTGAAGGGAGATAGATGTTCCAGGAGCAATGCGCGGTGAGCCTTCGAAAGACGACATCAAACTTTGTGACGCTAACGGTTCTCGTCAGTGTCAAGTACCCATGGGCTCATGGCACCGATGGCAAGCTTGAGCGCTGCGCAGACCTCATCAGTAGCAACCTGCATTGGGACGAAGCTTCTTCTTCTACGCGAGTGGCGCGAGAAGAAAGAAGTAAGCACCCAAACGAGTCTGTTCACTCGCCATTTGCTCGCTCGGTGCTAGGTACGCAGGCTACAAGAGCCCTGGTCAGTAATCATCATTGATGCACAAGCCCAAGCATCACTAATTTTTCTCCAGCTGAGCAGCACTCTCTACCAGGCAGCCCGTGAGCTCGATCCGCGGGACCCCAGGCAGAACTCTCGGAGGTTCACTCTTGAGAAAGACGAGCCCAAGAGACAGCAAGATGCGGCCCGTGGCGCCTACATGCTGGAGCTGCAGGCATGGCAGAAGCTTGAAAGGCACAACAAGGAGATGGTTCCTACACACACTGAGACCGCCATCGATACCATCGTCCGTGTCGATGACTCTCACAAGAGGATTCAACGCCTGACTCAAGAAGTGATACTCATGCGCAAGAACCAGGACATCAACAAGGAGACTATCGAGGAGCTGAAGTCTGCGTCCAATAGCACTCTGGATGAGGTTGAGAAGCTCGGCAATGCTGTGCGCCAAATCGATGATATCGATGTGGTGAACATGCTCAAAGCCTTCAAACAGATGGAAGAAAGCCGCGTAAAGGATAGAGAGTCTATTGCGCACTTGGCTCGACGTGTAGAAGATCTGGACACGGAGTGTTGCCGCAGTCGCGAAGAGGTCTCGGGGTTGACAGATGCTAAGGAGAGGATGCAGGTTCGTATCTGCTCCAGAGGCCCGATCGTCGACTACCTTGACGACTACGAATGAGAGTCGGCAAAATGATTGGGGCTTGACGATCTTAGCGTGAAGGACTGGAGTTCGGCGGGATGCCTGTACTGTAGTCGACAAGGATGATCAGCGTAGCAAATTGTAGAAAATCTGATCTTCCTCATCCAAAATCTTTGGCGTGAATGACTCACAGTTTCTCTCAGATCTTGATCACCCAAAACGATTTCTTCTGGTCATCCCTGCTCTTACCATATACAATCACCGGCCTATTCATTCACATCGGCGCTCGTTCGCGGCCCACCTGTCTCAGCTACGAGTACCTGCGAAGACGTAGTTCAGCATCACCTGAGGAACGCTGCCGCAAATTCTCCATACCATCCGCACGCCACGGCACAACATGACCATGCGTAGAGTATCAAATCCATTGCTTTCGGCCTCATACCTCTCGCTACTGTCGACCGCACCCGATCCGTACAGGTGCCTATGCATTGCCCTTTACTGCGAGCGTATCTCCAAGGGCGCCTACGACCATGTCCGCGTTGGCATTTCGACACCTTACTCTTACAGCATGATGACAAACGTCTCTCGACCTCGTTCAGTCTTCTCGATCTCGCCTCTGAGTCTGCATCATTAGCTGCTGGGCGCTGCATCACACGGGCTGATTGACGCCCCGATGCTCATACATCTGGTTCACATCCACCGACCTTCGTACCGTTGTCCAAGCAAAATCGAACCAACACATCACCTCTACACCATAGAGGGCAGATTCATGGACATGCCTAAGCCCACGTATTTGAGCTTGCAAATGCTCTCTGTCGCATCTTGAATGACCTGTCTTCCACGCGTATGTCATTCCATGAACCTTGCCATCCTGGAAAGATATCCCAGCGGTCTTATACTGCCAACCGCCCCGAGCCGTACCCCTATTTTCCATCATATACCCGGCCTGGACTGTCAACACTCGTGGAATTACTACTGCACCGGTGCCTCTCGCCCGCAGTGTTGTTTATGACTTTGTCACTTTCGTACCGCGTCCTGTGCCTGTTCGACTGAGGAAGGGAGTCGTCCCGGGGCTCTAGAGGAAAGTCCATGAGCTCGAAGCTTCAGCTTTGGGTGGGCTCGGAGTGGCTTCTTTATGATATTGGCATTCGACAACCTTCGAACTCGGCATGCTATCTTATAGGCTCGAGATCCGAACCTTCGAAAATCATCGCCAAGTATCACGCGTGGTCCGGAACAAGCCTTCTGTAGGAAACATTGGCATTTGCTCTCCTGCGTCCCCGCGATGCGTTGTGTTAGGAGTGCTCGGTGGTGGCCGAGGTTTTCTATGACGCTAGGCAGACGCTGGCCAAGGTGCTGCTACCGAACCAAATCACTTAATGTCCAAGGCAAGTGAGCAGAATCGGCAACATGTTCTCTTTGCCCCCATTTGTAGACTTGGCCATGTCCCTCTTTCCATCGCCGGCCTGGGTCGTGAACCTCCTCAAGATTCCAACCGATCTAATTCTTGGTCTCCCCCATACTAAGCACAATCAAGTACGCCGCCAGCTCTGAACTCAAGTCAGACCTTGCAGTCATGTGCACAGATGCATTCTTGATCAGCTGTTAAATAAACAACTCGGCAAAATCATGGGCTGTAAACGTGTCGCTAGTAAACCTTGACGCCGAGCCAGCGTGTGTCCCGTAGTGGGCTCCCTTGCCTGCTGCCAGGACTGCGTCCCTCTCTTGCACCTGCGACCCTTATCTCACCTTAGACGGACGCACACTCACCAGCTTTTGACCGCTGGTCCCATGCTCCACAGTCACCGGCGGAGAAACGGCGGCATTCCCATTGCGTCGTTGGAGTCCGCACCCGACGAACGCAAGGCGCTGCCAGACAAAATTGCTGATAATTTGCCTGTGTATGACATACGGCCCATCACGGTCCTCGCGTTCTTGACGTCGAGCATGCTCCTGTTGTTGAGGTTCAGTTTGTGTCCGCCGTTGAAGCTGTGCGCAACTTGTCATGCATGGACAGTATCCTAACCTTATAGGGACATGATGTTGAGGTCGTAGCCATTCTTCAACTACTTCATGGAGTAGGGCTTGGTCCGCCTGCGGAACTAATCGAGTTAGCGCGCGGAAGCGGCGTGTGGGCATGACGATCCGCACGATGACGATCCGCACGACGACGCTCTTGCTTTGCGTTCACTAGCCGTATCACCCGCGCGCATAGTCGTGAGCTGTGATATCGTGATGAACACAGTCGCGTCCGCCTGGTCGCTGGAAAGCTTTGATTTGGTTCGGCGATGCCTTCCAGCTCGACAATCTCGTTGTTGTCGGAGTCAAAAGCGGTCGCCGGGCTTACGTCAATCTGTACGGAAGTGGGCCTGGACCTTTTCGATTGACTATCCCATTGTGCCCATATTTCCGGATTCGCATGCGGGGTTTCTTGTGACGGCCTTTGTGGCCTGGCCAGGTCCTTGACGCCATACCTCTCTGTGGGCTGGTTCTCGTACATGTGGCAGCAGCCGCACACAAGACTATCTTTGCGCTTATTCTTGTTATACGCCGACGACTTCGGTCATTTGGTGCCATGCTCATACCTGTGCCCTTGTGTCATGATAGTCCTCACGCAGTTGTGGCAGTCACCGCGTGGCTAGGATTTCTCGCGCCCTCTTGTGTACATGCCGTAGACTGCAACCTTAAGTTAGCGCATGCAGATGGATCTATATTCACTCGCCTTTCTCCTGTGTGCTCACTCGACATGAGATTGTCTTGCGCTCGTGGGCGGGCAACGAAACCAGCGCAAAAAGCAAGGCAGGCTGAAGGCAGTGCATTCGAGCGCGTACGAGAGTGTGGAAATGCACGACACTGTTTACGTGCTGATTTGGTTGAGGTCGTCCGCTAACTCTTTCGATGCAACGCCATCACCGGTGAACACACCAGAGGCTACGTGGTTGTTCGAGAGGTTGGTAGCTGCTATGTTCCGAAGGAGGATGGCGTTCAAGATCGACACATCGTCACCTGTCAATGCCAGATCTGGGTGCGACGGCTTGTTCCTCCCCACGGCCTCAATCCCGATGAGATTTGAACACTTCACCGACGCTGCCGGTCAATTACCAATACATTTTTCACCTCGGCCATGCCCAACATTACCACACCCCAGCAGGCTACCCTCCGAAATTGGGCATGTGTGAGAGTAAACCCCGTTCCAACTACAGGGTGGAATCAAGACGGCTCCTAACCGCTCCACCTTGAAGCTCTTCACTCTGAGCACGATGAAAGGCGCGGGGACTGATTTGAACCTATCATAGGACTGCACCTGTCGCGCAGCTTCCTTGGGATCGCATTTATACCGGCGTTCCGGTCGTTGCAGAGGTTGACCACGTCGTCCAAGTCTTTTCTCTCTTTTGCCACCTTTGGAAAACCAAAGATGCAAGGGCCTTTCGCAGTGGGCCTGAAGCAACGGGTTCATAAGCCACCATGCATACATCTTTAGGAAGAGGATGCAGGGCGAAACACCAACAATACAGACAGCGCTGTTGGTCACAAAATGCCAACGCAGCCTTGATCGACGACAGGCAAGAGCACCAGTCGACCTCCAGAAACCTACAGGGAGTGTCGCGCTAGTCACTCTCTAAGGGCGGAGACCACAGGATGATGAGGACGCCCAAGGCCTCACCCGAGGAGGACAATTTGGTGGGGGCATTTCAGGATTGCGACTCGAGCACAGAGACGGACACGAACCAGTCCATGAAGCAGCATGCGTCCCAGAGCGAGATATCGCAGCCATGTCGCGACCCTTGTATCTCCACGAGCTGGTCCGTGGTCAGCTGCCAGGTTGTGGTGCCAGCAGCCAATGACCGGGCTTGAGGAAAAGACAGTCCAGACCCTTGCGCATGCTCATGGCGGTAGGCGAATACAAGAGCCACAGTATAGAGGCTATCCTTAGCATAGGTTGGCTCGGCGCTCGAGCGGCACAATGATGGGCATGGCTGCTCCTACATTGCTGGCCATGCTTATCAACGAGCTCGTACCTGGGGCATACGTGATCTACCCGGCACCACAGAGACTACATCATGCCGCATTCGGTGACTAAGCAGGCAATCATGGAGTTTGCCCCAGAGCAGGTCAGGAGGACGAGCATGGCTGCGCGCATAGGCAGAGTGAGAAGACGATCAATATTTAGTTCGTGAATCTGGGCTGGCTTATTCTATCATTGAGCTCTGTGCTTGGGAGCCTTGTTGTGGCGATCCCGATCCTTAGCATAACATTTCGTCCACAGACAAGTCTTCCATCAACGACACGCCGTGAAGCGTGAGCATTAGCATGGCTACCTTCACCGACAGGGTGACAGACAAGAATGTGCCCATACCCTATCGCTGAGCCTGGCGATGGATATGGTGAGTATGCAAATGGGCATGGGCGTAGGCAGACCCATGGCTTCGCCTGCGTCTGGACGAATGGTGCAGGATGGGAAGTTGGCGTACAACAACGGGTACAAGCTCAGCACTGAACGCCGCGATATCTGGCACTGGGCGAAGATTGATCGGCACGGATCATGCACACCACGATTCTCAGGTTGTGGCTTTCCAGTGAGCATACACACGTGTCAAATACCCTCATCCGCCCTTCGAGGGCTATGGCTCTGAGCACGATTGAGAGCGGATCCTACGGTTGAGGCTCATAGCCGAGATGGCGGATTTCGACAACCTGACGCCAGGGACCCGTCCGCGACCTCCTCCACCCCTCAACCTTGGTCCAGATTCAAAGACCGAACCTGAGCGTGAATCAGTGCATGAGCATGGGTGTATGTGCGTGATCACGAAGTGAACCATGGTGTGATAACACCTTTGACGCGGAGTCGATGTTGGGGCTTGACGGTCCCTGATTTGAGGGCGCGATATTCCGAGCGCCCACCAACACTATGTGCTATGAGGTCGAGCAGTCCTTCAAGATGAGGACTTTTTGCCACCCGGCCATTCGAAAAGGCTCCCCGATGGAACAGGTCTGACCCCGGCAGCAACTGGACGGGCGTGCAGGCCAGTGAGATGACCACATAGATGCTCACTGGCTGTTTGCAGGTACCGTCGCGGTGACGGAAGTGATTTTGAGGGCCGCAAGGACGAGCCTTGGGTTAACAGTCAACGAATGGGCCTGACCGCCCTGCTCCGTGCACAGGCGCTATTGGATGATGCGATCACGCGGGGTCACAGGGCCTAGATGGACCTTCCAGATCAAACTTTCGACGAGTCGCTCAAGACCAAAGCCGTGCGGCTTACGGTAAGGCATGAAGAACATCCGTGCCTCAGCGCTGAGCTTATGCGTGAGCGTGTTCAGGAACATGATCTACGATTGCAGAAACCACTCTCAATTAGGTGCATATACGTAGGAGCCAATCTATCTGAGGCCTAAAGATAGACTACTCGACCGTCTCCAAACGCTCAAATGACCGGACAACCTTGAAAGTGGCTGTCAGCGGGGATTTTGAACAACACCGGGAGATATGTGCCCTCCGTACAAGCTCCCCATCGAGGTCAGCCCCAATCAAAAGTCGTTCGCGAACAGCATGTATCGGCCGCGCACTCTCATCTATTACCTGAACGCGCGCTTATATAACAGTTGATCAACCCTTCAGCCAGCTGACTGCCACTCCGAGCATTAGGCCTGACTATGACCAGAGACCGGAGCATGAGATCGAAGGCACACAAGAAATTGCGATGAGGTCATCATGAGCACTGCTCCGGACAGGCGCCCGAGACCTTGCACAAGATCAAGACCACGATCGCCATCACGATATCGTCTGGAAAGCGGTCATCACCGTACTCACTCACGCTTGCATGACGCTCAATCAATCGATCCCTGGAGACCGCCATGCCGGAGGAGATGTTCAAGGCTTCTGCCAGCGTTGCTTGCTGGTCCAATCATCCATGAAGATCTCCGGAGCGTCAGGCGGGGAGTCAAGCTTGTCCACGTTGGCGTACCGTTCTCGCCCGAGTAGCAAACAATGTCCACCTTTTTCCTTCCGAATACTATAACAAAGCCGAACGTGGACCAGACCCGGAATGAGACGTCGACCCCATGAGCCCATCCGCCCCTACCAAACCCCCACAGTGGTTCATAAAATCATAACCTTGCCTAGGTTCGCAACAGTCGTCTTGTACCATTGTTGCGTGACGCAGAATATCATGCATCGAGGCCGATGTTCGGATAGCCAGCTTTGACCACGACCCTGGGCGCACTCGCGTTGCCCTCACCGTTGTGCGGCATGGAGTTGACCCAGGGCGTGCACACGGTTACCATCGTGCTTGAACTTGTGCAGTCCGAACCGCCTCTCATCACCTTCAGGAGCCTCAACAAGTTTCCGGCGGTTTGGCTCCCCAGACTTATTATGAAAATGTGGTTGTAATCGCCACCGCCAACATTGACAATCACCACGTGTTTTTACCGCATGCGCATGCCAGTCCATCTGTCGAGGTCTTCCTCCATAGTCTTAAGCTCAGACAATCTTACAAGAGCGGCTGTGCGTACGAAATGGAGTCGACTACTGGGGAGAAAACGGATGGGAACAATTCCAGCAGTCCACTCCAGTTCACACGCACACCTGCTCTTGTAAGATAGCCACAGTCGCTATCAGACTCTGTAATCGCTGGAATCTACTCAATTCAGTATCTCCATAGTCAAGTTCACATCGTAAAGCTTGACCAAGACCAGGCGCGACACGGTGCTTTGCCTCGCATAGCTGGGGTTGGTCGCCGATTCGTGATAGGGCGGTAGCTCAGCTTCTTGCACCCAAGCCAAAGAGTTGTCAATGGTCACTCCGCACCCAAGAATCTGGGCTGCCACCCTTAATCAAAGTAGTTAATGATCCGGTGCCTGCAAGCTGTCTTCATTAGGTCTCGACGCAACAGCTCCATTTTTCTCTTCTGGAGTCAAGTACACAGACCCTGCGATGTAAGCTAACGTTGTGAAGAACGGTTCGACAGATGATGTAATTCAAGACGTGGGCTCACAGCATAACCCTCCACAGAGGTCTGCATTGATGAAAGAGTGGCTCGTCATCTACACCAGGCTCAGGGTCTTCCAACTCGTGCGGCCGAGCAATGGACAACTTTACCCAAATAACGAACATGCCCAACGACAAGTCCGACCCCGACCACATCCATCTGTAGACGAGGGTCCATTGATTTTAAAGGCATAAGCAAGAGATGAAGAGTCAACGCATGTTATCACCAACGAATGTGGATACCCCTGAGCGAAAAGCTGGTTCTGATGAAAGTACTGGTCTTGGGCCGCGTTTCTGAATTCAAGCAAATGCACCTCCCTGTCCGAAAAAAAGACTTATCCGGAGCCAAGATGTCAAATCTGGACATCAGCAGCGTGTCGACCTTGCAAAGCTCGGGGCCAAAGGGCATGGCATGGTTTTCGTGCGCTGTCGGCCCTGAGCTGCACCTCAGACCTAAGCACCGGCTAGAACATGTCTGAGGGTATCGCTACGGTCGTGCTTCAATGGTACACGCAGGATGCGAATATACAGGAGACTGCGCATTGGCGTCGTTGATGGTGAATGCGATCAGACATTCTGCGGCGTGTCCATTGTCAACAAAACAGAATTCGCGAAATGGTGCACCGGAACCCAGTAATCGATGTATGTAGCAGTCGTTTGCAAAGCATTTTCCGAAGCCACGGACATCTGTCCACCCTGCTCACACCAAACACCAATCTTTTGATTTTTAGGTTGCCCTTCTAGGAGCCCTAAAAATCACAGCACCTGAACGAGCTCGCAGCGCTGAGTCTAGGCGTGCCTCCAACGTCCACCTAGGTCCCTGCGCTGACGCGCAGAGGAGTCTAACAGGATGGCAGAGTCACCCTTGTCCCGCCACACAGGGTTGCTAAACCCTGTAGTCCCCTAGCAGCTCTATACACGCGCCCTAAGACAGCTACAGGAGGAAGTATATTACTCTGCGCCCCCTCTTAGTAGCTAAAACTCTAGTAGGGGTGCTCCTAAACCTTGTGCCTTTAATACTATTTAACGCTACATTAATAAGACTTAGAAAATTACCTAGCTCTAGAACGCAATTACTACTGCCTTTGCAGCAGTAGTTAATTAGCATGCTAAGAGCTACACAAACTTATAAGAGGCAAAGATTGCAGAGGAGCTGCAGCACAGGGTTATCTAGGCCCTAACTGCCCCTCTCTCCCCTAGCGTCTCCCCCCTAAGCTCCTAATAGAGCAGCAACACAGCGTGCAGCAACTAGAGGAGCTAAGAATCTAGACGCTGCTCTTAGGCAGATATAGCTTAAGACCCCTAAATCTTAAAGACAGGCCGCAATTAACCTCTACCCCCTGCTAGGACTCTACTCTACCTGCTAGCTAAGCTAAAAGAAGACTACTAAATATTTATAGCAGTATCTAATCTAGCAATGTAACTATAGTAACCTTCTCCCTTTGCAGTAAGACAGGCACTATGCAGGAACATAGGCAGCATCACGCTCTAGGACATTCCTACTGCAGCACTAGTTAAAACAGGGTGGGCTATCACCCTAGCCAACAAGGCAATCTAGGACTAGCTTATGACTTAAGAGAACTAGGAGCTTATGCTTAGAGCTCTAGATAGAGACACAGTCAGACTTTTAGAGCGCTAGATTAACTACGCTGTATAAGGAGTTCCTAGCTCCTTCTAGACCCTAGAAGGGACAGAGATACCTACTACTACCTAACTAGTTAAAGAAGAAGTCTACTTACAGACAAGAAAGCAGCTAGCTAGCTACAGACCCTCACGTTATAGAGCTAACAATTAAGGCCTTACTACCTAGATTGTCTCCTACAAGGAGCTAGTCTAGGTGTTTAGGCTCTTTAGCACTAGCTAATTCTCTAAAGAGATTAACAAGCATTCTACTATCTAGCAGCATAACCTAGGCTGCTAGGGCTACTGCAACGCAGCTTAGTGTACTTAGATAGCCTGCTGCGTGCACTGCAGCAACTGCACAGACAGGCACTAAGGCTAGTACAGAGAGGAGTGCTCCTACAAAGCCTTATGCGCTAACTGCTGCAGCCTACACCTAGCTAGTCACTCTAACTGCCCTGCAGCCCCTTGCTAGGTTAACAGACACATCATTAAGCCTACAAAGGCAGATCTAAAGGCTATCTGCTGTGCAGGCAAGATAGCACAGCAGCACATCTACAGAACTGTTGAAGAGACTCTGGAGCAATTAATCTCTTAGCCTAAGGCAGCCCCGCTAGCGACTGTAGAGCTAACAGCCCCTTATGCCTCAGCACAGAGGCAAGAAACAGCTGCAGCACCTAGAGCTACTGCTCTTCCTGCACCTGCGCTGACTAATAGCAGAGCAAAGAGACTAAGGCAGGCTGCTACAGGCACAAGAAGCCTAAATGTAGGGCAACTGTTAGCTGGCAGCCTTTGCCCTTAACTAACCATCTACACTAACCCTTCTACCTTAGAGAGGGAAGACGTCAGCATAAGCAATAACTCCCTATCCTTATGCTAGAACACCCCTTTAATACTCTAGCTAGGCACAGATAACTTAGCCTCTAAGTGTGCTAGGCAAACGTGGGCAAGTGCTCTCCTTAGCACATTGCATTGCTAGAAACAGCCTTCTAGAAGGGCATAGACGTTGTATGCGTTCAAGAGCCCTTTGTATACACTAACTTAAGAACTTCTACCTACCTAGGCTACAGGCACCTAGCGCCTATTAGCACCTAGAACAGCCCTAACACAGCAGGCTTAGCACGCCCTAGGGTAATAACCTACATCTGCAAAAGACGCTGCCTGTAATATTAAGCTAAAGAGAGCCTTAATTATCTAGACATGCTTTAGACTGTAGTAAACAGAGTTTCTATACTTAACTGCTATAGGCAGCTAAACACCCTACATATTATTTAATACGTCTTATATCTTATACCTCCCTAACACTGCCTTGTAGGAGGAGACTTAAACGCTAGACACAAGTCCTTTAAGCCTAGCACTACTACACTCTACAGAGGCGCAGAGCTAGCTAGGTAGGCTAATAGCTTGTCTATAGACTATATTAGCGTGCTAGGGCAGGCAACACACTATGCAGAACATGTCCTAGACCTTACCTTCTCTAACATCCTATTTGCCTAATTAACTGTTAATGCTAGCATGCACAGTAGCTCTGACCACAAGACAATAGTTACCTCTATTCCTATCTCTACTCTAGGCACTTAGCGCCTTAAGTAGTACTACTACAAAGTTGCAGAGGCAAAACTCCCTAAGTTTACTAGGCTAGTAGAGATAGGAGTTAAGAGCATCCTAGACCTGCTTACAGCATAGGATGTAGCATAACTAGATAAATACGTTAGGCTACTTACACAGATAGTAGAGCACTTAATATAGACAGCAGGCAAGCCTAACTATAAGAGCAGCTGTGCTGCGCTATAGTAGACTGCAGAGTGCAGAACAGCCTACTACGCCTACAAACAGGCAAGACAGCTCTGCTCTAGCTGTCTACCTAAAGAGAGACAGGCCTTTAAAACTACAGTCTAACAGGCAAAGAGACAGTACTAGAGGCACGTGATTGACAATGCTAAGGATAACAAAGACCTGTTTAAGATTATTGCCTAGCATAAGCTTACGCTAGAGAACTAAGACGCTCTGCTTGTAGTAAACAACGCAACTATAACAGACCTCTTAGACAAGGCAGAGGCTCTTAGAGAGGAAATTCTTAACTAGTTCTTGGCAGAGGACAACCTTAGCTGCCCCCTAGAAGAGACTGCATCCTTGCTTCTATAGAGCACGCACATCTTACTAGAGGAAGCTGAGTGTAACACAATAGGAGTCTTAAGTACCTCGCTAGGCACTAATTGCTCTACTGTACAGCTGCTCTGCGCATGCTAGGCCTTTGCAGGGGAGCTTATACAAAGGATCTTCTAGTAATGCTTACAGCTTAATTACTTCCTAGCACAATAAAAGCTGGCAGAGGTGGCAATAATACTAAAGGCAGGGAAGACAGACTACACTTCGCCACGCTCCTAGAGGCCTATAGCGCTCCTCTCCTGCATTGGAAAAGGACTTAAGCGGACTGTGGCTAGATAAATAGCATAGATAGCCATGACTTACAAGATCCTCAGCCCCTAGCACGGTGGCGCCCTCCTAAGGCGTTCTGCAGCAGACCTTACTGCAGCGCTTACCTACAACACTAAGGCAGCATAGGCCTACAGGAAGCATGTTACAATGATTACTCTTGACGTGCAAGGCGCCTTTAATGCCCTTCTTAAGAACTAACTGCTGCACTAGATAGCCTAGCAGGGCTAGCTATAAGGGACGCTGCTCTTTGTAGACTTGTTCCTTACTAACTGCAGGATTTAAGTCTGCCTAGGCTAGGTTACTACCCCTAGCTACCCTGTCGCCTGTGGCACTCCCTAAGGCTTGCCTCTCTTACTTGTCTTGTACACCCTGTACCTAGCTAAGCTACTTGCTATAGACACTGAACAAAGGTTTGGGTATGCTGACGATGTGTGCCTATACTGTGCCTCACACTTAATAGACAACAACGTCAAGCTTCTAGCAGCAGATCTGAGGCAGATTTGAGCATAGGGAGAAGCTAACAAGGTTATCTTTGCCCTAGAGAAGCAAGAGATAATTTACCTAACTAGACAGCGTAGTAGCTATACCCCTCCCTGTGTAGTAGATGAGCAGCTCACAATCTACCTAATTCCCCTAGGGGGGGAGCACAGCTAGCCTGCCCTGCAGTGGCTAGGAGTCTAGTTTGACTGCAGACTTACCTTTTAAAGACATGTAGCTATACGCACTGCACAAGCTGCTAAGGTAGCTTGTCACATACGCAGCCTGGTAAGGACTAGCTGCAGACTACTAGCCAGCTCCCTTCGCAAGGCTACTATTGCCTATGTATACCTATTACTTCTATATAGGAGTGAGTGCTAGTACAGAGGCTGCACTAAGGAGCTAAACACACTTAAGCTAGGTAGGCTATAACAGGTCAGCGCCTACGTTAGATGGCACATAGCTGCTATAGACAAGACACTAGCTATAGCAGCAAGGGGCGTCCTGCCTGTGTGGAGAACAACCCCTACAGCTACGCTCTTCTAAGACGCCAGACTGCTATCTGCACAGGCAGCACTAGAGGAAGCTAAACTTAGATTTGCAACTTACCTGCGCACTATAGACGCTAATCACCCTCTAACTAGGCGCACAGCAGTGCAGTATGTTAATAGAGGCGCAAAAACTAGATAACTCTAGCAAGTTAAGACTAAAGTTTAACAGATAGCAGCTCTCCTGCTAGAGATCCCTAGGACTACACTGTTAGCTCCACACTACTTAAAAGGCTGCTAAACAGACCTAACGTCTAGCCTAGACAAGAAGATTGCTGCAAAGGCTTTTAACAAATAGTAGACTTAGCTTCTAACTATAGACGTTACAATCTTCTTAGATAGCTCTAAGCAGTACACAAAGGGTAGAGAGAAGCAAGTTACCTATAGCTTTGCAGTGTATTAGAACAGAAAACAGATATATTAAGGGCGCAGCTTACTTAACCCTACCTTACACGTCTTTAACGCAGAGGTAGTTAGCGCCTAGAGGGGCCTCTAACATACTATAAGACAGCCAGCGCTCTGTATACGCTGAATCTGGCTGTGTATTAACAGCACCTTAGTCGTATAGGGTCTTAGAGGCAACGCGCCTCCTACCTCTTAATAGGCCTTCCTTAAATGCTATAGAGTAATAGAGATATACAACATTATAATTAAATAGGCTCCTAGACACTAGGGCATTAAAGGGAATAAAGTAGCAGACAGACTAGCTAACCTTAAAGCGCAGTACCTATTAACCCTAACTAGAAAAGCTGCTACACCTACACTCTTAGGTATTAAGACAATAGCCTAAAAGACGCTGCGTCTCGCGCAACAGAGCTAGTGGTCTGACAGGAAGCTTAAGCTCTCTAGGTGGTACAAGAGCTAGAACTTAGACTATGCACCACGCAGACGTCTAAAGGAACTAGACCTACTAAGAGCTACCTTAGCTAGACTACTCTCTATATAATCTAGACATAGGGACTTTGTGTGGTATTATTGTAAGTACAACTACTAGGACAGAAGCCTTACCTGCTTGTGCAAGTAGGATAAGACACTAGAGCACCTTGCGCTCTGCTGCAAGACCCTAGCAACTTTTAGCAGATAGCCACTTTAGCTACTGTTACTACTAGCTAGCAAGGCTAAGAGCCTAGCCTATATTGCAACACTGCTAGAAGACATAGAGGCCTTTGCAGCCTTTATTAACCTTACGCAGTACTATACTAAGATCTGCCCACGCTAGCTCTTGCAGCCTGGCAACAGCAGCACCTAGTGGAATCTAGTCTAGCACTACAATCACGCTACTCCCTACCCCCTACCTTCCCTTATTACCTCTACTTCTTACTCTCTACTCTCTCTACTCTCTCTCTACTCCTCTCTCTTAGCTTATAAATGCCTTAGAACGTAAGGAAACCTCTCTTATGTACATACTCTACTTAGTCTCCCTAACTAGAATAGGAGCTGCAGCTCTGAAATAGTAGCAATACCCGCGCAGGCAAGAAATGCTCTCTAAGGTAGTGGCAACACTATAATTCTATAGCTTAGCACGTCGTATATGCCCTTTGGGAGGCAAGATAGTAGACCTATTCTCTATCAACTAGACGTAAAATGAATACTAACCAACCAACCAAATCCACCCTGCTCACCGGAGATCATAAAAGACCTCCGCGACCGGCATTAGACGACCTCATAGCCCCGCACACGACTGGTTGATCCACAAAGTTGCCTCAAGAGGAGCGAAAATCCGCCAGCGCGCTCAGGACTCTGGTCAGGACTGAAGAGATAGCTCGGGAGTGACGGTACGCTCGGTCTCACAGCTGCTCTCGTACATAAGGGCCAGAATGGTTGCGCAGACGCAGAGACGCAACTTGGTGATCAGGATCCTTGCTATGAGCTCGAGTCTCCGCGTGACACCGACCGAGGAGGAGACATCGTGCGAGGTCTCTCAGAAAACGACGATCGTTAAGTACGTCAAGTACAGCACATCGAGTACGCCTGCGGATGTGGCGACGCACAGCATGTATATCAAGTCAAAAGCCTCAGACCTGGCGGACACGACCAAGTTAAGCAATATAGCCGACAACGCCACGATTCTGTGTCGGTACTGGCCGAAATTGCTTCACGTCCGTAACCTACTTAAAGGTTCACGCTCGAGACCTTGCGCACTCCCAAGGATGCGATTCCATTGTCGAAAGGGCAGGATCACTACTCTCAGCGGCTATAAGTCAGCAGCAGGTCGTTCCTGAGTATGTGCACGACGGACTATCTCATGTCCGAGACCAAGCCGACTCCACAGGCCATCCGCGCTAGAACCCAAGCAGCAACCAATGTGGCGCCTCGGAATCATGAGCCGCCCTGCGCCGATGGGCGGCGGGTGGTAGCTCATGATGTCTCTTGACCCAGTTCAGCTGACCGCAATCGTTTTTCACTTTATGTTCATCTTCGATTTCCATTACCATAGGGATAGTTACTTAGCTACTTCAACATAGCCGCGCCTACACGGTTTTCCTTGTTGCTGCACTTGGCATTCCAAGTTCGCGCTCGACTGTTGCTTCAGCTCCACCGCTTGGTCTTCGGGCCCGTCATCGTCCCTGCTCACTCCGTTGTCTAAAGCCACACCCTTGAGTGTTAAAGTCATCGACTGTGTAACTTGTTTACAATCGAGCAGCCGTAGCGAATTCTGCCCACAGACGTTCGCCTGACCGTGTTCGCGTACCAGAGCACCCAGGAGATCTTAATCCACTCGTGAAGAACTCCGCTGGCTTGTGCGTAACAAGTCGATCGCAGCAATGTTCTCCTAGCATTGCTCTCTCGTTGTAAGCTCTGGGTCTAAGTACGGCGTGGCGTCTAGGCACGGCTTTGATATGGTGTCTTTACCCTTCAAGTCACCAGACGAATGATTTTCTCCACCCACGTTGTTTTGAGACAGTGTCTCCGTCGAACCTCTCCTGCCCGCTATTCACGTTACTGGCTATCACCCAGTTTGTGTTGTCTGACATTCACCACTTCCCCGACAGAAGGCAAGGGCCGTCGACGCGTGACCGCTTGCCCAGACATGACATTTGCACCTACCGCGCCTCTCGCGCACGGCCCTACCTCTCGGCCAGTAGTGCGCTAGACGCCTGTGGTAGCACATTTTGTGGGTAGCTAAAAGGCGAACGGATTCGGCCGGCTATGTGCAGAGGACCAGAAGGAAGCGCTTTTGAATAGCGACAATTCGGCATAACAATTCATCTTCGACAGCAGAGGTGAAGCGTCAATGAGCGAACCTTTGACGGCTACAATGCAACAACCGTCAGGTGAATCGCTGCGGCGCCGAATACGAACAAGTCGCAAGAGCCTACGAGTGATTGATGCAGCTACAGCCAGCCTGCGCTCAGATGTAGACTCAAGTTCGGTGCTTGAAAGGACATGGCGAGGCTGAGGCCCCATTCTGTTGGATGAAAGCCGCCCATCGGAACCGCGGAGTCACCCGCCGCGTAGCTTTTCGCAGTCAACAAGTGGCCACGAAGCCAAACTCAGCAAATCCGCACCTGTTCCCGGACCAGAAATATCCTAGGGTGCCTAACGTTAATAGCACTCGAGTCGGGATGTACGTGCTGCTGGAACGCTGTGAGCGCGAAAGATAGCCGATACTGAGGTTCCATTGTGCAGGCCCCAGCATTGTCTGGTAGCTCTTCGCCGATGGATTGTAACTAACGCCCAAGGACGATCTCTTCCCTTGATGTCACTGGCAAGGTGCATTATCTTGTGGCCGGCGCGGAAAGGCACGTTCGAGGACGTGCCGAATTTGCGTGTTGAAAATCACCTTGACGTCGCATTGTCCAATTCTGTGAAGTACCACCAAGTGTGAGATATCGCAAAAGGCAAGGCTTCTTGGTCGGTCAATGAGTAAGTGCCTCGTCGGGACACCTTCTTCGTTCTATCCTTTGCGGCAGAGCCGACAGGAAGGAAGAAGAGCGGGCCATCGCTCGCACGAGATTTGGTTGTTCTCCTCGTAGGCTTACAGCTACTCGACCAATCTCGACGCTGCAGCACCAAGCTCCATACCGCCTGAGATCCCAAACTTACACAATTACAAATTGATAAGAGACGAAAGTCATCGATACGGGTAGACACGACCGTTGATGGAGCCACTGATGTAGCTGCTGTGGTTGTATGAGCAAACGCCTCCATGTCATCATTGCCAAGGTTGGAGGCCTTTGTCAGCGGACTGCTGCGGATTTCATCGCAGCCTTCGCTCGTTGCCGCAACAAGACCGCTCGATCATCTGGACGCGGCGACCCTCGTCACAAGATGAAACCTTACACCACATGTATGTAACCTTTGAAACAACTTCCACGCAATGTACAGTGTAGGTACACAAGAATTGCCAGAATCACGTCTTAAAGTCATCCTTGGTACAAAAGGCACGTGGGGTCACGATGGTCGAGCGCTGCCGCAAGTCAGACCGAACCTTGTTCAACACTGAGTTTGCGCCGACCAAAACTTTCCGCGGATGGTAGTGTATGAGTAGTCTTCATGTTATTGTGCGAGGATCACTTGATAAGGCCATGGATAGAAAGGGACGGGCCACCAGCGAAGTAGGCCGTCTATGCCGCACTAGACGATTTTTCGGTTCTACGAAGGCATGCTTTCACGCGGTGTTTGTCTATACGGGGCTCACGCAAAGTAACATGACCCGGCAGGCTAAGAGCGTGTTCAGACACTCAGGCCTGCTCGTCAACAGTCTTTTGTATCTTCATGATTTGGCAAGATGCAGTCTATAAGTCTATCAAAGCAAGCAGTCTATGAGTCTATCGAATCAATCAGTCTATAACAAAAAGTATCATGTTCAGGTCAGCGAGAACCATCAATCAGAGTTCCACCGCTGCAATCTGGCGCTCGTCGCGAACACCGGGCCTCAAGCTCGACCCCACGGACCAACGACTTCCACGAAGCTTCCCATGTGGAAGTCTCTCAACCCATGCTTCTCGAACCACAACTTTTTCAGGTCGATTATCCGCCAGTGATCTTGATCCGCAAACATCCACCACTCCACATACTTGTGCTTCACTACTACACGAGTCCTCCAGTGACCATCATCCCACGAAATCTGAACAGCCAGTAGTGCTCTCTCGAGAAAGTTGTACCAGACCATTTGCGCAGATGGCTTGATCCAGCACCAGTGCAGTCTGGAGGTCGACATGATGAGCTTGTCTCCAGCAACCTCCTGTTCATATGAGTCATCGTCGGGTTTATCGCACATATATACAACGGCCAAGTAACGCCTGAGACAAGGCAGGATGTCAGTAACCCCGTCTTTTTTGCTGGTCGGCAGCTCGAGGGTTATCGAATTTGACCCGCACTTCCCTGGGAAAAAGACCACTGGGGTTATACCCGGCAAGGCGCAAGGAACAAAGTCTTCAACGAAGCGGGCGAAGCTCTTGCCTTGAATTACAAGGTCGTTGTTACAGTAAAGTGGGAAGAACTCGACGCGGATCTGCTTGTTGACGTGTGCAAGAGAGAAGGGGTACTGCCTCTTCTTGTTTTCGTTCTTGCTGGTATTGCGACTCGAGCGTTGGATGGGAGCAAGCGTGGTCTCTGGTGCTGGCAGCACCATCGAGTAGATCATGTTGCGCAACTCTATCAAAGAGATTAGTGAAATCTTCGGGGACGAACAATCTTCTGGCATACCGCCTGGAAGGTCCAAGAACCTGAATACATTGCTGGGCTCAGGCTGTTGAGTGGCAGGCAGATGATGAGTTCGCTGGAGACGAGGGCTTGAACGTGGAGCCTTCGTGATGGGGCTCCTGCGAGGGGTGTTCGTAGTTGAGCGATGAGCGTTGCCCACAATCTGAGGCTTGGTCTTCGCCATGTTGCTCCGATGTTGCTTAGAAAATAGCAAGGCCACAGTCGTTACTTTTATGCATGCTCGCCAAAGCAAGGTCTCACTATGATAGGCGTGCTGTCCCTTGGCTCGCTCATGTGCTGGCTGTGCAGGTAAGACATGCTGGGTCAGAGTCAATGTTAAACCGCACCAACGATGGGATCTTGCATTGAATGAATCCCGGCCACACACTCATGCTTGACTACCGCAGCTTATATGGGCTGCTGTGGAATTACGCCTCCATCCGGCGCGTTCAGTTGTGGCAAGTCGCTCTCTGCCGGCTAAACCGGTCTTCGTTCTACACATTTTTTGGCGACTTTGCGCAATACACCTTGCCAAACTTCTGTGGTTAATTTTGATACTATTCGTGCGTGATATGTCTGAACACTTCCTCAAACTAAAGGCAATATTGTATCTATAACATGTTGTTGCTGATGGAACATCAGAGAAAGATGACGGCACGTCACCGATCGCATGTTCCCACCAAGTGCCCCACAATACAAGTGCACGAGGCATAGTCTATCTCAATGGTTATCGCTAATTCCCATCTCTTTTTGGAAGGACTGCGATTCATACTCTACTCTTCTCTCGATACAGCAATGTCAATGCGGGCCGGTCTGTGGGTCCCAAATTCCACACACGCCAAGAAGCCAAATCGCGTTGCTGCGCACTACTGCACCCCAAAGCCGCCGCAGATAATAATGTCGTGATCACCATTCGCCCTCAAAAAGACCTTTGTATCCGTAGCTGAACGTACGGATTGTACTGCCAAGGTTCCCGACAGGACGCGGGCACAATAACAGAGCTTTGCCGTCTGTCAACCAAGCCACGTCATTACCCCGACGCCACTGTCTCGCCAATACATGCGCACAGTCCGAGTTGTACACAAGCAAGCATCGTTTAGGATAGTAGCATCTAAGCCAGTGGTCAAGGCGGGAAGATCTCCATCGCACCATTTCTGCATGCCGAAAAGCTGAGCTGCCGGTACCGACTATATTGATGGTTATGACCAGCTGACTGAAAAAGTTCTTCCGCGGAGATATGGTGCATCGCCAGATTCATTCTTGCACCAGCTGGTAGTATTGCTCTTGAATAGTGCTTTACCAATTGTGATCCGTGAGATAGCACAGCATGTGGGCGAGCTTTTCCATCTCGGATGTGATCGTCAGATGATGTACTACCAACACGAAACCACCAGGAGATGACTAGGATACCATTGGATCTGCAGACCCATGTTCGTGCAGCTTTGGCCTGAAATGGCGGTGTCGTGGGTCAGGCACGGACGATAGGCACGTCTACATGGATATGAATCTTGATCCCTGCCACAATGCAGGGGAAGTACGCTAGCTGGACAACGTCGCTCCCGATCCGATACGGGGCTGATCGACGCTGTGAACAGCCACAACTTCGGCTACGCTTAAGGCTGCATTCCAGGCCCACTGACACCTAGCAGGCGAATTACCATGTTACCATCGGTGTTGCTAAACGGTCCAAAAATTACCTGTGTCTGGAAGTAAAGCTTTCTTACGCGCGAAATCTTCTCCGCTGCATTTACTTCACATTATCTACCTACACAGCTCGTCTCTCATCACCACAGTCGTCACGCCAAGGAAATGTCACTGATGCACTATTTGCACTTCGAGTGAGTCTCTTCATCGAAGCTTCAGTCAACAGGCTAACTGTGTCTAGTCATGGAGATCATCCAATTATGGAACTTTTCTGGAACGGGGACAAACAGCGTGTCATCTGTGACAGTGTTTGGTGCGTGTGGAGGAGTATGTTCCTTTTTGCATACTTCTGTGACGGTGTAAGAACTAATGCCATGCAGATTCAGCCATACTTTCCCTCCGTAGCGGCCGTGTACCTGACTTTCCGACGTACATGCCACCGTCGGAGCGCGAAGCTTTTGTTATGTTAATTGACCAGCTAGTGGTCGGAGATGATATTCCAACATCTGTCCTGCCTTCACTTCTAGCCTCGTTGTCTCCACTCGAGCGTGCACAGATTAGCAACGCGCTGGCCACTAACTGTACACAAAGTGTAGGAGCGTGGCCGCCGCACGTCTCTCTCGATCGTCAACAGAGCCAAGAGCCTTTGAGATTCTACCGCGCTACGCATACTGAGGGGTTGGTCACACCTCTGCCATGCCAATCTCCATACGCTCCACTACCGTCCAATACTGTTCTCGCGGATGTTAACCCCCCGCGATTTCCTCCGATGACTGTCCCTATCAAGTTCTGTGAGATCCCCGTGTTTCGCACCCAGACCCCTACGTTGTCTGCCGCGCTTGGAGCTGAGCGCCTACATGCAAACGGTAATTATATCCAACTCAATAAACACGACCCCAGTAACGACGCTCATGCTGCATCGTATCGCATGCCCTCGTCCCGTACTCTGGTCTGGCTTTCAGCGCCGCAAATATCTCCCCACATACACCCTGCCGATCGTGCAATAGCCGTTCACCAGGCCGGTGACATACCCGTTCCCCTGGCGCACTTGGAGCCGACAAGTTCGACTGTCTCCGCGCTGCCGTACGCAGCAACCTCAGCAGTAACACAGCAAGCAAGCACGCCTACGCTCTCGAAGATTGTACCTTTGCATTCGGTCCATCCTCATCGCGTAGGTGGTCCCGAGACGCATTTGCCCCGCGAGACCGACAAGTACGCTATCTATGCTTCAGACACTCTTGACTCTTGGGGTCACTTCACCAAGATTGAATATTGAAATGGTATCAAAATGGCTGCCTGTCGTGAGGAAAGGTGTTGCGTCATGAGCGTATCATGGCTGCCATTCACATTCTCGACTCCAAACGTGCGAAGAACTCGGCCAATTGATCAGCGCACATCACTGTATACTTTTGTTTACCAGTGGAGTCTTCTCTCCTTCTCGCGCGGCACGTGGGTTTGGAGTCTCCCTTGGCTGCGGCCAAGAACCTCTGATAAGAGACGAGGCACGACCTTACACTTGATGGTTTCATTCCTGTACATCAGACCTTCGTTCTGAGTATCTTTCCTTACGAGTGCATCATGGTAGGTAGCTTTGCTGGGACTCTTCAGCAGTGTGGTGTATCGCGAACTTTGTTGTCTGGGCTACATCTCATCGCGGTGAACCATAGCAATGACTGGAAATAAATGTTTGGAATTGCAAGAAGTCTTCTTCATCATGTACCGCATCTTCAGTGGTGTCCTCCATGTTGAGTGGCTACCCTGTAACATATCGAGTGGACACTGAGTCAAGTCGTTCATTCCCTGCAGCTTGCGCCGACTATCCTTCATTTCCAGACAGTTCTGGCCAGCTCGGCGGCCTCGCATCCTTCTCGACTGTTCACCTCTTGCTCGTTGGCTTCAGCGACCCTGAGTATAGCGTCATCGATACTTCCTTGCTAGACGCCAACGTCCTTCGTCTCGTGCTCCTCAGCATTCTCCGTCACCTCCGACTTGCCGTGGTGCTTCGTCCTCGCCTCACTCTTTGCAGAGGTCGTCTTGCTGGAGGTAGGGCTGGTGCGAGCTGTGGTTCCAGCTGTGTCTCCGCACTTGGCAGACACTGCGGCGTCTCGCCTGGCCGAAGTCGAGAGTACTGGTCTGTACGGAATCGACGCCAAGACCTCGGGAGTGAAGCATCGTGTAGAAGTGAGAATGATCTCGGACATTACACGATTCTCGCCGTTGACGTTGACTTCTTTCTGGACTGTGGCGTGAACAACGTCGACGAACGTGTTGCCGAAGTAGACGCGCTCAATGCTGTGAGGCGTAGGACCGCTGGCGACCTGCGGGTGAGCTTTTGGCAAATGCGGTCCAGGTGCAGTTTTGACTCCGTCTTCCGAGGCGGCAGCTCCAGAATGAGGCTGGGTCGTGTGTCCTGAGGACTCCTTCGGGATTTCCTGGACGGTGTGGCCGCTGCCGGTGTGTGGAGCAGCTGTTGGGTGGAGCTCGTCAGCCATTGTGCGTTGGAAACGTAGGTTCTGAAGATTCAGGTTTAGGAAGGGATGTAGATACGAAGATATTCGTGCAGTGCCGTTTGTGGCTCGAGATCTGTGAATTAGCCGAGTCCAAACTTTACTCACCTTCACCGCGGGGCTGCGCCGCCACGCGGCTACATTCACCTGCGCGATCGACGCCACAAGCTATGAAGTAGGGAGGGCCAGCCGAACAGGGCATCGTGTGGTCGTGGTTGGCTGGTGATCTCCCGTCTTGTCAATATCCGCGCACAAACCAACTTCGAGTGTCATGTTTCATACTCGCAGCTCAACGCCAAATCAGTTCAATCAACATCAGCTCGCCCCGCTTTACGATCGATAGAAACGTCTTAACTCGAAATAGTATCAGCTGGTTGTCGCAATGTAGAAGATTGCATCGACAGCTCCGGCATGGAGCTCAATCAGCTTGGTGCAGATCGAGCAGCCGCCTCTTGTCCACAGCAAAGATTCTCTGGGACTTCTGAAGGAGCCCTGATTATGGAGCCCTGATTATGTAGGCCTTTTGCGGCTGCGCATATCTCGCCATCCAATTATCGTTGTATGTAGCGTCAGGGCTTTTAATGTCAGACTGGGCTTTGTTGTGCAAATCCGTCTTCAAGCACCACCGCACCCATTTTTGGAATGTTTAGATCCCACCTTATGGACACAGAAGACTTTCGACCTGGCGGACGAATGGCCACAGCAATCAATGAGTAGCTCATTTACGTCATTATGGAAAGCGATTAGAGAGCATCGAAGTCTTACATGGGGACTGACACGTCAACCCACATTTGCGACCTAGTGTGCCGCTCGAATTTTGAGAGGAAAATCCCATGTGAAGGGATTCTTACGGTGCCAGCACCGCAAGATCGTCTGCTGTATACAGCTAGCCGGACATTCGTCAGTGACTTCAGTTTTCTCCAAACACGCCATGGGACAGTCACTCTCTGGTGCTGTCTCCAGATAAAGGATTCATTGTGCAACAGGACGAAGTGGAGCAGATCAACCTCTGAAGGTGGGAAAAGCAAGCATCAACCACTTTTAGCTATCACATTCTTACATAACATTTGACTCGTCGGTTCCAGTCCAACCATTATTTACAATTGACGGCATCATATCATCCATGCTCCAGACTTGGAACACGCGAACGCTGTCCAGAATCAGGCCATCTCGAAGATCAGCCCATGTCAAGATCCAGCGGACGAAAAGAGTCACTGGTATGAAAACGGAACGAGGGCTGTACGACAACGGGGGTGTATTAAGGGGCAGCTGTAGCCATTTCGACAGCTATAGTTAATACAAACAATTACCCATATGATATGACGCCTCTCCAAAACTGCAACGATGATTAAAAGGCCAGATTGCTGGACAAAACAAGGTCAACGTGTGTGCGTAATGAGTGATGAGAAGAGAACAATACATCTGAGCACCGACATAGTACAGTAGTGTAGAACCAACAACCAGAATGAGAGACGAGAGAATAAAGACCGATCAAAGATACCCTAAGCTAGTAAATAACCGAATATCCGATGACCAGAATGATCATGCGCCAGATAGACACGTTTGTATGAATGTCGTCATGGTCTTCGTGCTCAGGAGCTGTTTGCCGTTGTGGGGTACCTCGCCGGAGGGCTGCTCAGTAGTTGCCATGCGGAATTTGATCCAGTCGTAATTGCCAACTCGAATGTTTATCTACACGTCAGTCTTGTTGTTCTAAATGGAGGTTGTAGATGTGCTCACCCCAGTTAGCATTGTCTTCGAGCATCGATTGGAGCAAATCCAGCTCAAGCTCAAGTGGCTCGAGGAAGATTTCACGTGCGGTACGACGGCCTTCTTCGATTTGACTGAGTATGTGTTCGTTGGTCATGTATCCAACGGCAAGGTCGACCTCAGACGCAGGTGGTTGAACAAGCGCACACGCGCATTCCGGCGCGACTTTGACTACGTGTGTCAGCAAGACTTTCTTGACGAGTTCGAGAAAATTTACGGATCTGGTCTTCCTCAATGCAGAACGGAACGACCAGAATGGCCGCATTGCAGCACGCAGTATGCTCTACTGTAGCTTTGAGAAATGTCTTGATCGGGTATGGAAGAGATTTACCTTTGGCGCTGCGATCGGTTCGCAAAATGGCGCCAGGATGGCCAAGTATGATGGGATAGTGATCTTCGGACATTGTGGTTGAGGAGAGGAGTACCTGATACTTGATGGGACAGGTAGAAATTGCTTGCGCCGATTGAACGATGTTGTAGAAGAGGGAAAAGGTTCCAGAGAACAGCAGTGGGAGCTGCCCGCAGGGGATGCAGAGAAGAGTGAAGGGGGATTGTTGTTACCGCCCGCTGCTAAGACCGCACTCAGCCCCGTAATCGTCGCATGCCCAAAAACTCATGTGGGGCACAATAGTTGTTTGTAATATGTATGCTCTTGGGACAGGACGGCCTCCTGCAAGTAAGCCAATGCCGCTTTTGGAATCTCGGCAATTAGCGGTCAATCAAACAGCAGAGCATTCGCGCATACCTCCAGAGCCTGTGTCCTCCAAGCTATAGGAAATGCCTGCTTATTCTGATCACAAAATCCTAATGCGTCTGAAAGTTTCGCGATCATATGGATCTTCCAGAAAAGCCTCAGCGTGTGTGCGGGGGCCTACTGTGCCGGCATCCTAATCCAGAGGATACGAATTCAAGGTTGAACGGATGAAACTAGCGCAGCCTCGTGAACTCCACTGTTGCTTCTCAAGTTGGCAATAGCAAACCACTCGCCAAAGCGACAATACTATGGAACGTGTGTGCACGGTGTCGGTGCTGGGAGTCGCGCTGCCGCGTTTGGCGTCGCTCACCAACGGAAAGGCGCGACGGCAAACAGGCCTATTGACCGAACCGATCTTGGTTTTCGTGATAACTCAGGTATCACATCGATATGTATGCAAATAACTTTGATGTGCACAGCTTGTTGTCCGTGGGAGATCACGGAACTGTTTTGACAAATTCACTGACAAGGATTCTGTCGCTAAGGAATCTCGTGACACCATCAACGGCTGTCTTGACAGGTCAGCAGGTACATTACGTACACTCAAGATGGCTACAGGCAAGTTTTGAGAGCATCACTGTAGACGGATAGACGATGAAATCATGTGGTAGTTGACGGGAAGAGGTGATGCTTGTTGTGGTAATACTACATGAAACAGTGAGGGCACAAGAAGTTGGCTACCATCGCATCACCTAAGCTGCGAATCCGAATTGCAATCGAGGGCGTCTCGGCAAGAGAATACTATTGAATCAGTCATCACGATCGAACAGAGTATGGCATCATCGTGGGCTGTAGATGACAGAGCACCGATACCATTCTGGCATACATCTGAGAGCAATCGTCGCCTTCACGTTGAACGACAACATCAGCAAGAAGTTTATTGGCAGCACCAGTCTTGATACTGTCATTCGTTTCAACCACGTCCAGACTATCAACCACTTGGCTCAAAACCGTGTGTTATCAAGATGCAGCGTGACCGCAAGCGGAACAAAGCACCGGCTGTGATTGGTATTAGGGCCACTGCTTGCTTCCAAAAAGACGCCCAGGCCCGTTTGGAGGTCGACCTTGCCGCCCCAGGTCGAGTCGCCACCACGACTGGTATCGGTAGGATCACCGCCCTGGAATATGAACCTAGATGATGCAGTGCAAAATGACTCCATTGTATCTACCAGTGTCTGCAGGACCGGAGAAGTTCCGACATGTCTGTAACGCACCATCAATCTCAAAATCATCAAACAGTTGTACCAAACACATTGGATGTTTTGCTGCTGTACAACGCGATGGTCATGTCCCTATGAATCGTGGTCACAAGGACCCTGGAAGGAAGTCTGGCGCCGTCGTTCGTTTGGAACGCCTGCGCAGACGTAGTGAATGGCGGCTTCATATACTCTTGCGCACGTGAGGGAGTTGAGCTGTTGGATCTTGTAGCGCTTGAGGACATTCTCGAATTTCCCATTTGGATGATCTTGAATTGGAATGTGCATGGAAGTTTGCATGGAAGTTTTCAACAGCAATGCGCAGGTCGAGAGGTTGATTATGATGACGAGCACTCGAGGATGCATGACGCTTTACGTCGTGGCAGTGAGGGAGAATGAAACTCCGGAACAAAGCATCATGAGAGCAATAACGCTGTCCAACCGGTCAACCTTCAACCAAGATGATCAAGATTATGACGCCAGAGCCATACTACGATATTGAAATGGAAATGCGCATGTCAGCCTTGTGGGCAATATCAGTCGAAATGGACTCCAACGTTACCAGAACTCTGTCTGCTGCCCGGACTGCAAATTTGAGGGGAGGAGGATAGGACAGTGGGCCAAAATTCAGCTTTTCAAAAATCTGTGTTTGATAAGAGAGCAGTACTAGTCAAATCAAGGCCAGATCTCGTCAAGTGCGCCGCTACATATCGCCAGCAGAGCCGCTCCCGCTCCTTGCCAGGAACACAATCAATGGACATCATCGATTCTTGCTCGAAGTGTTCTCAAATCCAAGCTCAGGCGCTCTCTCTGTTGTCCTAAGGGTGGCCCGACAAAAGGTATGGTGTACGGTGCTGCACCCTTCGAACGTCCCGCGGCCTCGGCTCCTCGACTCCCAAGTCGGTGAGCTTGTACGGCTTTGTGCCCTCTCTCTATTGACTTATCAACCCAACTCACCAATTCCCTCATCACTAACAGTGAGATCGATCAAGCGGGCTGGTTTAGGAAGAACGCCATTGCGAAGCCGAGACGACTCGATCAGATTGAGGTTAAGAAAATCAGATTGTGGTCTCTCAAGACTACTTAATCGTGCTATGCGCAACATAATGGCTCCTTTCGAGTATGCCATGCTCAGTACATAGTCTTGACGCCACGCAACTTGCGCAAAGTGGTTTTGACATACCAGACACAGACGTAGAAACTAGCAACAGTCCGCGCCCGGGGTCAGCTTTTCAGTTCCATTTTTCTCTGCCACCGCAACTGAGTGGAGGTCAGCGGAGCCCAAAGATGTCGAAGTTGCCCTCTGCTCGCCCATTGTTTCCATCACTCCCGTGTCCGCAAGAAAGATCTTAGCTGACATGAGTAGGGCTAGCACCATAGATTGTAAATTCAGGCGAGTACTCCGTCTAGTAACTAACACGAGGGAATTTATACCTGTAGAGAAGCATGTAAAGGACCTAACTCAGGTTTATGTTGCAGCAATATGCACCGGGAACGCACAATGTATATTCAGGTAAAAATAGACTGGTTCTCATCGGTATGCTACATTCTGCGAGCCTTTTCACTTCATATGCCCCATAGGGTCACCTTCCGAGCGCATCTCAACCAAGCTTCTCCTCAAAGCCACCACACTCCCATCTACTATCTACACAAAAGGTACGACCGAAGTAGGACGTGCTGAGCAACAACACCAGCCCATACAATGCGCTTCCTACTGAACCTGGATGGCAAGGCCACAGCATCGATATGGAACTATCTATTTCGAAAGAAGAGCTCATTGACAGAAGAATGACGTAGATACCGACAAAGGTTTGACGAATTTCAGCGTGCCGTAAGCATTCTCAATGCAGAATTGCACAATAATATGATCGAGACCAAACAATTGCTCAACGACAATCAGACTGAAATGGCAAGAAAGAAACTAGGGGAAGGTCGACGTTTGGCGCAGAAGATCCAAGACTACGAAAAAGAGTTGCAAATCTTGCGAGAATGTATCCCAAAGACAGAGCCCTGCGCGATGGCCGAGAAACGAGTCGAGAACGCAAAAAAGTTTCGGCGATCTCGCCGTGAAGATAATGAATCTCAGCGCCGCACTCACGGGCAAGAGTTTATTGACAAGGCGCACGACACGGTTAAGCAAGACGAAGAAGAAAGCGAGAAGGCCTGGCTTTCTTGTCTCAGTCTTCAACGATCAAGGCACATTCCACTTTCAGGTACGCCACCTCCAGCACCTGTAGAGGCGTCACTCGCAGGGTCTACTCGGGGAAAGGATCCAAAATCTAAAACTCGTACGGCCGACCCCGACTGCCGACATCTGGCGAAGGCGATAGGCCAGTATCTCTGAGCAGGATAATTCTGATTTAGAAACTGATGTGTCAGCTGAACAAGCACGGAGTACTGGTGCCCAGTCCAAGCTACGCACCTGCCCTAGAACGCTTCGACTGAGCTGTCACCGCTCACCGCACGACTTGAACAAGGAGCAAAAAGAAGTGCATAGTGTGAACACTCCCAAAGGCACTGAAGTAGCCAGTACTCTCGCGTTTCCTACAAAGGGACCAGAATTTTCGAGCAACAGCGCCGAAGACTTTACGAGGTACCCTGACTCTTGCAACAGTAAATTGACGTTCGAAGAAGTTTCAGCGTACATGTCGCACCAACGAATGCTCAGATGGCAGAAACTCGAGGATTCCCGGCGATATTTCGCGGAGGCTCAAGGCGTCGCCTACATAAGGACCAGTCAGCGAGTAGAAGATATGAGGAAACGTTGTGGTATCGATAATTCCAGAATCACCAGCTTGGCGGATAGCAATGAGGATGCGCCCATGTCTTCGTCGATTGACGCCGAGCTGCAGGCACGATTTGACGCCTTGCCTCGCCCTTGGTGAGTCACGAGGTTTTGCAGCAACGACGGCTCATTCCAAACAATGGATAGGAGATGATCGTTGATAGGCGACTACTCGGCTTGTTTAATCAGGTCGCTTGAAGAGGTTCTAGACGTATTTACGGTAGAATCCCTGAAATCTTGTTCATTGACTCATAGAAATGTATCTATCTTTCATTCCGACCGGTCCGCCTTTCTCTTGATGCCTGTTTTTGGTGGTATTGCACTCCTTCCGAAGCTTTATTTACGACAGCTTCAAACGACTCTTCTTTAGGACATGAGTGTTTTATCTGCCCTCATTTTTCTGCAGGAACCGCCTCAAATCAATCCTCCGTCTCTACCGCCTTCAAGCTTTGCCGCCGCCTGTGTTCTGCAGAGTGAATGCTGACGAGTTGCTGACATAATTTGGCGCTAAACGCCAAACGCAGTCTCCGTGCGTCACCACTAGCCACGCGAATCATCGCACCAACTTCGGCGTCCACACTCTGCGATGGAGGAATAACACGATATGCCCCAGAAAGACGTGTAGTGGATTCTCTTTTACGCCCGTTTCCGCATCTCGCCCGTGCGCACACAACGCGTCACTCTCGCCTTGCCTCGCTTCTTGGCGCAGCGTCTCCACATCAGCATGGAGCGGGAGTCGTTGAAGAGATGAGCTGTAATGTGACTGCAGGAGCAGTGTCGTTCCGGAGGCTGTAGATCAACGATTGTATTGCTATCTGTTGTCTTGTGTGATGTTCTGTTACAGGAGCTCTCATCTTATAGGTAAGTGCACTCGCCTACCAGGCAGTGCCTACCTCAACAGAATATCACATGACTTCCGCCACGTGGTTACATGTAATGTGCAGAGTCCAGCTGTGACCGTCCATGCGTTTACTGAACGAAACGCATGCTCCTACAGAGTCCATTTGCGGCCGAGCGAGGGTCATCGTCAAACACGGTTCGACGCACCCCCTCAAAGATCTGTGATAGGCTTCTCTGTCAAGACCCCAACCAGGCCAGCCTGGCGTGTTGAGATACTGTCAACAACCGTATACTCCGCCCAACTCAACATCCTCTTTGGCTACCTTCCATTGATGCTTTCGCACAGCCCTGAGCAGCCGTCGAAATAACACATCACTGAAACATATCCTGAGCGCTGCAAGACCGAGGGTCCCAGAGCCCTCGGTATGTCCAGGTGTTCTTCCGGATTACTGGATCGCAACGCCCGGACCGTTCAGAACTTCTTTGAGTGATTGGAGCCATGGTGGCGGGAACAGGCAATCCTCAAGCCATAATCTGCGAAAGAGAAGGTCCAGACCACGGAAGCAGTTGCTGTAGAAGCCAGCTGCATGGAACTAGGTTGCCCCTCAGTAAGATTCTCAAACGCGTTCGATGTATCCAAGTCATCATGAAAACAGAATGCGACAGTAGATACACATAGGCTGTCTTGGCTATCAACACGCCCAAGAAGACAGCCTCGCTGGTTGCTCACCAATAAAAGAGGAAGCATCAACATCACTTCTGCCGCCTACCACGACTACCGGCCGTTGACTTCTGGTCGCATTGAATCCACTCTTTTTTGAGAGGAAACCAGAATACCGTCAGCGGGGACACAGGTCTCGCACCGCTCTACAGCCGCGAGTTGTGCCGAGAACTCATCGCAGAGCTCTCTAGTCCAAGCCTTTGTAGCCATGCATACACATGTGCCCCACCCCTCCGGACATGCGGCGAGGCAAAGCCGCTGACCATGAAGGAAATACAGGCTCGAGCGCTGCCGGCCCGAGCCAGCAGACGAGCGGGCACCGGCGAAAGGGAGCAAACTGGCGGGTGTGAAAGGCGGCCACGGAGCTCAGCCATGTCTGGGTAGCGGAAATCAAGGCCGCCATGATGTAGTCAGTTTGCGCGCTTGCCAGCTATGTGCAGTCATTTGCATCTCATATTAATGCATTGTGGTGTGAGCGGCGGAGGATGGCTTATCCTGCCCTGCTTTCTATATTTCACACCGCGGTGACAGCGATGGGGGAGAGAAGCAGCTGCGATGGTAGTATTTAAAGTTCTTGTACGCCGGTGCACACCGATGCTCTGTCAGCAGGGTGTACTGGTAGGGGGCAGAGGATGGACTACCGGACGCAGTGGTACTAATGTAGTGGCATCGCGTGTCTTGCAGATCTTGTGAACTACCTGTGAATCCAACAACCTGCAGGGCTGAAGTCGGACGTCTTGCCATGTGCAAGAGCTGACTTGGGGACAGCATCGGCTTTTCATTTTGTCGAATTATAGCACTTCGGTCAAGCTACAGCTCGATGCAAACATCTCTTCAAGATTCGATCAAACTTTTGCTCGGTGAAAACAGCTGTCGGCGAACATTAACAGGGGCATATGGAATCATAGGGGTGAGGATGAGTGTGAGAAGGAGCTGCTGCTGGAAGCAACACGCAATGGACGAGATCTGATCAGACAGGATTGACAGTCTCTGTGGGGAGTAATTTGCAGGAAAGAGAGAAGACCGCGAGCGGTGGCCAGTCACAACGTGGCTCGTCCAAATCCCATGATATCTACCGCTTCCACTACGCTTCAGGGCGCCTCGTGTATGCAGAGATCAGCGCAAGTGATTCTACAATTACTATTACCAAGCTCCTAGTCTACATTCATCGGAGAATAGGTATTCAACGGACCCTGTTGTCAGGCTGGCCGAAAGGTTTCTGGGACACGGCGAAGGCATGAATGGGTGAAAAGCTGCACATAGTTGGGGTCTGGCTTCACCTCCCCATCTTGAGCCTCTTCAATCTCATTCGCTTCTTTGCACTCCTTTGGAGCGAAGTCGGGACGTGGAATCAAAGTTAGCGGCAGGGACCATACAGCTGAGCGTAGCAGATGGAACGTAGCAACCGAATAGAAGCGGGATCCAATCTTATCAGCTGCGCCTACCCAAGGGCAAGTCTATTGTCATGTTCGACTCAGGTTTTCACAAGCCCAACTACGGTCTGTAAAGAGCTGACTCACACTAGTCTGCTCCCTCTATGAGGTCCTCCAGTAGCCAGGAATAGATGGGATTGTGACACGGAGATGTCTGATGCAAGAGTCTCAAAAAGGACAAGAGACTACAACTGTCCAGCACGAACCCTCGGAGAACATGTCCACGGTTGATTTTAGAGGAGAGAAAACGAACACCGTGTCGCCAACCTCAATGTCCTCCATGGTTTGTGACCCCGAGGCTTGCTCGCAGAACGCCCTCCGCGGCTGGCCTTTTCAAAGTGAGTTGGCTCGCTCCAGTGCTACGGTCATGATATGGGTTCATTAGATTAAGTTGCGACCAAATAGGACAAGAATAGGATGCTCATGTGTTAGAACTGCATTGCCACCTCACTTTGACAGTAGCCCAACTGACCTAGATCCTTTGACTTGTAGATTGTACCGCAGCATGTTCACGAATTAAGACTCTACAGAGCTGTTACAGACCAGGAATTAAGAGGGTAGATGTACAACGTTAATAGTTTGATTAGAAGATTAATCATATTCTTTCAGACCGATACGCCGTAGCACAGCTGTGTAGTGAGATTGTATTGAACGACGCCTACAATTGAATAGTGTTTAAGCTCATTTTGACTTTGGCCGGCCGCAGAAGCGGTAAAGGATGAATACCATCAGCTGTCAAAAGAGTGCCAACATGAGGCCCAGCTCGACAGAGCAGGAAGGGAAGGGTGCGAAGAATCCAGCCCCGGCAATGCTTGTTGGCAGCGTTCACAACTTTGCCTCTTACATCATGATGACTGCCATTGAAGCTAAAGGCGCAACTTGGAGACATTGGAGCGAGAGCGACAATTGGCGGCTCGGAAGCTGTAGCTCGGCCAAGACTGAGATCAAGCCGTTAAGGGACACCCCTGGTGTTCAGTGGAGCTCAGCGCATCGGCCGATCTGGGGGAGGACGGTACCTGCCGTAGGTCTTCCGTTTATATCGCCGACCGGTCCAAAACAGTGATCCAGCGGTGGGAGCTGGTGAGACGAGGCGGAGATCGGAAGTGAAGTTTTGCGTGGTAGTGAGGGGTTTTTGTACACTTTAAAGGGGCGTAGAGCCTTTTAATCTTCCTGCTGGGCCTTCTGATTGATGCTCGCCGCACCAAGAATTTTCCATACGCCTGCATTGTTGGAAAGCCATTTCAAGGGCATAAAAGATTCGAGTTACCGTGTGCGTTTCAGGTGAGCCTGTGCACAAGGGAGGGTGGTAGTGAGTCGTGATGAAGCACGCTCAAGAAACTCCAAGCCCGCGCGCGCTGTGAAAACCCATGTCTAAACCACAAAGATTGCGACATACGCAACCAATGCTGTAAGCATGGTTGCATTATGGCGCCCGCGAAGTCGTTACAATGTTCAGCGCCGTGGTGTTGTGCCAAACCTTTGGGTCTGGTTTAGGCCGATCTCTGGCGGTAAGTTCGGGCTGGATTGACAATCATACACACATGCACGCCAAGGCCGGTCTTGCCGTTCCAAAGTTTCGTCGAGATGCGACACCACAAAGGATGCGCCTTTCCAGACATGGGATGCGTTGAGCTATTCCGGGTATGATCCTCGTGCTGTGCAACGTGGTTGCTGAGCTGCAGGATCCGACAGCGCCAAGTCTGCGCCCTAACTAAAAGGATGGCCATGCATATAGCCGCAGCCCAACACATGCACGGTAGCTAGACCGCCGCCCGCCGCCCGCTCTTGACCATACATTCCAACCCGCAGTTCTCTTCCTGATCTTACTAATGCTGCGACCGTCTCCTTTCCCAACATTCGCGTTCTACTCTCCACTCGACCACAAGGAGAAATTTGGCGAATCTGCGAACACTCAGGTCTCGCAATACGATAGCTCTCCTATACGATGTGGCCCGGAAGCGCACGATATCGCCCGACTCTTGGCAAGGCCTTGCTTTTCTCCTGGATCCAGGCTCACCGTAGGAACAGCCTCTAATGCCATCAATCTTCTCGATTCGGTACCGAGCCCACTGTATGGTAGATCTTGAGTACGCTCTGCAGATTACCGTGATGGACTCCGCACACAAGGTATGGTGCGCATGGAATCTTTTCTACATGTGGCGCAGTCGAGGCTCGAACTTGCACCTGTCTCAGGATCTGACTGATGCTGAGACCAATGCAGGACAAGCAAAGGCCAGAGCTTCGAATGCCTGTGCCTCCATCCGGAAGTCCAGAGCGACCACGATACCGACGGTTCCAGATCGACGGTGAACACCACTCGCAGCAAAGCAAAGGCGCGGTATCCCTTTGCACCCTGCTAAGATCAAGCCATGGTTGCGCTTATCACACCACGATGCCAGGCCATGTTGGCGATTACACAATCAAGGTGGTGAAACACAGCGGGCGTGATAAGAGTCGGGCAGGCTGGCCCGGCACAGCCCTGAGGAGAACAAGGCGTCTCAGCAATGCCAAAGGTTCCAGGTTGTAGTCGGTGGGTGGAGGACGAAGGAAGGTTTGGAGCGACTGTAAAAATCTGGCGCAGGAATGGCGAGGACGTCTGGAAAGAAAGGCCACACTTTTGTGGGCCGTGAAGATGGACTGATAGCTTGGCGGAAGTGTCTTTGGTGACTTGTCATGCTGCCGCAAGCACGAAACAGCTTGATTCAGGGCGTGGAAAGTTTTATTTCGTATAGATTCTGAATGGCGGCTGTATGGCGGACCACCAAACCCTTCAGTTGAAAAGCGCGGTCTTGGCAGAGTTGCAGCACGGGTGACGGATGCGCCATCAATGCTCACACGTGAAATCGGCACAAATGCAACCAAAAGACCGGCAATCCGTCACCAGCAGCTCTTCATGTAGTTCAGATAAGGTTTTGCTTAGCCAACATTGCTGGGCTCCCTTGCGTGATGGGCTGTGGGGACATTACCGTGTGCGGAGCCAGCTCCGCGTGGGAGTAGCTCATCATTGGCCTGTAGTGTACATGCGAATGTCCTCAGAAGTCGGCGTCGATTCGAAAAAACGTTAACTACAACTCGTGAATAGAATCATGTTTCTTTTCAGTCTAAACCCGTCGCCATGCGAGTTGCAATACGATACTGTGTTCAAGGATGAGAATGCAAGTGGCAATACTGTATTGAGAAAGAAGACCTTGGAGAGAGTTCGCAATAATTGCGCCCGATAGAAGCACGACATCAGCCTTGAGAAGTCCGCTGAGAGGGCACGCTGGTGGGTGCAAAGTGAGTTCACAGCAGGCGCCGGTCCAAAAGTAAATACTGACCTGTCTAGTGCTGTTCTGCAATATCGCTGCATGGACAGGGAGGATTTTGCAAGTTCGATTCGGTGTTTATATGCCATCAGACGAACGAGAGCTCAGTCGGAAAGATCTTGTCGGAAACTTCCACCTCATCGCACTGTCTGACAAACTTTTTGGCCGCCACCCAGAAATTAAGGATTTTCATGTCAACGAACGCTACCGTTGTCCCGGAAACAGCAAGGGAAAAAAGGGAGAGCGCCTTTGCTCGGCCGATAGCTCCCTCTTCGGGACCACAAAGCTTCCACCTGATGAAGATGCCAATTATGTTCCACACCGGAAGCAATTGCCTCAGGCTGCAAACAAAGAGACAGACACCGCGACTCAGCGGTCCTCCAATGCTCGGGTACGTCGCCTGCGCAAGTAATTTCTGATACTTTGGGTGGCTTTCTGCGCATCTCTACGATCCCTATAAGGCTTCTTTCCGGTCCAAATCTTCTGCGCAGTGAAAACCGCATCATCTGCATCCTGATCTGGCATACCTTCACTATGGAGTTGACGGCTTGCACACCATCTTCACTGTTTCGTCAGAGCTAATCATACTACTGGCATGGTCCAAGTCATTCTGTCGATTGAATCTATACTGTGGTATTTTAACATGTATCGAATCTTAGCATTGGTGATTGTTTACTAGAAACATTATCCTGTGTATGCAGATGCTTCACACAAGATGCATCTTTCCCTCCAAAACGGCTGCCGTATGACATCCCAAGCACCTGAAAGTCTGCCCTGGCAACGCCCTGGAGCTGCGTCTAGAACAGGACAATGAAACCGCGCACGGGTGCAGATTAGACTGCAGAGAGACGTATAGAGTAATAGTTCAGTCTGCCGTCTCTGCACAGTGCACATGTACTCTACCGCGGTTTTCATTTGAAACACTATACAAGCAATGACCTCAGCCAAATGGCGGACCTTAACACACGACGCATAGCAGCACCAGTTCCTGTCATGAACAAATGCATACAAAGACAGACGAGCTGTGAACAGACCTGAGTCTTCTCAGCACGTTAAAAACCATCCTCGGTGAGCCCGCCAGATTGCTCGCTGTGAGGTGTGCTGATGCGCAATCATAAATGCCATCTTCCAAAGGGATTTGGGACGTAGACCTAGGCCTCGAAAGATGCTTCTTGTTGTCTGTGGCCGCCAGACAAGCCTCAAATTCGAAATCGCTCTTGCGAATGAGACTACTTCCGGGCCGCCGTTTCATGTTGTGCTTCGGTACTCAAACAGCAGAGCTATCCTCGCTCTTGAAGCTTACGCCAATGCTGTGCACCATCCGCTACTGGTAATCCTTTTTTTCCTCGTGACTGCTTCCCGATTGCTGATGCTGATGAAATCGAGGATAGAACGCGATACGCTTTAAGTGGAGCACAAAGGAGGTTGTTTCCAGCTAGAGAACTCTGCAAGACGTGGTCCGCTGGTTGGCGATACCTGTCGCTGGTAATCTGTAGGCCTTCAGGCACGACGCTATCACTGCATACAAATACCGCTATCGTCAGCACTGAAGCCGCTGCTACTGCGTGAATAAAGTACATGCCGTGTCAATGAGGGAGCAGCCCACATTAAAGTCGTAGAGGTAGGGCTCTACCTTGTCTGGCCGTCTTCAAGCTTCATTGCTTTGCATCGTAGACGACGTTTCGGGGGGCGTAACGAGGGCCAAATCCAATTACCGGGCAGTCTTGGCTCTCTCACCCGTGTTTTGCGTTTCTGTTAAGCATCGTTCCATGAGAAACCGGTCGGTCAATCCGGCCAGCGTCTTTCACCTAAGCACTTGCGCGTCATCACATTGGGCGTCTAGGCCTTTCAAGTTGTTCAAAACAATTGGGACGTGCTCGCAAACATTTAGTCACGTCGTCAGCCTTGAGAACAATTACTGTTGCACGCGATAGCACGGCCAGATCACCTATATATCATCAATCGCCTTCACTCTACCCTGCCACCCATCTTGCCGTTTCAAAGCCTCTGTGCTGCAACAATTGCCGCTTTATATACTTTCCAAACAAACGACATGGCCGCCATGGATGCGAAAAAGTCCCAGCGCGACTTCGTGCACATCAAACGGACCGAGGTGAAAACTTTCGCGCCCGTCACCGAGTCGCAGATCCTCCCACCGCGCCCAGTCTCCACCAGTCAGGCTATGCAGAACCGTATGGGCTCAAACACCCCAAGTCGCACGATTCATGTCAAAGCGGCAGTGTGCATCAAGTGCGGGTTCTACGAGGAAGCGGACGAGGATTTTGTGCTACTTCATTGTGGTAGGTCGAGGGAAAAACTGTGGTCTTGCGATGGACTTCACTGGTGAGCGGGCAGGTGCTGAAATGAAGGACACAACTCTGACCTTCAAAGGTGTTGTGGCTTAGCTAGCGGCTTGCTATCAGAACAGGCCTTGGGCGAAGTCTGGTCTACGTTCTGGCTTCAGAGGCTAAAAATTGCGGGTCCAAGCACGGTCAGAGGATGCTGAAGATGCTCTAGGTGTGGTACCTACAGCATGTAGTCACTCGGCATCTCGGTTGAAGAGTACTACGTGGACATAGCGGGATCGCTTTGCGGGGGATAATGATGAATATATCCAAAAGTTCGAGTTTGCTGGCCCTTTCTTCTAGCCGAATCATATCCGTCGAGGATAGCTCTCCTCGTTCTCGTACTGCTGTCATATCCGTCTCAATACCCGTGCATACTGTTGTGGCCGTTCAACTTTGCCTTGCCGACACATTTTACAGGTGCAACGCTGATGTACGCGGTAGCGTCCTTCGTTCGTGGGTCATGCAATTGTGTAACCACGTGGCGTAAGTCATGTGATACTCTGTTGAGGTAGGCACTGCCCGGTAGGCGAGTGCACTTACCTCTGAGATGAGAGCTCCTGTAACACAACATCACACACGACAACAGATAGCAATACAATCGTTGATCTACAGCCTCCGGAACGACACTGCTCACGCAGTTACAAATTGTGATCGTCGATCAGGTGATAAACTTGGCATCGAGCGCTCGTCACGAAACTTAAATCCGGAAACTACCGGCAGAGATTTTGACTCTTGTCTGGTCTGATTTATGCTGCGTCCCCAGAAGTAGATTCAATATTTCTGAACACGTGGCGGGGTTCGTATAACCACACTCATTGCCTTGCTGCGAGCGTGTAAGTTGTAGCGAGTGATCTCACGAACGAATTCGGAGACGGCACGTCACATATTGTTCGGAAGGTCGCGGAGACGGTGTGGTGAATCGAATGGTAGGCAAGATTGTCGAGGTTGAAATGCCATTGCCACTCCATGATCTGGAAATTTCAGTATCGATCGTCGAACATGTGCTGCAGTCGACTCCAGTCTCTACCGTGCGATTTTGTATTTCTAGACCAGCCCATGATAGCGCTGTCAGTTCGTTGAATCGGCTTCACGGCGCCGGCGTCGCTGTGCGTGTCGCGGTGAGCTGCCGCCGTTGTCGTCCTCATTTTGGGACTGAAATCGTGATGCAGCACCTCATCATATCAGACATATACCACCGATGTGGTCATTCAATAGTGCCTCTCTGTGGGTGATAGCAGTATTGACAATGAATCTGATACGTGTGAGCCAATTTGAGACTTGGTACCCCTCGATCTCAAAGGATCTTTGCACGGGAACCCTATGCAAACTAAAGTGATGTTCCATCCATTCTCGAGCAGCATATCCGCAACCCTATCAATCACGAGGTAACATTCACGGCTCTCGAGAGAAATGCTAAGGGAGGCCCTCACGACAAGAACGTTCATTTGGAGATTTTGGGAAGGACTGTAGATTGCTGCGCCGACTACATCAAGAGCCCGCATCACCCATCGACAGAGAATCCTCCTCGCTCGGACACCCCTATCCTCATCGACAAAAGACAGAATGGATATTGGCTGAGCCACCCAACTAAATATCAAGAGTAAGCATGCGGTTACTGCCAATCTCATCGCACTCTGGGTCTTCACGATGTTGTTTTCGTGGACATACTGACAGTCAGGACCGCCAGGTTGACTATATTGACCATTGTGTACATTCCGCAATGCCGGCATGGCGTAGATTTCGCGTGAAATGAAGACACAACGATTTCAAATGAGCAGCAATTAGGATAATCCAACGGGTAGCAAAGCATCGCTGTCATGCACCGTCCTGCTGTTTCCGCAGAGTCCCCTACAGTTTGTTTGCCTATTCTCCCCCGGGGCTGATGTACATATTGATGCATAAACCGGCTTGTACCACGCGCGCCGCAGTGTGCCGTCAACAGGTTCACCGCTGGTTGAAGGAGCTATCCCAATTCGGCGAGCTAGTCGATCACCACAACGCTGACTTCTCCCCAAGCAGTATTATGATTCACAAGTCTCGCTGCTCAATCGAAAAATGTTAAAGAAGATGATAAACAGAAAAATATACGAAAAGATCGTGTCGGTCTTGCTTTCAGTGCTTGATCAGTCTGTGCTCTCCACACGTGCACAACGGCCTTTCCGCTGCACCCCGACATATCAAATCTCTCGCAATGCTGCTGCTGCAGGGAATAATGACTAAGGAAGGCATTTTTGTAAGCTCGAACTCTCCGAGCATTACACAGCAACGACTGCTCGTTCCAACAGCCCAGCAGCACCGTTTGTCCTGGACAGAAATGCCGTCTCCGACAGGGGGTGGACGGGTAGATACATCACAGCACACCAGCAGCTCGAAAAACCGGAGAGTCAGTCTCTTCCCTTTCCTTGCCTGACTGCCGTCTTCCTTTCCTCCTTGGTGTAATTCTGCCATCGCTTTTCATCCTCCACGATTTCGGCTCAACGTGTCATCGTCAACACTCGTTGATACATACCCCTTACTTGCCTGGCTTCTCTCCGTTTCGTTTGCTTGAGCATCTCAGAGATACGGCAGTAACTGAATCTCCCGCAGAAAACCAGCACTGTGCGAAGCTTCGTTTGAATGTTTGAAGTGGCTCGTGGAGGATTCAAGACGTCCAGGCACAATGTCGTGGACAGGTTGGCCTAAAAAGGCCAGGAACAGGTCCAGAGCTCCACCTAGCTTTCTTTCGCGAGCTCAAAACGGCACAAACACGGAAAACATGGCGCGCACAGTCGAGGTAAGCCACGAGCGAAGCATGCTCACAACGGATGCTGATCATAAACAGAATGGCGAGAAAGTGCAGAAGCCCCCGAGTCGAAACGATACCGATGCCAATGCCGCGATGGGACACCACAAAGGAGCCGGCGCAGTGCCGTCGTTGATCAGCACTCTGGCGTCCTATGATCCGGAGGGGGGAAGCAAGCTGCTCTCTCCATTGATCGTGGGAGCACCAGAGCGCGATGCAACTCTTGGGGTCAAGAAGAGACCGTTGGACACAGAGTCAGATGCCACCAACATGCCTGGAACCAACCCGACCATCTCCAGAGGACTCGCTCCGAGTTCACATGAACAGGCATCATGGCAGGATAGTGCTCCAGAGCCCAGCAGAAAGAGGTCCAAAGGCGAAGCGCAGGACGTGAGCAGATACGAAGCCAGGGAACAAGGCCAAGAAGCGGATGACCAGACAAGCGTGCTTTCAGTGGGCGCTGTACCTTGCATTACCGCTCACACCGATATTGCAGTCGCCGAGGGTAGCATGAGCCCTCGCCATGCAGAGCTGTACGCCGATCCGGAGCCCCTTCTGAGCAAAGCGAGAGACCACGGCATGACGACCCTGAAAGGAGATGGATCAGGTGCGATGCAAGTCGCTACGGTATCTGTTCGGAAGGAGGAGTGTACGGGATGCAGGTTACTAAAACCACAAGTCGAGGTGCTTCAAGAGCAGATGGCGACGGTCATGGCCGAACCTCGCGAGTCTAACTGGCAGATCGCCTTATCACCGCAGACTGTAATAACATTTAGTGTTTCTAAAGATCTCGTAACAAGTGCCGAGCAGCAAGACATCAACGACTTCCTGCAGTTTGCGGTAAGTACATGTGTTGTAAGTTCGATCAGTCAGGGCTAACAAACCGCAGTCTATTCCTAGCAGTGCTGAGGTGCAAGACCAATTAGCGATGGCCGATCACGATCTTGGAGCTGCTCCATGGTCTCTGGACGGCTCACTGTTTGGAAATGTCCCTCCACCTGTGAAAACAGCACTGCCGCGACCAGACATGACTGGAACTGATGTGGACCCGGAGATTGAGTATGCCCGGGACACTGGCATCATTCCTAGTAGCAGCGCTGTTGCACCTCTCCACATGACCCTGGATGATAACGGCTCAGTTCCTCCCACCTCGACATTGTTTGACAGCAATTCTTGCCTCGATCTCCCGGCCCCCACTTCCTCTGAGATTATGGGTAGGGTGTATGAGCGCGATAACAGACCAACTGAAGAGTCTGTCCCGCCTGCCACTCTGGTCGAGGATATGAACAAGGAGATAGAGGACGCCGCTGCCACTCTATTGAGTCTCTACGTCGAGAGGTTTGACTTTACTCCGCAGCCCGCTACTTCAAATTGAAGCAGCGATGCTTCTACGATCCCTCCGGCGGCAACAGCAGCGGTCATTCCAAATGTCGTCGTATGGTCTCCCACCGATTTTGTTCAGTTCTGGACTGAGGGTAACGATGAGACTCACGATGCCGCATCCTTTACTCTTTGAAAGAACACTAGATCTGCCCCTTGTTTGGACTATCAAAAGCGTCCACCAGAGCTCTAAAGCACTCCGCACCAGCTCGAACCTCAACCTCGGCGTGGCATATAGTCTTACACGTGTCACGATACCTCAGACTCATTAGAGCGACCGGTCTCTCCTCCTTGCTGTTGCCTGTGTGATCTTAAATGAATAAGCCTGCAGCACAGTCGCTTGGGAGCATGAATAACGAGAGTAGACATGAGCTCGAGAGCTACTTCTCGTCTGTGATGATCAGCGCAAGTCAAGCAAGCGATAGTTTTCCAGCCCTGGACATGCCTCCCCTGAACAACACCAATCACTTCTTGCCAGTCACATGGCTGCAACTGTCCAATCAAGGCGGTCCTGTAGTTTGAGGATCTGACACGAACAAACTCAAAGCAAGGCGTCTATACAGGCTCCATAAAGAGATCGACGACGTGATTGAACAGCAGTTTCCCATCAGTAAGCTTTGCATGCCGTACAGTTCGAGTGAAACAAGGGCGGGCGACTGGCGGGGAGATACGGTTGTGATGGACATCTGTGAATCGAAGCACACAAGCCCTGACATCATCCTTGCCTGGACCAGGGCAGTCTCACTGTCGTGATATGGAGTCACCTCAGGAAGCAGTGGCGGCATGGCATTGTTCGGTTAATTGCAGTGGCAGGAGCGATCGCGTCCGAGCTGCAGGCGGTAGGACGTTGAGGTTATGAGATGGAGGTCCTTAACGCCGAGTCATCTTCAAGCTAGGTGTGCACTGTAGAATTGAGGCTGTTCATATTGCACAGGCTATCGCCAGTTTCATACTTGCTGATGGCAGTCGAAAGGCTCATGTAGAGGTTTTCACTGACGAAGTACACGCTAGTTCAACAAAGGCATAGTCCAGTGTGGTAAGAGGGCCTGCGCGGCTAGCCAGTAAACAACTTGCGACTCCTTCGAAAGGAATGCCAACGAACATTACACAATATCCTATCGCCGTACAGCAATCAACAAGTGGTCTCAAAATTGCTCTCCTTACTGAAGTTAAATGTGGTCGCGATTTGTCGGTGTTGCTGGCTGGACGCGTCGCGCCTGACGAATTTGAAACAGAGTGGGGCAAGAATAACGTTTTCGGCCTCGTGATGCACGCGGCGCGTGATGCACACCCCACCAACTATTGCACCCCAGAACAAGTGAGATTATTGAGCAACACCACAACGCTGCTATCGCGAGATAAGTCAGTGGATTACTATATAGACTATTGCGAAACTTTTAGCTACCATAGTTTTCTAAGAGGACGCGTGATGCAGCTAGTAGATGCCTTTGTAGGTGAAGGTGGTGAGGGCGCCTTATAGGCAACTGCCTGCCTTTGCACAGCACTACTACCACAATTCTTTGTTACTTTTAACTAAGATCTCTGTAAGGCCTTGCTCTTAGCCTGTTTAGGCAGTTAGGTACTTTTTTCTGCGTTGCTGCGCTAAGCCTCTTCTTTACAAGCCTTAGTTTAGGCACGCTTTGTAACAGATAGGCGCCCTGCCCTTAACATCTATACTACGAGACGTCTCTGCCTATACCAAAAAGGTAAGCACAAGAATTCTAAAGCTAGAATTCTTAGCGTAGTATAATATATATAGTACTAGAGTAAGCCTCGCTTCTCTAGCTACATGTAACTAGGTTGTTACACGCTTCGTGTAACGACACAGGATGCTAGAGGGCTCCGATTCGGGTCCGTTACCACTGCAAGGTGTATAGGAGCACTAGGTAAACGTTGCTAGGAGAAAGTCTTTATTCCTATAGGTCTTGTACAAAAGGATACTTAAAAACTATCTACTATAGCAATATGCTATGCTCTGCTTATATACTGGCCAGTGTCCTATAGACTAGGGAAGTATCAGGACATAGTAATGCCGGGGTAGGGTGGATGTCAGATGTGTATCGGTCTTGGTAGGCTTGTAAGAAACAGTGTGGTTCTTACACTTCGCAGCCTGTGCCTTAGCTACTACTAGTAGTACCCTCTTCTTCTCTCGCTTAACACATCTATCCTCCTTCTCTTTCGCTTTAATTATCTTCTTCTAATATTAGAGCTCCTTCTTAGTAGCTTTTGCTGCCTTTGCAGCGCGCTTAAGATCCTCTTTTGCCTAGAATTCTTGCTTTACGCGCTTAATGCGTAAATAACTCTATAAGACTGCACTACTACTATTATTACTGTTAATAGGTTGCAAGGGTAGTACTTTCTACTTCTTCTTCTTATTCTTGTTAGCCTTAAGTAGCCCTTCTAGGCATTTAATCCTAGCTTCTTAAACTTCTAATTATATACAGAGTTAGTAAAGAGCTTAATAAATTGCCTTATTAGCTGTTGCGGTAAGCAGGGCCGCTGTAGGAATACGATGGAAACTGCGCTGAGTTGCTGTCTAGCTAGGAGGCGACCATATATACATGCCCTGGGACGTACTAGTCTCAGATAGTCAACAGAGGTGACGATCGGGTTCTGTAGGACCGACTTGCACCGCAACATTAGCACTAGACCTATTCTCTTCTCTTGCACGCTTAAGTAGCTGCTATGTCTTATACTGTAACGACACAGGATGCTAGAGAGCTCTAATTTAGGTCTATTACTACTGCGAGGTGTATAGAAGCACTAGGTAAACATTGCTAGAAGAAAGTCTCTATTTCTATAGGTCTTATACAAAAGAATACTTAAAAACTATCTACTATAGCAATATGCTAGACTCTGCTTATATACTAGCTAGTGTCCTAGAGACTAAGGAAGTATTAGGGTATAGAAATGCTAGAGTTAAGTAGATATTAGATATATATTAGTCTTAGTAAGCTTGTAAGAAATAGTATAGTTCTTATATAGTGTTATCTAACACATACTTTCTTTATAGGCGTCTTACCTCTACTATAAACTCTACTCTTCTTTTTAGCAATCAAGTTAGCTATCTTACTAACTATAAGAGTCTTTTTAGTGTGTATATAATATTACTTATAGTTTTTATACTTTATAGACACTTCTATAGCATCTTAAAGGTAGCTTATCTTCTTCTACACTAATACTATATTATAAGCTATCTACTAAGCGCTCTTTGCTGATTATTCAATCTATTTATCCAACAAACTTGCTAAAGACTCTTATTAGATTTGTATTTACTTTTACATTAGAATTAACTACTTCTTTACTTTATAAGTATTATATAGTATCTTTAGCTTCTAAGTAATATTATGAGATTTTATTAGTAAAGGCGTGTATAAGCATATATTAAGCTTTAATAGTATAACTTCTAGGTTATATAAAACTAAACTAGTACTTTTAAAGCTTATATAAATATTTTCTAGTAATATATTTATAAGTAAGTTAGCTATCTAAGTAAGTTAGCTACCTAGTATTACTAACACGCTAATATAATAATATAGCAGAATATCTTAACAACGCGATATAAAAAATACCTATACTAATAGAGATATATTTCTTACGATTACTAATATTAGTTTACAGCAAATATATAGTAAAAGACATGCTATAGTAGTATATACTGTGTCTTTATTAACACTATAAGACTAATATACAAAATAATACTCTTAATATAACTATAAGTTAAATTTAAAGCGCCCTACAAAGCTAGAAAAAGAGGTAATTATAGAGTATATACTTAAGCAATCTTTAAAAAGGCTGCTGCTATTAAAGCTTATTATATAAGAAATAGTAGATAAACTGCTAAAAGAGCGCAATAATAAGCTTATTAGTAAGAACTAGGTTAATAAGTTTATTTAGCGTATACTTAAGCTAAAAAAGTAATAGTTCTGCCTATATAATTACTAGCAAGCTGCCTATAAGGATCTAGTAGTTATCTAGGTCTAGTTTACACTTATTTAGTTAATAAAAGCAAAGTATAGTATTCTAGATAAGGACATGTATAACTTTAATAAGTCTAGCTTCCTAATAGGCAAGATCTTGTTATAGCTAGTAGTAATAGGCTTAGAGAAGCCTAGGAAGTGGAAGAAACTCTAACCTAGCAATTATAAGTAAGTTACCCTAGTATAAGGTTGTTGAGGTCGTACTTTAAGCAAAGCTCGTAAGCACTATTCAATTAGTTCTTGAGGATGAATACAGTAACAGGAGGCCAAAGGGGTGAGGGTTTGCAATAAGGAGTACAGATACTATCTGTCTGTCTTAAGAGCAAGGGTAACAATGAGTAGTACAGAGTAGACTGTCTAGCTCAAAGGTTAGGTTAAGATCTAATAACGTAGATTGTTACTTAGGTTAAACACAAACCCTAACGGTTGTGTCCCTACTGTGCTATATAGTAGTGAGGTACATAGGAGATGCAGCCTGCTCAGCGGTCTTGGCCTACTGATCATACTGATCACTGAGCATACTAAGCACTGATCAGACTGATCATTGCCAAGCCTTGTGCTCAGCGCACGTGACCTAAGTCACGGCTGTGTGGCTAACCATAACAGCTGCTTACAGGTTGTCTATCGTCCTGTACTGTAATAATCTTCCGTGTGGGCCAACTGTGCCGCACCGGCTGTAATTGTCGTTGTCCACTGTTGGTGTTCCCAGGATCGCAACAAAGGTATTAAGTTAACAAGGAAGGTTATTTTACTGTTTCTTATCTTTATAGGCAATGTTCTTATCTTTAACTAGTTTACTAAGAACTTTTTATGTAACTAAGTTATTAATATTAGTTCTACTAGCTAGACTAATAACAATCTAGTACTTACTTAGCTTTATTACTTTAATACACATATAAAGCCTATTAGGGTCTATAGACTGCTTATTATTAATAGCTATAAGAGCTACTACTTAGTAGATTTCTAGGATCTCTATAGAGAGAAGAAGATAATTACTTTCTACATGCCTTTACACTTATTGCACTTATTATAGCTACTAAATATTACCTGCTTTTTACTGCTAAAGCACCTATATAGTAATAAGGTTTCAGCTTTAGTACTTAATTATATCTACTATATTAATAAAGAGACCTTTCTACTAGCCTTTAAAGTCACTTCTAAGAACATATTTATACTAAAGAATATCTAAGCAGGCTTTAGAAAGACTAGCTTAGTTCTATATAACTTAGAGGTTATGCTATTAAAGCCTAATATACTGTTAAGGTCGTACTTTAAGCAAAGCTCGTAAGCACTATTCAATTAGTTCTTGGGGATGAATACAGTAACAGGATGCTAAAGGGTTTAGGGGGTTGCAATAAGGAGTACAGATACTATCTGTCTGTCTTAAGAGCAAGGGTAACAATAAGTAGTACAGAGTAGACTGTCTAGCTTAAAGGTTAGGTTAAGATCTAATAACTTAGATTGTTACTTAGGTTAAACACAAACCTTAAGGGTTATGTTCCTACAGTGCTATATACTAATAAATGTTCTATACTAGTTCTAATGTTCTAGTGTTATTCTAATTTAGTACTTTGTAGGACATTGTAGGATTCCCTAGAACATACGTGACATGTTCTATTATAGCGTTCTACTAAGAGATTAGAACAGGTAGGGTAGCGCGTCATTAGTTCCTGTATGCTGACCTTCTTGAAGACCATCAGGTCGTCCCCGAGTGTCATCAATCCTTCCTCCTCTTATCTTCCGCTGTGCCCCCTTCCAAGGTTCGTAACATATACGCCTACGCACTCCTACACTGCTAAAACCTAGTAATATTACCTAGATGCTAAAGACACTACGCAACACTTATAAAGTAAAGAAGTAGTTAGCTTTAATTTAAAATAAGATTTAAACCTACTAAAAGTCTTTAGTAAGTTTATTAGAAAAATAGGTTAAATAGTTAGCAAAGAGTGCTTAGTAGATAGCTTATGATATAGTGTTAGTACAGGAAGAGATAGGCTGCCTTTAAGACGCTATGGAAGCACTCACAAAATATAAGACTTATAAGCAACACTATATATATATAAAGAAGACCTTTATAGTTAGTAAAGTAGCTAACTTAATTACTAAAAAGAAGAGTAAATATTATAGTAAAAGTAAGACGTCTGTAAAGAGAGTATGTGTTAGGCAACGCTATAGGTGTTATAGTAAGATTAGATATAATTTCTGTACCTACAAGGTTAAAAGAAAGGATATAGGTAATAGCAAGGCTTCTAAATAGTATTATTGTAACCTTTAGGCTATATATAGATAATATAGTGTTATACAGCATTACTACGCTAGTATATTAGTAGTATTAAGTAGCTAACTTCCTTAGGTAGCTAACTTGCTTTTAAAATACATTAGGCTTTTAATATACGCTTAAAGATAGTGTAGTTATAGTATAGCTATTATAGGATTTCTTTCTAATACCTCTTAGCTTTACCTTAAGTATACTTAAAGTAAAGGCTAAGCTATATATAAGCGTTCTATATATATACTTCTATTATATCTAGAGGCTTATACTATAGGAAATCATCTAATATCTAAATATAACTCTAATTTAGCCTTAAAGCTATCTTATCTATCTTAAGTCTAATTGCCTGCTTATAGTAAGCTTATAATAGCCTCATTACAGTTATATAATAAGCTTACTTCTTAGTAGTTAAGCTAGGTACATATTTATATAGAAGCTTATATAGCTTATCTTAAGCTAAGTAAGCTTAATATACTTACTATATAATCTCTTAAGTATATAGTATAAAAGAATAAGACTCTTATAGTCTGTTTTTGATCTAAGTTTATAACTAGACAATATACTTATATTTAATTCTTAACCTATCTAACCTTTAAGCTAGATAAATACTATATACTACTTACTGTTATGAGTTCCCTATCTCTGCCGAGTTCCCGAGACCGTAGATATCCCTGAGAACCAACTAGACTAGTATTCACGAGCTTTGCTTAGGATACGACCTCAACAAGTACGGCTCAATGTTGGTGGGGTGTGCATCACGCGCCGCGTGCATCACGAGGCCGAATACGCTACGCGAGGTCCAGCCTCAACACCACGTCGATGCATCACCAGATTGCAGCTGTGCACCATTGCATCCGTGTCTGGAACAGTCTGATCAGTGAGCGAGAGAGCTTTTGACGTGATGTGAGCTTTCATTTGGGGCTTTTGGCGACGCGTCTCGCCACGCGCCGCAAGCTGAAACGCACGAGCAGAACGCGCCACCAACGCACCACCAGAAACCACGCGCGGTAGCTTTCAGTGCCAGATCAGTATCACATCATTGCCAAATTGCGAGAAAAGCTGTGCCGGTCTCCCAATTTCTTGGCTGTTGTTGTTACGACATGCATCCTCTGAAAAGTTTGTGTCCTCCTGTCAGCCTGCCGTGCAGCTGCATCATCATGATGCTGTTCTCCAAGCATCGAATCTGAATGGCAGTCGACTCGAATCAGCCACAATTCCTCTGTCGCAGTAAACTCTGGGCCAGCCTCGTGCATCAGACGCTGCGTCTGCCGCTGTCGACTGGAGTCGAGGCTGCGCGTCTGTTGCGCCTGCTTTCACTGGACCCTGGCACGTGACGCCAAACTAGCAGCCTTACCCTCTCCCCCGAACACCCCCATCACCATCACACAAAACATGTCATGGCAATAGACTCGCCAGTCGACAGCCTGACGCGTGAGCTCGCGCAGTATTTGGAGAGCGCCGATGCCAGAGGAACCTCCAGAGCTGCGCAAAAAAAGCACTTCAAATCTAAGCTCCAGCAACTACAACCACTGCGCGCCACTGCGCTCTCGACTGAGATTGAGAACTTCTACAACGTCGGCGCATGTTACTTGTTGTTTGGCTATCCTCCCAAGTTTCCCTCCTGGGCCGACCCTGCCGACAACAGGGTCTTTGCAGGGAGTCGCCACATTAATGCTCTCAACAACCTGAAAAGGCTATGGAAGCAGCCTGACACAATTTCAAAGGTCTGTCCCTTCAGTCGACCATCAAATTTGTGCTCACGTCTCCAGATACGCGAGACTCTGCGTGACCAGATTCCAGTCCCCACCTGGCCTGGCCGAGATTTCCTGGACAGACTCGTCAAGATTGCCGGTGCTGGTGGTGCAGGGTATCCACTCGACTCTTTCCTGGTGGAGCTACCGCGGTTCCTGAACGCCAAGGTCTCCAAAGTCCCCAAATCGGCCTACTCCAGGAGAGAGGGTCGGCGCTGCGTCTTACCCTCTGAACTCACAGAGTTCTACGACGCAGTGGTTCAGCCGTGGATCGTCGGTGCGCTAAAGCCAAAGACATCATCACGAAAGCGGCAGAAATCAGACGAGGCTGGACGATACGTCAATGGTAGCGTGCGGAGCGAAGAAGAGCTATCTGATGTCGAGTTACCTCGCCGTTCAGATACGCAAGAGAAGGAACGAGAGTCGTCGATCGGCGAATCCAGTCCAGAGCCAGAGTCGATCCAACAACTCACCAAGTACCGAGCAGCGCATGGGGATGGCAATCTCGCCAAGGGTCATGCTCAAGCCGACGAGTCTGAGCTGGAGATAGCCATTGAACCATCGCTTGTCGATGACGATCCGGTGCCGCAGGACCTCACAGATCACGTCAGTCAGACAGAAGAGCGACAGCCATCGCTCGAACAACACCCTCAAATGGCTCGTCGAGCAAAAGCCTCTAAAGCTACTACAGAAGAGCAAGCCCAGCAACACGTGGAAGACGTCTTTGACAATTACCTTGCCCGAGCTTCCGGTATCACGAAGGGCGCACAATATCTTTTAGATTTCGCAAAGGAACGACAATCGCTCCTGAAACGAATCGAGGCTGCAACGGTGGCCCATCAGGCCGCCAATGATGCAGTGGCTCAAGTCGACTTGGATGTTGCGTCACAGATACCCGCGAATTTGGATCTAACGCAAGCCATCGCCCATGCAGAGGCTCACCTGAACAAATTTTCAGTCTTCGAAAGCCAAATCCGCGAGCACCAGAAAGCGCTTGAAATACTGGCTGACGACATGGATGCCAATGACATGGGCATCATCACAACACGCACTGTGTTCGATGACTCTGCACTGGTCGCGCGGCGGACGGAATACGAGCAAACCGTTCAACAACGCAAAGCTCTGGCAATTCTTCTTGAGGAGAAAAAGAGATTACGGCTGAAGACCAAGAAGGATTTGGAAGCTTTAGAAGTGCAGGTCGACCAGCTCGAGACAGACCGTGACGAGACGGAGGAATTGTTCAGACGTTTAAAAAACGACGACACGACGAATGCAGCACTGGCCAGGTTTCGGGCCTTAATGGCCGAGTAGATCTTTTCCAAGGAGCTGTGCAAGTAGTATTCTGTACAAGAAATACCCGCAGAGAACTTTACCGACTCACATGCGTAGATAGTTGTGATCGCTCCCACCTGCGCAATAGCCCTCACCATAAACATAGTCTCTTCCATTCAAGCCGCCACATTCCGAATCTCGACAATGCAATTGCGTCTCCCTCTTCTCAGGAATAGACGGTATTCAGTCTGTGCCAGATACCTCGCCATGAACTCACGCGGAGCTCGACTCTCAAAAGCATCGGAGACCAGGTTCCAGAAGGGCAAAGAGCGACGAGAGGGAATTTGAGCTCGCACCCTACACGTTGGACCAAAGTGAGTCAGCGTGCTACAATGTCTTCTACAGCTCGAGCTTGCCGGTCGACTGCTGTATGTGACAATAATTTTTTTTTCTTTGTTTTGTAAGTGTAAAGAGAGAGACGTGGTAATTGCAGCACATAACCAACTACTCCCTCTGCGCCGTCGGTGTCATGCTTTGCCTATCCATCCGTGTCGCGTAAACTGTGGGGAGCCTGGGTTTGGTATCTTCAATGTCGACCGCAAATGTGCTCTTGCCATCTTCGTAGTCGCCGGTATAGATACAAGCTACTCGCTGGCAGACGACCCATTGTCAGTCGCAATCAGTCGCCGGAACACTTTCGCGAGCGCCTCGTGCAGTTCACGTTGTTCACACAGCATCTGCTCAAGTGAGGCGTTCCTCTGCTGGCTGCATGCAGCTCTACATGAGCATTCGCCACCTCCTTGAACGCAGTCACCCTGTTTTTGTAACTGCGTGAGCAGTGTCGTTCTGGAGGCTGTAGATCAACAATTGTACTGCTATCTGTTGTTGTGTTGTGATGTTCTGTTTCAGGAGCTCTCATCTCAGAGGTAAGTGCACTCGCCTACCGGGCAGTGCCTACCTCAACAGAGTATCACATGACTTACGCCACGTAGTTACAGTTTTCAACCATGCTGATTCCAATAGTCGCGATAGCGGCGGAGAGTTCGGAAAGGGCGAGGCTGTGTTTCACTTCTTCTCCGCGGATAAAATTCAGGACCGTGGCGAGAGCAGGTGCGCTATCTTTGACCATGTCGATGGAGGCGAGAATCTCGGAAAGCACACTCGCGGCCGTCGGGGAGGAGTCGACGTCAGGAGCCATGTCGTCAGAAGTCTGTCTTGGGCTGTCAGCATGGTTTGAAAACGAGTAATCAAGATTCGAGCCTACGCTCGTTACTGCTTTGAGGTGTATTGATGGTTGCGTTGACAACGGGAGTGGTCTTGCTGCTCGATAGGTGAAGGATGAGGAGGAAAGGAGAGATGGTGAAAAGACGTGCGCAGTGTTTTCAAACACTCTCGCTTTTGCTATACCAAAATTTGGGGAATAAGAGCGGCGCGTTATGTTCTTGTTGATCGCGTTGGACGGCATTGTTGCACGGAACACAAACGAATCACGTTCGATCCTAGCTGACAGGGTATTGGACGCATCAGTGGTGGCTTTGGTGCATTGCACAACATCCAAGGAACGCGCTGGAGATGAGCAGATACTACGATCAGTGACAGAGTGTGAGTAAGCCTTGGATAACGTAGCTTTTGCGATGGACGCATGGTATCTGCTCAGGTCGTATCCACCCCTCGGTCACCACTCGCCATTGAGACCAACAGAAGATCAATACTTCTGTTGCTCTTTCTGTGACGTCTCTATTGATGCCAGTCTTGCTCGCATCTTTTGCTCCAGTTTACTTTCTCAAAAGGCCATCTCTGACCTCACTCAGTTTTGTCCTACGACGGCGCGAAGTCATTGTGCTCGACGTAGGGTGCCCGGTCCAAGCTACTGTTACACTGTCTAGGGTAGAGCGCCAAAAAATTGGCTCTCATACGAAAGAGGATTATTTCAGCTTCGATGTGAAAGGCGCCCAGTGTAGGGAGGGGCGCGACTCTGAGCGAGCACAAGAATGCCGTGCTTGTATAGCTTCGATGCAGACTACAATCATCTGATATGCACACTCTCAAGAGAACAGAGAGCGTGCGGCACCAGATTAGAGTCTCCTTTCAGCTTCCTGTCCAGCGCGCCGCCGCGGTGCTAGAAACTGCATCTCTGGCGCCCGCCAACTCAGCGACAGATGAAGACTCCGCGAGGTTCCAGTCGAGCAACGTAGATAAGAAACTGGTAGCAAAATCACACGCAGCAAGGTCACTACGTCGCGAGTGACGTGGCAATGAGCCAAAACGCAATGCTGTCGGAGGAGGATCTCGCATTGATAAGGTGTGGCTGGGTGAGCGTGGTGTGCCCCGCGACAGATTCTTGCTAGCCTGATCAGCATTAGTCATTCCTGCGCGGGGCCTCAGAAGCTGTACATGCTATCCAACACCACTTTCGTTCGGAGTTGGCGTAGTTTAATTTAACGCATGGTTGGAATAATCGTGCATATTCTCCGCTGTCGGCTTCCTCAAATACCACTCCAGCCCAAAGTACAGTTGTACAGTGTGAAGCCGGATAGTGATTACTCGAAATATCTTCAAGCAATCCGCTAACTCACCATACGGACCTGCCAGATCATTGTGGGCCTCTAAACCGTCTTTAAAACTAGGTGTGCGACTGTCAACGATGCGCCTGAGGCGACGGACTTTCTGGAAACCCTAGAAGATGAGAGTGGACTGAGACTGGGACGGGGACTGCAACTGGAGGCTGCACGGCTGTAAGACTATACGCCAGCAAGACTGGAAGCCATGAAGCACTGAAGTGCTGGCAGCCTGCATCTGGCATCATCAACACCAGATAATCGTCGCCCAGTCGCCTACACACTGGAAACTGCACATTGCACACTGCACACCGCATACTATACACTGACCACTAACTGGTCTTGGATGAGTTCGATATAGACAAGTTCCCACTATGTGTGTGGAATACAACTGGCACCTCTGCCGCCCCAACCGAGATGTCCGCTACCAGGAACACTGCAGCAAACTCAAGGACCTGTAAATCATGTCTTTGTTCGGCATAGATCTGCTTGCCTCTTAATCTTCTTCGCAATCCCTCGATCACACGACTCGTTCTCCATAGCGCAGAAGCATTTCAGCATTAGCCTTCGCTCAGTGTGTAACTACAAGGTCAACTCCCGGCGCTCGATAAAGGCGAGGTAAGGAATTGAGCCGGGACCCAGTCACCCCGCCGATGGTTCCGGAAAAGCAGAGGCAGATAATGCTTCGACGTTGTCACGCGAAGAAGTCGAGACAATGGGGAGCCTTGATGTTATGGCTGGAGAAATCTAGTGTTGTGGCATATAGCAAGACACCTTATCCATGATGCTCTTCCCTGATGCAGGCAGGTGGAATGTTTGCGGTTCTGGAAGGAGTGGCAGATCTTCCAATCCAGTAAGCTGTGGTGTGGCCAACAGCCCGACGACTTGGTCATATTGTGAATGTGAGACAATGACTAATTGCTAAGACTAAGTGGCTCCGGTTCTGGCTCGTGGGATTGATAGTCATTGGTATTAAGTTCAGAATTCTCAATGACATGAGAGGCCAGAGGTCCGGCTTTCATATCCACAATTGATAGGTATGCTACGAGTCTACCTTGCAATTAATGTTCGATCACAGAAATTCACCATTCCCTGGTAGACGAGGAAAACATCTTGTGTCACGACATATCGTTATGCTCAACAAGCACCGGGTGTGTCGACTGCCGAGTAGTCTGTTAACGAAGAGGTCACCTAGACAGTATATCGACGTGCGATTAAGCATCTGTTGGTCCTTTAGCTCCCGGTATCCGGTAGCCAGGCTGACAGGCGCTGTGTCCTACTTCCGAGCTTTGTGTATGGTCGGCTGAAACGTGAAGTCGTCCCTTGCTTCGTTCAGCCTCGTGACCTGACCACACGCCACTCAGCACTAGATGATGGCCAAATGAAATTCTGTTGGACCATAACGTAAAAGCTTGTTGAGACGTCAGGATATACTGAAGCTCATATGCTGCTGTGTCACGCCTGTGTTCCGATCAAGCTCGTGGTGCGCACTCCGGCTTGCGACAACGAGATGAAGTTGAGCAGGTGTTGACAGAGGCAAGATGGAGAGAGCAACAGCAGAACGAATGATCTGCTTGTCAATACAACACATGTTGAGGGATTGGTGATGAATACAGTGAATACTCTGACCAGATGGTGTTGGGGCGTTTTTTTCCCGGTATAGTAAGGCTTGCTGTAGGACAACTCGCGCAATATAAGTTTGTTTAACCGGCATAGCTAAAACTGCAATATCTTACATGACTGTGAGCCAAATCGACGGGAACTGAAGTGAGATGAAGGCCGGTACTCTAAGTCAAGGAATCCGTTCACTCTTTCAGACTTAATTGGGGTAACGCCAACGGCGATAGCACTCTCAGTCAGTACCCGGGCTCAAGATTGCGAATTATGATCCGAACGTCTGTTGGTGTGATTATAATAGAGCAGCATGACTATTAAGCATTTTATGGTTGGGGGAGAGATCACAACCGCGATTAATCAATTTGACAGGGTAATGAGTTACACAACGGTCGTAAACAGAGGCCAAGCGGCGCATCGTCACGCCGAGACATTCATTCGCCAGCTTCTCCCACGCTTGTTACAGACCGAGCCTACTACGCCTTTCCATCCTTCCTCAATAGTCGGTGCTACCATTGTATCAAGTTTCATCGTTCCTTCTAGATACAGTGTTCGATCATCTTTACCGCGGGCGAAATCTGCACAAACCTCAACGCGTCAAAGTGTATGCACATCCCGTCCAGCCATGGATTTCCCCCCTGGATCCATCTCGGTCTCATCACTCTCCACGTTCCGTCGGTCTTGCTACACCACGGTCGATTTAGGATAATCTTCCCCGGTCCAACCAAGTCAATCCAGCAACAGCTGCAATGTGTGGAAGCTTGTCGGCTCATGTACGCTCGCGAAAACATCAGGAAGACCAAATGGCTAACATCTCACAGCAGTCAAAGGATGATGGCAAGGACAGAGCAGGTCACGATGCGGACAGCAACGGCCCGGATCTCCGATATTAGCTGCCTACAGCTCATTTTGAGCTAGACGAAGAACCAGTGACCACCTTTCGCACTCGTGACGGAGGCTCCAAGGGGTACAACACCGACCTCGCCCTGAAGTCTGTCACAGGTCTGGATAGAACACTGATCCGGTTGCAACAAGGGAGAGAGACTATACTTGCTCTCCAACAAGAGAATGCGGAATTGTGACTTCAGAACAACAAGCTGACTAGCAAGATGCGCGCTCTTGAAGATGAGACTGCATTTACAAGAGCTGCTTCGTTACGAGTATGAGAAGAAACTCATATTTCGAGCGCCAACTTTGGAGTCGGGCAAAGTCGTCTATACCATGAATGACGAGGGCTCGGGTTCATCCGCTCAACATCGGTCAGATGAGTATGTCCAGGTCCTTGCCGGGCATAGTCTCTCGCTACATAATGCTGATCAAGGCAGAAGATCACACCGCTGCCACAGCAACGAAAGCAAAGAGGATGGCGACATTGTGGATGACCACAGCGGAAACCAAGAACGCGACACAATGACCATGGCAACCCCAACACGCTTTCTCCGGCTACGTCTCGCTCCATCAGCGTTGATGTCCATACAGCCTACCCAAACAAGAGGGCAAAGACAGGAGGTTGCCACCCCCGACCTAGCAAGCAGGCATTCACACCTTATGACAACAAAGTAATCAGTGAGCTGGGAGGGCAAGCAGCAGTCAAGGCCTTCCGGTCAGGACTTCGACCTCGTCGCTCTCAGGAACCCCAATCTTGATCGCGATCCCGATCTGGGAAGAAAATGCTCAGGCCTATGGCTTGTTCGGCTCATAATCATCGTTACTGCCATTCGTGACATGGTAGAATGACTTTACAGAATTCTACTGCCGTGAGCACTGAAGATGACATCGGATCACCATAGTAGATGTGGAGTGATGATGTCCTTGCCCGAAACTGTGGGGAGTATTGCAAGTAGCATTATCTTAAAACCTAGGCCGGCGAGAAATCAACGCGTTTCGAACGCATTATTCATTGATGACACAACGTGATGAAGTTTGCACTGCGAATCTGATTCAAGTCACCTTGTAACTTTCACGTTCATAGATCCCGATGGTGTTCACAACTGCAGTGGCCTTATTGGCCACTCTATGCGTGTTCTTATGTTTCTCTTTAGTTATAGTGATAGTAACGGCTCGAGCAGCACGATGCATTTTGATACCTGACAAGTGCTAAAGCGCATCTGTCCTTGTTGTTCAGCAATTATTTTTGCATCCTGCATCGTGCTGCGCGTGGGCCATGTAGTGCCACTGCCTGCTGAGAAGTACGGAGTCACGCAACAGTCTGACAAGATGAACGCAGTGTATTTACTGACCCCCACGCTGCACTGCCCTCCGCATTGTAAATTTTCGACGTGGGTGATCGGCGTCTGGATGCTCTGATGTAGAGATATAAGATATTGATCCACACCCCAGCCTCCCTCGGCCCCCCTTCTTCGAGAAAGCTGCCCTCCCCATCGCTGGCAAGGGCGCCCCTCGAAGATGTTCCGGTTACACCCAGTCGTGGATTGCGCATCGAAACCATCGCAGACTCTTATCTTGTAAGCACCACGCTGCAAGGTTCTGCAACCAGCGTCGTACCACGAATGCATTTGCAAGGCAACGAGACCGCATAGCCTCTCTACAACACAGCCAGACCGTATCTTATGATGTGTTCCGACGAACACAGGTTGGGTTCTCGGTCTTCTTTATATCGTACATCTGGCTCCGAAAGTTGAGCTAAACATTAGGGTGCAGCGTAGGTGGTCGCCTATGCCGGGTACAAATCACGTCTCAAACAGTGTCGAGACGCAGTCGCAGTACGTGTGTGCGCTGTAACTAAGCCTCCAGTTCTCTCTCTCCACTCGGCGCCGAGCTTCCTTATCGCGGGGCCATGTTGAACCACACGGAACTAAGATCGCGAAATTTCTAATCCAGCGATCTCGCTACGTGCAAGCAGACACCGCAATACACGCCATGTTTTATACGGCCACTGAGAGTGCCACCTCTATAGCCTGGTCACCTTTGTCAACCGTCAGCTTTCTACGTGAAGATGTAGAATTTTCACCTTTTCCGCCCCTCCGGGCAAGGGCTCTCAACTGGCCGTCCCCCACCATCGCGCGACACGTCTGCACTGATCTCCACCTGCACCAGTCCCCTGGCTGCTCTGTCGGAACTGTCGCAGAGAAGGCGCATTACGTTACTTTAGCGAGGCCATCGGCAGCAGTACCCATCCGAAAGTGTCTCAAACGGCCTCTATGCTCACATTACCCGAGCGACGTTAACAAGGCAGAAAAGGAGACGAAATCCGCACAGTCAAAGAGCCCTTCCATTCTCAGCGCCATCATCAGATGACGCCGTAAACGCACATTGTAATCACAGTTCACGGGACCCTGGTCGTGATCTGATGCACCACAGCCCGAACGACCAGGACGAGACCTACAACGACATGGGGCGCTCAGGCAGCCACGAAACCATATCTTCAAGAGAGGACTGCAATATGGAGATATGAATAAGCTTGGCTTCGAGGAAAGTCACGTACAGTAGTAAACTGTTGACGCCCAGCCCGATTCTCATGGGGAACTCAACGTATACTGGGGTGTCCTCGCCCAGCGGAGCATTCACAATATACAGGCGCAGAGATCTTTGGCTAATTTGCGAAGGGCTCGCCTTGTGGCAGAGTCATTCTTGGTAGGTAGCACAACAGAATAATCAGCGAATTGGACGACATCGAAGACAGGAATCATGAAAGACGTCGGGGGAGAAGATGAAGAACTTTGCACACTCAGATGCCCTAACGTCATCGCCGCCATGTTAAGGCTGTTCCCTCCCGACATGACCAACAGTTGGATGTCAATGTTATGATAATGACCTGCCCACAAGGAATGGCCTCTCTGGTTGAAGTGACACCACTGGTCCGGTTCCCGAATCGTCGTATACTTCCGGCCGCACTGATCACTCTTGGTAGACCACAACTGATCCAGTGGCAGTCACGGGTGCTCAGCTCCGAGTCTCACGTATGAATATGTGTACAACACAACAAAAGTGTCAATGCATGGCTGCCGAGTACGACAAACTTATTTTCAGACAAAAAGCAAATAGAGACAAGGACAATCGCAGCGTGCTGGAAACATGCAAAGCATCCATCTCCTTTACTGTATCTGCCTTCTCGATCGAGATGATTGCGCCGAGGAACTGCCCTCGCTTACCTTGGCCACCTTTCTTCTCCCAGACGCTGCAGATGTCCGAGCTCGATCAACCTAGCTGACTCAATGTGTATCACCAAAGGGCGCCTCTTTTTTGCATCAACATAGCAATTATAGATACTCTCCCGCGTGAACCACCTATCTGACTGCTATGAAGACGCGAAACTGTAGTTCTACAATGTGGCACGTGCGACCCTGCATGTCTGTACTATGCGGAAAGAAGGAAAACCACAGGTGTCAGCTTGAAGCAGAGTCTCCTCTACAAAAGTCTTAGTGGTATTAATACTTGTTGCTTTACTATCAATGTGGCTACGGTTTTGAGGCCCTGCAACTCGATGGCGTGGCAAGTACGGCTGTGTTGTTGGCTTTATCGCATATACGAAGAAGGACGGCGGTGCACTCACCACACTGTAGCGCTAATGTCTTCTCAGTTCCACACTTTTGCCACTTATCTTGTTTCATTCGCCCATGCGTCTGTTCTGCTATAACGATAAAGCGCAAAAGGTTAGACATGCCCTCGTCTGTCATAAAGCGACACACATTTCGACACGGACGATGCCCTTTTAGGCTGGCAGACGGGTACCTACAGCAGCTTTTGTCAACCTCACCGCTCAAGCAATGCCGCTCTTTCCTGCAAACTCCATGTTTTCGAGCACACTTCTATCAGTCTCACGCTGATTGTATCACATATTGTCTTAGACCATCTGCATGTTTGCTTGGTAAACAATAACCACCCCATCGTACTTCAAAAAACGACCATATCTACCAGCCTCTCAGATCTTACCACGACGATCCACACATCACCCAGTAGCTACCAAGACCGTGTGAAAAACATGTGCAGATTCTACGGGAGTAGCGACCCTCTCCCCTCAGAGTGTCACTGCTCGCACTGTGGACGCCACGGCCATTGTGAGTCAAATATCTTGAGATATTTGCTGGAAGCTGCTACCGGACTTCACGGTGTTTCTGCATACACTTTTCTCATGGTAAGAAAAAGGTCCTCAAACTGAACATCAGAACTAATCTGCCCGCAGGAGAACACATCCAGCCTCGCCGTCAGCGATACGGAATCTATGGTCCTCGCAGCACCTGAGCAACTCCAGCATATCCTGGATCGATACGAACGGGACAGCTATGTCGGTAGTGAAGGACAATGCAACGGTTGGGAACGTGCTTACCTGCAGTCTCCTGTAGCAAGGTCTTCTCTGCAGCAGTCCACGTTTTCTATCTACTTGACAACGCCACTAAGCGTTTCAAGAGGTAACCTGGCATTAGTCGTTACCGACGCGATGCCTCTGCGGAAAACGGAAATCTTGATTACCGTAAACTTGAGTCAGTCCCTGTACTTGTTGATGCAGCAGTCCTCGCAGGACGCCGAGCCTCTTCCTACAAACGAGGAGATTCTTGAATGTATAGCAGAGCTATTGCACTTTGACCGCGAGGATGAGATGACTCACTGGGCAATGAGACCCAAGATTGGGCTACGGGTGAAGAGACAGACGGTTGACTAGCGTATGTGTTGAGGTCCTTTCAAGCGATCGGGAGTTTCAGTCACCAACTCCGACTAGAGTATTGCAATGGGGTATGGCTGGTCATGCCAGCTGCAATTCATGGTGCGGGCCATGCAGAGTTAGTGCCAATGTACTCCGTATATATTGATCATGTTGGGAGCTTGGTGGAATAGCACGGGAAAAATGCATCGATATCCAGCCTCGTGTCGGGGTGCGATCTACAAGTAGCAATTATTATACCAGCATCGATAACTTACATCTCTGTAAAACCGTCTTGTCATACAAAAATTTGCTCTGCCTCTCTCCTTTTGGTGATTGATGCTGTGAACTGTTTAGTATTCAATCAAAGCCATGCTTGCGTTGATTTTTGATCTGAAATTCGAGAGGTACAAGTATGACCACCTGAGGGAGCTTTCTTACACCGCTCTGGGTGTTTGAATGCACGTGAACGCGGCTTTTTGCCCATTGATGACTGCACTCATGACGACTTGCCCTGAGCGATCAAATGACAATGTCTTGGAATCTTGAGTGGCGTGGACAAGCAAACCGAGTCACCAACTCCATCTTCGCGGATCTCTGGAAGTCTGGTAACTGTTGGAGCCATCAGCCCTTGCTGAGAGGGCTAGTGATAAGACATGGTTCAAGCCTGAATGCGGGACAAGTTCATCGATTGGTTTCCAGTCTTGCCTCTCGATGTATGTACAAAGGGAAAAGGATCTGCGGTAGAGGAACGCGCCGTATGTATCATGATCCAAATTCATCTGTGTGTAGTGTGATGGGATGCCTCGTCAACAAAAAGCGAATACCGGTACTGAGGAGATTAACTCTTGAGTGTTGACCTTCGGGCGGGCTAACTAGACTTGAGCATGGACGGTAGCGCTTGTCGTTGCTACACTACTTCTTCAATGGTCAGTTCGTCGAGCAAGATTGTTCTGAATCAGGTAAGATGCAAGCAAGCATTGATCATTGGTGTATAGACTATCAAAGGCCATCCCAAAGCTCACTCCTTCTGCGCAGCGGCAAGAGACCCCACTTCTTGCCTTGACTGTTGTTGGGTATTTGTGTTCCATGGAGAACTTGAATTCACAGGCCACCAGAAGGTATCTCTGTCCGAGGCAACGATTGTTCAACCAAAACTGTGGCGCCCAAATTGACCGATACCACGGCAGGACGGCTTGCACAGGTGACGGTTCATCCCAGCTGATCCTGAACAACGCCATCGGAACCAGCAGCGGTGGCACCCTCAGCCGAATCAGCGTCGTCGACGACGTCTTTGGTGACGATGCATGCTGGCGAAGACTTTCCTACAGACAGTATGTTAGCTAACGCGATACGCAAGCCCGTTGGAGTGCTGTAGAAGTCATACCATGGACAGTCACAAGCTCTGGCTGGGAAGACTGGACGCTGTCGTTGTGCACGCGAAGTTTCACTTTGGCGCCGCACTGCACAGCGACGGCGGTCTCCTGCTCGATGCGGGGGCTTCCGGGCGGTGAAGGGCGGCCAAGTTGCTCGTCTTGATACGTGGCGGCAGGAAGAGCTGGAGCTGATTCACCAGAGGTGGAAGTAGAGGCCACGGACAAAGGTTCAATTGGGACGGGGTCCTGGAAGTCCTCTGGCACTGTGAAGGGGTAGCCACGCTGGAAGAGAAAGTTCAATCTGATCCAGCGACTAGTGTCGGGAATGACGATTGGCCTGAGATTGTGATTAGTCTGGCGCGCAACAAGTTCCATGTTTGATTTGGCGACAGATCTCTCATCCTCGACTTCCTCGCGTGCGATGACGGGCGCAGGCACGTGCCTGGAGTGGGTGGCGGTCCAACGGCGAGTGATGTGCATCATGAGACGGGTGCAGTAAGCCCATTGCTCGTAGGGCGTTTCGAGGTCAGTGACGATCTCGGTGAGCGCACGAAGAACGGCGGGTGGGTGGACCGAAGAGCTCATGGTGACCCGACGAGCTGTTGATGGGGGAAGATGGCGAGCAGTTGATGGGGGGAGAGTGGATAAGAAGAGAAGAGAGAGATTGAAGACGGCAGCCTAGAAGTAGAGAGCGCAATCTCCGTTTTGGTCACCATTGCAGACTAAAAATCCGATCTCACCTTCACCTCGCTTTGGGCGCGCTACAGACTAGCTGCCGCATGATCGCCTGAATAGTGAATAATGGTTCGCGTGGAGGGCAGGAGATTTGGTCTAGGCCGGGCAGAGAAATTCTTCGTCTTTTCGTCAACTTTTGAAAGATGGAGGCGTGGAACGTGTGACGTCGTTGTGTCGCGCCGTTCGAGAGTACAAGCGCACAACTTAGGCAGTGCGCTCGAGAGCGACGCTGACAGCGCCACGAGCTTGCGCAGGCAGGGCCAGTCTCTACAGTATCCGGGAGAGATGTCCATGAACAGAGCGCGAGCTTGTTTGCAGTAAAATGGTGGCTGGTTGTCGTGTTTTGTATCATTTGATAGTTACTGGCTACATGATCGTAGGCACTGTTGTTTCTGGACAGCAGCCACATGCCGTGCGCCGTTTCACAAACGCGCCGCACTGCGCAGCCTACTCGATTGTTGGACCTTCTGCCCAGCAACTTCAGCGGCCATCGCGAGGCTTTTCAATTCCGACCTCGTGCAACAAAACCGTCAATCCAAATGGCCTCGGAGATAGCTTGAACGAGATCAGTTGCAAAATTCCGACTCCTCTCCATGCGTTATGTAGAGACTCACCAGGCCTCCAGGATTCCTGGCCAAATCGCTACTGGATACCGATTAGCCGCTGTGCTTCTCTCGCCCATCGAAGATCTAATAGTAACAACAAAAGCCGCTCATGGAGAATGTCGTGAACTCTCTCCGCCTTTCGCCTTGGAGTCGTTCAAGCTCTCACTTATCTCTTCATCTCATGTCCGGTCTGCGCACCCGTAGCATCGCGCTGCCCTTGCCTCTCTTTCCTGAGCTATTGCAGGCCAGCGCAGTGCCTCGACGATACGCAAGCTGGTGCTATGCTCACCCTTTCAAGTTTGAGACTGTCACATCGCAGTGAATAGTTCGGCCTCTATTCTGGACAAGATGGCGCTGTACGATGCAGGTCAGACATTGGCCTGCGACGGTAGGAGGGTAATATGGGGCGCAGGCAGGTGAAGATGATCGTCTGTGCTAAGCTGTCACGACAGTGCAAAGCAGTGGTGCAATCAGCACGGCGATTCGCGGGTAGCGTGGACGCCTTGCTAGTTTGGCGATGATGAAAAGCTCGACAGGGAAGAGGTGAAGAAGGTTCAAACGTCTCGACCCAGTCTTGTGGCTTGATACGGATGTATGAAGGTGTATGTCTTTTCTTGCTTTGGTGCAGCTTGTGTAAATCGTACAGCCACTTGACCTCGCCCAGCTCGTCTTCGTCAATCGCTTGCTTAGCCTGTTTAAAGCTGCGGCTCGTGCGAGTGACTGAGTTTTGCTTGAGGTGGATCACCATAGTCAATCCGTGTAGGCTGGCTCAACGGCGCAACTATCACGACGAGCTGCCTTTCTCTTGTATTCTGCACAGCTTGTATGCCCGAGCACTGGTCTCATGCAGCACATGCATGTCACCGACTCGTCCAGCTCGATTCGTCTCTCAGCTTGACCAGATGTCCAGCTTGTCCAGCTTGTGGAACACTTGCAGCTTCTCCAGTATATGCAATTCACTCGATCATGCTCTTCACTGGGAGATGCGGCATTCCAGCCAGAGCCTGGAGACCTCAGACAGCACAGCCCTCGTATCCCTCACATTCTCTTCCAGTGTTCACGGCTCTGCTTGCACCATCGGCGCACTGTTGTCCGGCCTGCCATTGTTTCCCGGCCGTCTCATCTACGCCCTTGCGTACAACATGAGGCCCAGAGAATCCCGCCCAGCCCATTCTACCGCCGTCAACACGCCTCGCCGCTCTGCTCGCATCATGAACCTTAACTCGCCGGCCACGCCTAACGCTGCAGTCATCATTGGGCGCGGTTTACATTGTTGCGTTGTCTGTCTGTCGTTACCAGCCCATTTTCATTTTGTCTTGTGAAACAGCTCTCGCGCGGCATATTCGTTGCTACACAGCTGTATTCATCGACCCTCTTTACTTATCACCATGATTTTTCGAGACTCTTCTCGTAGTATCCAAGTTTAGTAATTACACAGTCGTTACCGAGTTGTTCATGATCGAACGATGCTGCTGTGGCGTTCGTACCTCTCAACACCATACTGTTTGAAGTAGCTGGAGCGATGTTCTTTCGTTGGTGGTCCTACCCTTACTCCTGCGCTCTTTGCCGAAAGACGACTGACAATGATCTTGTCCAGTGAGTGACCCTGCTTGCGTTCATGTGAAGCAGCCTCCCTTCTGCATCGGCTGCAGAGTATCCGCCTGTCTGGATGACAATGACCCCCGGTCATGTCATTACATGTAAGTGATTCACCGCCAACGCCAGTACATTAGCTCCACCCGTTTCAAGGCACCTTGAACCAAATATCGGGCTCTAAGAGTCGTCTTGATGATAGCAATGGGGCTAGCTGGACTTGTACTCCCGACCACAGATGGTTAGCGCTGTTCGCCAGCACTTCGTGACACTGCGTGTTTGTCCACGCTGACTTTCCAACACCTTACGCGAACTCAAGCAGAGCCAGCTGGAAGTATTGAACGGAACACCCTTGTCAAATACGGTGGATGATCGTCACAGACCTTAACGAATCATACCTGACACCTGCCTCCATGCGGTAAAAAATGGCAACCGGGCACATTGCGACTTACAAGGCACCAGGAACTGTCAACCTTGACGAGACTCCTCCGCGCAAATGAGGTATGATACTTGCCTTCTAGTTCTTCGCCATGGCTACCCTTGGAACTCTGGGTTACTTTTCGAGCCAGGCTGGTTATACCTTTGCCACAGACTCCTCCACTTCTGTATTCGCCAGGAAATCTGACCAGGACGCCGTCGGTCATTGGCAGTCGTCTCTTCCTGAGGGCATAGACTGGTTGTCTGAAGTAGAGTCAAATGTCGCGACCGCAACAGAGCGAGTTGAGCACCACGGTGATTTCATGGTCGACAGCGATCTCCCCAATCATCAATCGCTACTGCATCACCTCTCATTCATCCAAACTCAGACCGACTCCCTGCAGCAGACCCTCACTATTGTCGACGTAGCCTGGATAGCCTACTTCTCCAGCAAGACCACCCTCCTGCCCCAAGACGGCGGGTCCGCAACATTCGTTCGTTCACAGAGCATTGCATGCAGCAAACTCGTATACTACAGTTCAAAATATGCTTCCTAAATTAAGTGTTGTATTCTGGGTGTCACTCCTCACTTAAACTTTTTCACTATGTCTTTACTTGTACTTGTCAATCAACCGACAACCACTTTCGACGTTGTTCGTCCATAGTTGCAGTATCAGACTTGTGATCACCTCAGCGGATGCCAAACACAAAACAGCACAGTATAAGTTATCTCATTGCAAAAATACTGACTCGGAAAGGCGGTGAGAAGAATGGCAGACTTCAGCTAAAAGGTAGCTTTTGTCGAAGCAAAAATGTAAACTAAACCACAGATCAGAAGCATGGGGGGAGCCTTATTGAGCAAACTTGAGGATGAAAAGGTTGGTATTAGATCAACTAAGCTGCGGATATGGCAATTCAAGTCCAAATCTCCGAATTCCCCGATGGTCCGGAGTCGATGACTTGGAGCGCCAACTTTAGTTATTGGTTAAACCTTCGGCACTTGCCTTCTTCTCCATGTGTTGATTTAGGAGCGTAGGAGTTGGTAATGAGGCTGTTCAGATGGAACCGTGGTGATGTCCAGGTGCACTACATTCGGTGCCTGTAGGATGCGGCTAGTTTCTGCGACGATCTGAACAGTGCATTGCAAAGAGATCTTGATACCCTCTACAATGAGCGTTACGTTCTCAGAGAGACAGGGTTGGTGTAGTGCTAACGGGACTGAATGGGAAGGGTACTATCCGAGTTTCCCGCCACACTCTCACCCGTCTGGTGGCTCTGCCCACGCCGTCCCTCCAGGACATATTTCCTCAGACCCTCAAACAGTCTGATATGCTCCCCTTGACAGGTCTGCGTCACAACGAGTTCCTCTGCACGCGATTGATATACATCGTGTCTAACAAACGCGATGCTCCACATACCGAGAGAATAATCGTTTCTAGAGGCGTCTTTATAGCCCTCCAGCAAGGGTGAGGTCATAGGCACAGGGTCAAGATCGGTCCACGGAATACGAAAATCTCTTGTGTCCAGAGCGAGACTGTTTTCCATGTCTTGCATCTGGAAGCGCACAAAGCCGCTTGAGGTATCAAAGCTGATCACTCCAACTCGACCGGCATCGACGTGTGTACCAATCCACAGCGATGCTGTTTTTGCTGTCGGAGAGTAGGGCGTCAAGAGGAGCTCAGAGTATGCATCCTCGTCTTCAGCTGGGTTTGCTGCGGAGTCGGCGGCTGCCTGCTATTGGTGTGGTCGGTCTACCAATTTGAACCTCTGAGCTGGCCAAAAATACGTGATTATGCTGAGACGAAGACCTCATTATCCTACCCTTCCCTCTCTGTGCTACAGCTACGTCGATGGCCAGTCTTCTTTTGGAATCTCGCTCGGACGAGGGTGGTGCGTCTTCGGGCATTTTATCACGGTAGCTGACTTGTTTTCAGGACTCTGGAAGAGCGATATATTGTCCAGGACAGACGTCGCAACAAGCGGTGCATTAGTTGAGCGGTGGTAAGTTCTTCCAGATTCTCACTCGATCGCTTCTCCAGAGGCCATAGCTTTGGTCCAGTCAGTTTCATCTCCTGTCTTTGTGGCGACTCTGTGTCACTTCGAATACGCGCCCAATGTCTTGCACGCGCTAGAAATCCCATTTACCCATCGCAAGGGGCCTTTTCTATTACATCTGTAGCCACCCCTCCACTAGGAATCTAGATCAGAGCAACCATGCGACGAAGCGATTTTGACATAAGAAATTCGGCGCAACCGCCTGCTCTTTCAAATCGCCAAAGGCTCGAAAGAACCATGAATCTAGCCGCAGCCAATGTTTCGGCATCTCGCGATCCGACCCCAAGAAAAGTACAACGCAGAAGGCGAGCCAACCACAAGTTTCTATCGTGGCAAGACCCGGTCCTCCAGGTCGAGAAGCCGGCGATGCATCGAGCAACACAGGAAGACACGCCACAACGCAGCACACCACTGTATTTTGAGTCCCAACAGCCTCCTATCTCACAGACCGCACCACCAAGTGTCAGAGAGACGCAAAAAGCCCCTGAGCCGCCGACTACCAGGCCTCATCCTGCTCACTCCCGGCGTACTCCTCCAGGGTAGGCACCTACACAAGCAGAACCAGTTCCTAAGAATACCACTCCGATTGCCCATCATGATCCTTCCCTTACAAGGAAGCCCGGAGATGTGAAGGCAGAGATGGGAACGTCGGTATACAAATCCCCCGATCCACCATGGACTATACCCTCCGGCTCGTAGTATGCGGGGCGAACCTTGCCTGAGGTGGCTCGAAGTGCCCCTCATTGGTTCAAAGGTATGCAACGCAAGCTATCAGCGGAGCCTGACATGATTAGGAAGCTACGCGGTTTTGCTGAAGCTCTGGCAGCGTTTCTTGACGAGATGCGCGAAGGATTCAAGATTGTCGACGAGTACTTTATTGACAGCAAATATATCCTTGTCGCAGCATACAAGGACATGGTACAGCATGTAGACGGGCTCCAAAAGCTGGTGCAGGAGTGGGGTTGTGATCACAAGGCTGAGATTGCCCGTTCGATGGAGAAGTACAACAACAACATTACCGAACGGACCAATGAACAGATTGTTCGAGCAAAAGAAGAGCGATTTGCGCACACGGTGCGACTCAAAGAGGAGATCCGCGAAATGAGAGACAACATTCTGAAAGAGATCAAGGAGGTCGGCGGCAAAGTCGATCTGGTTAAGGAGCAAGTGGAAAAAAGTGGCACGACTATCTGCGACAAAATCGATGCGTTACAAGACCAAGCCGAGTAGAACAGCAGGTTCGTCCGCAGCAAAGTGTATCAAGTGCAGGAGCAGGTGGAAAGCTCCACTAAGACTGTCTGCGACAAGGTTGATGAGGTGCATCGATTGGTTGGCCAAATGCAGCAACAGATCATGCAGCAGAAAACTGAGCATAAAAGACTTGCATTTGACATTGGAAAGTCTCATCGTCAATACAACGCAGAGGAGACGAATCATATCTCAAAAGCTATCCAAGCCATGAGTGCTGAGGTGATTGAGGCCGTTGGCAGGAAGATCGACAGCATCGATGAGTCGGGACGGGCTAAGACGCCAGATGCGATAGATTTGACCAAACTTCACGAAAGGATGGAAGCACTTACCAAGCGGGTCGAGGAAGGCTTCGACAGTCTGCAAGTCAGCACTGATGCAAGCAATATGGATGTTGTGGGAAATGAGCTTCAGATCAAAGATGATCGAATTGCAAATCTTGAGAAGCAGCTCGAAGAATGTTTTCCCAACAATCAAGGGGCATGTCACGACAACATGTGCATTTCTGAAGAGCGCGCTGCAGATCTTCTCGAACAACTTCGTGAGCAGGACATGGTGAACAAGAATCTGCGCGAGTCAAGAAAAGCTGCTCTTCATGCTTTCACTACCGCCAGTGCCGCAATTTCTCCGCTCAGAGCCGCATGCAAAAATCAGTTTGCCTATGACGCAGCCTGGGGCACCGAAAGACCGAATGTGGTCGCCGCCTCGGAGGCCGGCGAAAACGAGGAAGAGCAATAGGAAATGCGGGAGAAAATGGCACAAGAGCGTAAATCTTTTTTAGTTGGCAGAGAGTTCGATAGCAGTCATCCGGCTCCTGAGGCCAATGAGCTCTCCGTTTAGCTCTACAACTCCTGGTGCCTTTTGACTAAGCCTTCACATGCCTCCAGACCTTTCTAACATTTGGCTATAGCTGTTACCGCCTTTTTTGCCTATTCCAAAGCTTCGACTCGTATTTTGTTGCAGTTGCAATTGTCCATGTAAAATCCCAAACAATTTTCATTGCGCGTGAAAGCTTCAAAGGCATCTTTTGCACAATTGCACTACTTTGCCAACTCTGTAATGGTGCTCGCGTTTGAGTTCCTGGTGCTTACTTTTAAGTTCCTGGTGCTCGCGTTTAACCTCCTGGTGAGTAGTATTATCCTGTTCAGACTTAGCTTTAAGCCCCTGAAGCTCGCGTTTGAGCTTCCGATATTGAGTAATGAACTCGGTTTTGAGCTCTCCGTGTACTTGCCGAGCTATCTTGAGGCTTTGTTGAATCTCCCGACAAAGCGGTCCGATCATGAAGGACGACTCGGAGTTGTTTTTCAACGTGTTAGGTCTTTCGCGGCAGTTCTTAAGTTTGACTTCAAGTCGCCTGCGCTCCGCCTGTTTACCGGCAAGCTGATCGTCTACAGCGTTCTTCCTTCGTTCCAGATTGTTCCGTTTCACTGCTCCGTTGTCAGAATCATTCGGTCCCTCTCGCACATCATGCATGTTCTTGGACATACTAACGGAGTCTTCGTTTCGGCTCGGCTCGCCCCCAACCTCCGCTATTCCTCGCGTATCCTCGCAAGAAGATATTCTTGAGTGCTCTTTCTCCTTCATCGAAATATCGAGCTCGTTCTGTTCCGGACTTCTGAATCTGGCCTGACTCGATCCCACCTCCTTTCTTTCTGTGTCCCAGCTCATCTTTGTACGGATTGATTCTTCTTCCATAGTCTTGATAGCGATATGAAGCTCTTGTACTATCATATAGTTATACCTCATGCGAAAGCAGACATCTCCGAGGTTGTATTCTACCCTTTCCTTCGACTCATCCGCCTTTTTGAGGAGTGCTTCCCAATTCTCAAGCTGACCTTCTTGCATTTTGACCCTGGCCTGGAGGGTTTTCGATATTTCTTGTTCATTCTCGAGCAAGCCCATCCGCAGATCGATTCTTGAGTCCATGGTCTGCTTCTGTTTGCGCAACATCTCGTCTCGATGTTGAATCTGACGCTGCAGATCCTGCTCTCTCATCTCCGGCTTGGTTCCCAGTGTAACCAGCTCAGTCCGCAAAAGTGTTGCCCATGTTTCCGTACTCATGTGGGCTGGCCTGAGCCAGAGTGGGCCCTGCAGGCGGTTGGCGTCGAAGTCAGAATTGGGCGCTGCCGCTTTTTGCTCTGGCTGCGCGTTGTTGGACGACATATTTGCAGTGTATTGGGCGAGAAAAGAGATGGATTATGGTAGAAGTGTGAAGGGATGACAGAAAGGTAAGCAATCTTTGTTTGCAGAGGGAACTGATTGTCTTAAGTCAAACATGGCCGATGTCTTAACAAATGGCCGATGTCGTAACAAACACGTGCACGATACGCCACGTTATCATGAGTTCTGATACTGCACAGACGTTGCCAACTATCGCACAATACATAGTAAGGATACTAATCTCACGGGAGCTGGAATTCACCGCGGTCTAACCATGAGCAGTAGTGCGGAAGCGCCGTGCTTGGACCTGTGGCTAGCTGCCACTTCGTGACAAAGAACCTCCCTCTCGCGCTTTACAGCCTTGGTGCAAGTGAAAGCCACCCAACCTCAGCAGCCGCCTTCACGGCCTCGGAACGATATAATGCTTGCGTTATGACACAAGAGCTCGAAATCGCGTGCAGAGGTAATCGAACCATGTTGGCTCGGTGCGAGTCTTGGCTGTCATCATTGCCTCGTTTGTAAAGGAATTCCTTATAACAAATCGCATTGTGGGCTAGCAAGAATCGTGCGTGGACGTCGTGCTGAGGAATGAACACCGGTTATGTCATGTTTGGGCGTTCCTGCCGGTGGCCAAACAGCCTCTCGTAGGTGATGATAATTCGCAGTGGTGGCATCGGGGCCCATCTTTGTCCCTTCCCTCCGAATCTTTTGTGATGAATTCAAGGAGCGAAGCGGTCGCCGCATTGCAGCTGTGGAATAGCCAACGTCTCGTTGTACCCAGGCATCGCAAGCAATGCGTGCATCCAACAAGCGCCGTCTTGACCATCTGAAGGACAGGGGGCGACTCTAGGGCCATGTCGCCGAGTGGGCGGCTGTTGGTGTTTTGGTCTTCTTGTTGGCGAGGCAAGAAGCGGGTGTTCTTATAAGCAGTCGGTGCTTCCGAGAAGAACCAGAATCGAGGGTCGGTTACGGGCGGGTCTGATGCAGCTGATGAGCGCAGGGTGGGCGGTCGATCTCGGTGTTGACAGATGGATCCAGAATACACTCGTCATGTGCGAGGAGGCAAGGAAAGAGGAGCGCAGGAAACAGACATTGCGTTGGAATTAATGTTCGGGTGTGCATTGTTGGTGTTGGTACAATGGTATGCGACACAGGCGCATGCGAGACGATGTCTTGGCGTCGATCTTTCACGTGAATGTTCAGCAATGCCGAGTATCCATCTGAGATCGTTCGAGATTGCCTACTCGCTGAAGGTCTTCTTCATCAGGCTGTCTCTTCCCGGGCTTTGTGGCATTGCTCTGTAGATCTACGTGGTTGTCATTGAGCCTTTCTCGCACATTAACGGGAAGTGCATTCTATCGTTTTGCGCTTGTGTGGTGCTATACATCGCTGAAGCGAATTTATCAGCGCGCTTGCCGTGAACTGTACCTTCCAATTCTGTCGTTTGTCCTTTTGCTCGGCGTCTCGATGCGGTCTGCCAACGGTCGATGTTCAATACTGGCTCGACGACTCCATTCGTGACCTGGTTCCATGTAACGCCGGAGGCATCGTTGCCGTGCAAATCAAACTGGTTTCCTGACTCATGATCAACTGGGCGGTGAGGTTTTCAATCTCACTGTTCTTGCTTTCTTTCCAGCCAGATGGCTTAGAGAAAGAGGACGACAGAACGGAGAATCGCGTCGAGGCTGAAGAGAGGAAGGGCGTAGATAGAGCGGCGTATATAAGTGTAGAATTTAGCGTCAGAGACAAGGTCCTGCTCTCGCTATTGGTGATCTATGTGACATGTTCGTGCTTGGCTGACGACTGGCAGGTACACGACCAGTGGTCTGTGAGACGCCTTGACGCCCTGCAGCATGCCCGATATCCAGAATGAGGTCTGCAGCAAAGTCCTCAACGACCAGAAAGCTAAGCTGTAATCAACGCACCTGACATTGGATGGCAAGGTCATAGTCATAGCTGTACATGGTTAATTCAGCGGCGTTGGCGGGGAATTCGTGTGTGGAAGGAGTTTGCAAGATGGAAAGCTGCTCAGCGCGAGGAAGGATTGGACTCCATATTGTTTTCGGAACTCGCTCATCCTATCCAGCCCCGAGTCGGCAATTGCCCTTGTATCAAAAATAATGCTAGCTCAATATCTGTCCAAGTGAGCTGTTCACACGCGTAGACCGACTCCCATGAGAAGGATTTAGAGGACGCTGCCGTGACAGTAACAAAAAGTCTTGGCCATAAGTGATGCCAGGGCCAACGCATGGCACTGCATCAATGTTCATTCCAACTTTAGTATCAACTGTACCGTCAGCCAATAGCGTTGGTTGATTTATTGACACAGAGCGACTCGCTGACACAATGCACACGTCTAGACAAAGGATCGAGACGTTCCAACACGCGAATGGGTTTAAAGACCACGCGATCTGCCGCCACGTCAAAGAAAGAAAGCACCCCTTGCTTTCACCCTGAATGAACTCTGCCCAGCTCCAGTTCCCCCGGCCATGCCATAATATATACCGTGTTTAGCACAATGCTTCGCGCATGATGTGCTTAGTAGGCTAGGAAGGAAGCGAAGATGGGAGAAGTCAAGACTGCAGACTCAGCAGGTTGATTTAAAGTAGGGAATATGCGTCCTGGCAGTTTCTCCGCTCGAACGGCAAGATCGTTGAAACAGGTTTGACAGGCCGTGCACTAGTGGCGGGTCTTGGCGCAAAATAGCTTGTAGTAGCGTGCTCAGATGTTGCTGTAAACTACCGTAACGAATTCAACGCTATGCCTATCATAGATCTGCTCGAAATAGATGGGGCCTATACAAGCAGCTATCTAGAAACTCCTACAGTGAGAGGCTCAGGCTCGCTCCTGCAAGAAGGCCTTGTTTCTGGCACCACGCTGGATGGCTTGGAGCTGCTTCAGCACGCTCTCTGCTGTACCTGCTCCTTCGCACTATCGATATGGACAAGGAGGCTCAAATCTTAGCAAGAGGACTTCTACCTGATGTGCTCCCTTCTTACCGCGCTCTTGCAGATAATGGCAATGTCGCTCGCTCAAAAGCATCTCAACTTGTTCGCCAAAGCCGCTCAGTCGTCCTTTGCTAGAAGCGCCCTCCAGCAGAACCATATCCGGCTGTTGCTGAAGGTCAATGATGAAGCCAAAGTTAGACGTTCCACAAAGTCATTAACACTAGGGACAGCTAAGATTATAGGCTTTCAGGAGCTTGAAATCAAGCGTGCAAAGCGTGCTGAAGACGCTGCTGCTGCTACTGCCAAGGCTGCCAAAGCTGCTGAGGTTGCTAGAAAGGCTGAGGCTATTAAAGCTGCCGAGGTTACTTAAGATGGTGAAACTATTACAGCCCAAAGGAAACAGGGTCAGAAGCGAACAAGGGCGACTGCGGACATAGAGGTGGTAAAGCTGAGGAAAAGAGTTGCGCGCGCAAGGAAAACACCTGGCCTTGCTATATCTACAACAGCGCATGTTGACATAGTAACTGTTGTGAAAAGTGAGCCAGCTCTACCGCTATGGAGAGCCCCAGTCGCGCGGATGTACTAGTCGAGGCTTAGCCTCTTATCGGCCGTCAAGAACCGTCTCTTTGCGGCTCCTATCTGCACACCTGGACAGCCGTTTGCATTACTAGATCACTCTGAGGAGCTTGTCGCATGAGCAAGTGCTGTTTTGAGTTGTCTGTTTGCTGGGCCATGCATCTGTCGCGCTGCCGTCTGTTGCGTCGCCTTTGAGATGCGAACAGACTTCTTCAGCATAGGTGCTCTATGCTCACTTCGGTGATGCTCTTCCTGTGTTTGCACATGCAGCAGGCTCAACAACGCGCTCTCTGCTTTCACACTTCGCTCGTGTGTCTTGACTGCCTCAGCAAACAGTTTCCAACGCGGCTGCTGACTGTCTATCTTAATGCTCCAGCTTAGCCCAACGAAAATTCTAGGTCCTTGGTATCCTTCGCATTTCCCAAACCCACTGCGCTGTTGCCATCCGCTTCTAGTGCCAAATCCCAGCTGTTTCCATGCTTTAAGACCAGATATGTATATGTTCTCAGGTCAGAATTTGTTCAGCTTCTTTTGGATTAAGTCCAAGTCAGCGTCTGTGCATTTTGTATCAGACTGGAGGGGAAAGACCACAGCGGGCGGGATGCCTAAGGTCTTTAGGAGGCGAACGTATTTAGGGGTTTAAAGATTGTAAGGCATAGGAACAAAAGCACAAACGACGCTAGCCTGAGATTTGTAAGCAACATAAGCTGCAATCTCTTTGTCGTGTGTCCGCTGGCATGAATAGGCAGACTTTTAGCACCGTTCGAACAAATCTGTGCAATACTCACGTCTCTCTTATTCTGCTCCTTCAAGGCTTGCAGTCGCGAACGCTCTTCTTCTGCTTCGCAGCGCGCTTGCTCTGATTGCTCGCGCGTGCGTTCTTCATACACCTTTGTACGCGCTGCCCAGCATCTTCTCGCAAACTCTACCTGTTGCTCCTGGCTGATACCGGTAGCTGCTTCCCAGTCTTTCAGTGTCCTCTTGCAAATATGTCGGAACCTACCGCCAAAGTCGCAGAGGTTCACATAGTCCTGTTCAGTAGCTTTTTCATCGAGATTGCAGATGCAGAAACCGTCGTATTCTCCTATCAATACCCCTATTGTACAGAGCGAGTGAAAAGGTGTTGGTGTGGCTGTTGCGCGTGAGTATCTTGACGTGGACCTGAGACAGCAGTCAATCACAAATGCATCAAGACAGGGTGGTGGTAGTTGTGGTTGTGAGAGAATGGTTGTTCTTGAAGGGACCTCTGCTGCGCCCCGCTCTTGGCACTTTCAGCCATGTGACGCGCCGCTGCCCGAAACGCCTCGCAACTAGGCACGCACTGACAACACAGCCCTGATCATGCAAAGACGCCTGCAGCCTGATCAACGCGCTTCAAGATGCACGACGTGTGCACTGAGCGGCAGCCGTTCATCTTGGTTTTGCGTTTCTCGACACATTCAACCTAATTACACGCTTGCATCGCGATCAATCACACTGGGCGGACGTTCATCGCTTGTCAAGAACATGTGGATGCAGCGATGCGACTTCTGAAGCGCTTGCCTGACGGTGACTTCCAGCTTGTGTCTGTCAGCAGTGACAACCCCCCTCTGTACGCTATTCTATCGCATACATGGACAGATGGCCAAGAAGTCACATACACTGAGCTGGTAGCCAGCACAGGCAAGAACAAGACTGGCTATAACAAGATCCGCTTCTGCAGCGAGCGAGCTGCAGCGGACGGCCTGGAGTACTGCTGGGTCGACACCTGCTGCATCGACAAGTCTACGAGCGATGAGCTCAGCACGGCAATCAACTCCATGTTCCGCTGGTACCAACGTGCGTCCAAGTGCTACGTGTACCTGTCAGACGTCTCAACGCCGGACGAGACCAGCGACGCTGCAGCCTTCCCGATAGCGTGGCAGGCAGCTTTCCGACGCAGTCGATGGTTCACACGAGGCTGGACGTTGCAGGAGCTCCTGGCGCCAGCCAGCGTTGAATTCTTCTGCAAGCAGGGCAAGCGGCTGGGCAGCAGAGTGTCGCTAGAGCAAGAAATCCATGACATCACCCAGATCCCGATCGCGGCTCTGAGAGGACAGCCTCTCGACCAGTTCAGTTTCGACGACCGAATGGGCTGGGCGGCCAGGCGCACGACAACGGTGAATGAAGACAAGGTGTACTGCCTGTTGGGCATTTTTGGTGTGTTCTTGTCACTCATCTACGGAGAAGGCGAAGCCTACGCCACGCTGCGACTGAAGGAGGAGATACACAAGCGGCAAGAGGGCCGTAGTACTTGTAGCTTGCGTGACTTGTCCGGTACGTGCTGAATCAGCAAGGTAACTCACTTCTGTGCAAGCTAGACACAGCTGATAGTACCCAGTACTCTCGTTGCTACCATTCCCACGAAACGAACTGTTTGTTGGACGAACGGACGAGCTCCGGTCTCTTGAACAGCTCCTCCTCGCACCCCACACGCATCGCCGGATGACGATATACGGGCTGGGCGGGTGTGGGAAGTCAGCACTCGCCATTGAGTTTGCATACCGCGTTCTGGCAGGACACGCTAGGATGGTGTTCTGGGTGCCTGCTATCAGCCAGGAAAGCTTCGAGCTTGCATACCGGGAGATTGGAGTCCGTCTCCGCATACCGGGGATCACTGATGACAACGTAGACGTAAAGCGGCTTGTCCAGGAGACTCTAGGCTCCGAGCGCGTGGACGACTGGCTGATGATCGTCGACAACGCTGATGATCATGACGTCTTACTAGGTGCAACGAATGGCGAGTCAAAGCCTGCACGACTGCGCGACTATCTTCCCCGCAGCAACAAAGGCGCGATCCTTTTCACGACTCGAAGCAGGAAGGTAGCTGTTGCTCTAACGCAAAGCAGTGCCCTTGACCTGACCGATATGGGCAAGGCGGAAGCCACGCAGCTGCTGATGCGGCGGATGACGAAGCCGACGTTGCTTGATGACGAGACGGCTGTTGGGGAGCTGCTGAACATCCTCACATATCTGCCACTTGCTATCGTGCAGGCAGCTGCTTTCATGAACAACAACGACGTGTCAGTGCCTGGCTACATCTCGTTGTTTCGAGCTACTGGTGCAGAGACGGAGCTCTTCAGCGAGCGCTTCGAAGACCCCGGCAGGTATGAAGAGCTGGACAGCACGATCGCGACGACTTGGCACATTTCCTTTGATCAGATGCGCAAGCAAGACCCCTTGGCTGCGAGATATCTCTCGTTCATGGCGTGCATCGACCGCGTCAACATCCCGCAGTCACTACTACCTCCTGAAGCCTCTACAGTGCAGCAGACGAAAGCGCTGGGAACACTTACAGGATATGCGTTCATCACAGAGCGTCTAAAAACGGCGCAAGAGCCAGATGGAGGTAGGTTCTTTGATATGCACCGACTGGTGCACATGGCCTGTGTCTGGTGGCTTGACGAGCACGACGAGCGTGCAGCCTGGGTGGACGCAGCTATGGCGCAGCTCGAAAAGCTAGTGCCATACGGCGGGCACGAGAACAAGGATGTATGGACGACCTACCTGCCGCATGCGATCTACGTGGCTGGAAGCTACACTACAAGGGGCACAGCAGCCAGCGCTTCGCTTTTGGATCGCGTAGGGCGGTGTCAAGCTAGCCTCGGGCAATACTTGGCAGCAGAGACGACCCATCGAAGAGTGCTATTGGTTAGGGAAAAAGAGCTGGGGTCTCAGCACCCAGATACGCTGATGAGCATGAACGAGGTAGCGGCAGCACTCAGCAACCAGGGAGAGTACGCAGAGGCAGAGAAGATGCATCGCGAGACGCTTGAGCTGAGAGAGGCAGTGCTAGGAGAGAAGCACCCTGACACGCTGACAAGCATGAGCAACGTAGCGTCAGCACTCAGCAACCAGGGAGAGTACGCAGAGGCAGAGAAGATGCATCGCAAGACGCTTGAGCTGAGAGAGGCAGTGCTAGGAGAGAAGCACCCTGACACGCTGACAAGCATGAGCAACGTAGCGTCAGCACTCAGCGGCCAGGGAGAGTACGCAGAGGCAGAGAAGATGCATCGCGAGACGCTTGAGCTGAGCAAGGCGGTGCTAGGAGAGAAGCACCCTGACACGCTGACAAGCATGAGCAACGTAGCGTCAGCACTCAGCGACCAGGGAGAGTACGCAGAGGCAGAGAAGATGCATTGCAAGACGCTTGAGCTGAGAGAGGCAGTGCTAGGAGAGAAGCACCCTGACACGCTGACAAGCATGAGCAACGTAGCGTCAGCACTCAGCGACCAGGGAGAGTACGCAGAGGCAGAGAAGATGCATCGCAAGACGCTTGAGCTGAGAGAGGCGGTGCTAGGAGAGAAGCACCCTGACACGCTGACGAGCATGCACTGCCTCGCTGACGTTCTTGCAAAACAGCATCGCTACGATGACTCTGGCAACCTGTATGAGCAAGCATGCGCTGCATACGACACTGTTCTCGGGAAGGATCACCCAACTACCCACGCCTGTCATATAAACTACCGCCAGATGCTCGCGTTGCAAGAGCAAGGCCGCATACCTGTTGACCCCAGCAGGCTAGGAAGTAGTGTGGACGTGCGCACCAGTACAAAATCAAGGATAAGACGACGGCTAGCGGAGATGGGCATCTGAACATCGAAATCCCGTGTAGACTAGACGGCTTCAAGCGTATACACCACACTCGTCCGTTTATGATCGACTGTTTGGTTGTCATAATTCACTGCTGACATCTATGTGCAATGCATCGCATATCTTGAAGAAGAAGTGTGTGGTCATGGCAAGCGCTACTGATTACTGTGGGATGACTAGCGTGAACAGACAGGGAGCTAAGCAAGGCTCTGTGTCAGCAAGAGGTCAGATCCTTGTACCGTCTGCAGTTGGCATAGCCTTGCATTTGTTACGGTAGCTTACAGTAACATCTGAGCACGCTACTGCAGGCAGCCTGCATGCCAAGTCTGTTAGCGAATCCCGACATGCTGGAATGCGTTTTGCGATCTTCGTCCTGACCAGCGAAACTGCCGGACTTCACACTTTTCATCTTCGAAGTGCTTTTTTGATTTGGGGATATAATTTCTCTTAAACGCGCTTCCATTCAAGCCCACTGGTCTTCACTGCGACCCCTTACATCGCGAACAGAAAGGGGGTAATCGTTGAGCGGTCGATTGGTGGCGCTGACGAAACAATCGACAGCAAGGTCAACATGGCCGTAGTTCCTGCCGGAAGCTGGTGCGCTTGTAGAGCAGAGGCCGCTGAACATCATTGCATCAACCACGGACCGATACACACGCGAAGGAGTGATGGCGTGGCTCCGAAGTGCAAACCTGTCCCGTTACACCGGGTGTCCCGGCTCGCTTGGATTGACATTAGGCACAGTTGACCTTTCAGTCGACTCGCATGCAGTCGCTGCTCTCTTCTATATAGTCATTTGTGGAATGCTTGACTTTACTAAACATTGTTGGTTAAAGATGTGCACTGTTAATGCTGGTGTACTCTCACGATGCCGAAGTGATATCTGTGAAGAATTAAGTTGCACAATGAAACTTACAGCATATATTGGAACTCCCCTCAACATTCTAAGCTGTTTACTACTACAAGCAAGTCATCCAACTCAACATATACGATTAAGCTCTTAAAGCATAGTATCAACTTCAGCTGCGACTAGAATCAACTTCGCAATCGAACTCTCATCTAGCCTGGTGCTGGGGACTTCTATTGCGAAAATGTTTCTCAATTTCGTCTCTACCTTATTCGCGCCAACAGATGATGGCTTCAGTACGCAATGGCCAGGGGCTCTTGTTATGTATTGTGGCATTATATTGATCGGATACCAAGCGGTCCAATGTTACGGTGTGATAGCATCCACCAACACTGCTCTAGTTACCACTCAATTAGTACTCAAAGGTATCTACAGCGCCATGAGAGCCGAGGACTGGTTTCTTCCCAGGATGATCGTAGGCTTTATCTATTGGACTCTCTATTCTTCAACATACCTTGCTTATCAAGGAAGCAAACTTGTTCATATAAAGAGCATACTCCGAGCCACCTTTGTGACTTTGGAACTTTTTGCCAAGGGAGTCTCCACGACACTGACATGGAAGAACCAGATCGTGCCTCGGATGCTGGCTAGGTTTGCATACTGGACAGCTTTGACAGCTGCATCTCTTGCACATCATTTCGCGAAATGCATTGGCCTGGTGGCTATTTCGCGAACTATTTTCGTCACCGGCAAGCTCATCACTCAAGGCATTTATAGAGCCTTGACATACAAAGACTGGTATTGGCTTCGCACGCTTTTGAGGCTGATCAAAAAAGCCCTGTCGGCTCCAGTCAATCCATGTTAACATCGTACAACAGCGGAGATCGGAGACGACACTGATCAAAATGATAAGTAGCCAGTGTAAGCTACAAGACGCGAAATTTACCAAAAAGGAATCTCGTGCAAAAGAGGGACTGTAGCGTGATCCAGCATCCACTTCTTGAACTTTCCGTCACTAAAACAGAGTGACGTGTAGGGATATTCGCTCAGCCGTGGCGAGGAACTGGAACATGGACTGACTCGTCCATTGGTAAGAGCTTCCCATTGAACGTGGCGGTTTGGTAGCATGTAAAACAGCACGCCATAGGTACACCGATTGGGTATTGCTTGAACATATTATCAGGTACATGTAACAGGCACGTAGAGACACAAGGATAATGTTCAAGAAATAAATTATACAAAGTGAACGGCTGAACACAAAAATGAACAATAGGCCACAACAGATGGCTTGAGTAGTTGGGATAAGAAGGATGACATTAAGAGCAACACTAGCTATGCCTCAAGGTACAATTGAGTCTGAGACCTTTCGTCGTAGTAAGGCTTCAGGCAACAGAGATTAGGGCTATCGACTTCATGTTTGTGATCCCTTGGTCCTGAAGCTCACTACGTCCACAATTTCGATAGCCTTGCGCGAGTTGATACCATCGGCCGCCATTTCCTCCCCGGGCTGTCTGGTGCTCAGTCAAACTCGGTCTTCCGCGTCGCTCAGGCCCATGTCTTGTGCGGTGTTAGGCTGTTTTGTTTGCTGTACCTGCATCAAGACAGTGTCACGGTGTTCAACCGTGCAACACGGCTGTGTCGTAAGCAATGAATCCAGTCCCTTGTTATCTTCGCAACACTGCTTGAGAGCCTGCTGGTCTTTAAGAGTATGATCGGGCCGATGAGCATTGGCAGTGATATGTTCCCGAAGTATTTCAATCACCGTGCTCTCAGCGGTGACATCATCACATATTGGCACCTCGCTGGCGGTGTAGAGCTGTACCAAGTCAGTAACGTGTCCATAGTCGTGAACGAGCCCACTTACCGAGACGCGGTCTTCCAAATCTGGGGCATGGTGACAAAATAGCTAGAGTTGCTCCTGTAATCGCTCAATGCGACTCTCTTGAAGTGAATCGCAAACCTCATATGCTCGAATGAGCTTCTTGTAAAGGTTGCTATTGTGTTCAAGACAATCGACCTCTTCAGAAAGACAGATGCCTGCAGATTGTAAGCCGTATTTGTTCTGTCTGCTCTCGAGTCGTATCGAAATGGTCGCGTTGTACAGTGAGACTCATTTCCTGTGCAAATTGCGAAAGTATAGTACTTTGTTTGTGGATAAGTGGCTAGTTTGATATAGTAAATCTTGCGCAAAGGAGCTCTGCGATCTTACCTTGATGTTTGTTCGATGTAATGGTTGATTCCTGTATACTGTAGAGTGTTCATCTACCAGATGTCCTTCAATATGGCAGATTCCAATTCTAGGTGAGGGTAGACGAAATCGATGCAAGTTCTCTTTTCGTACGAGTGAGATGCACTGGGAAATGAAACAATAGAATGAGAAAGAACAACAGTCAAGGGCGACGGAGATGTCTGCGAGCCAACTTTTGGAAGGTGATAATTTGCATGAAGTTCGTACTGGAAAGCATGCGTGAGGCTGTTCTTGTTGGATCCAAGTTCGACAGTAGGCACGATGCAGCAGGGAGCGGCGAGGATTATGATAGTAATGTATGCATCATTATTATTGTCGTTAGTATAGTGTACAGTAGTTACAGGGGTTCATCCAGGATTAAATGCTCGTGCGTAGTCAGCCAACCACTGCAGGAGTGTTCGAGCCCGCCAATATCAAGTGACATCAAAATGGTACCACCATAACAACCAAAAGCAGCTTGAGTAGCCAAGAGTCTCTTACTCGTACTGACACGGCAACTCATCACAGCAGCTGTGCTGGTAGTGCATACGATCAAATGTGTGCGTGTGGTTGCATGAGTGGAGCAACAGGTATCGTTGGTACAGCGACTGTCTCGAGCGCAGGAAGGCAATCATAGAAGCAAACATTCAAGCTGTAAGCGCGTAATTGTGCATTGGATTTGATCCATCGTCTAATGCCGGCGGTAATAGATGGTGCACTAAAAGAGTTCAAGGATGCCTGGGCAATCTTCTTGCGTCAGACAGTCCTGTACGAAATGTGGCTGTAGGGTCAGGGGTTGCGTTCATCTCCGGCGGTAGAGCAAACGCGCTACGCTCGCCAAATTCATAATCCTGCAATTCTGAACATCACGACAGTAGTATGATACAAAAGTATAGTTCCATGCTCAGGAGTCTTAGTAACATCACCGGTGTCCAATCCGTCCTTACAAAGAGGATATACAGTCTCGTGAACACCACGACCATACTGCAGCATCTGGAGGAGGGCTCGGACACAGCCCAGATCAGCTTTGGTTTCAGGCAGAGTGTATATTCAAGCTCACCGACTGTCTTAGAGCGGCCGGACCTGCGAAAGAGGCAGCCGAAGATGTAATGTTTGCTAGCATGCGTACCGAGAATGTGTCTTAGACTACAGAGGCCCATCATTGAGATTATTGGCTACGAATTCTTGTTTGAACACTGAAAACGAGATTCCAGTCATAATAAGAACGATTCCCTCAGCTTCAGCCGTCATACCTCACATCGTATTTGCGCACTCCTTCTTCATCACGGTCAGAACTCAGTACATTCAGTATCAACTACGCAGGCAACAATACCACTTGATTCTTCACAAGCCATGCCACACCAGTCTAAGCCAGTCATGGCCAACCCGTTCGCCAAAAAAGATGATGTGTATTTGCAACATCACTGGGATGAATACCGCGAGATTGTGAGCTTCGCCTTGACCCAGAGATTTCTCCCGGTTTTGCAGTACACCGACCCTCGTACCATGACCAAGCAAAAGCGAATGTGGAATCATTGGGAATCAACCCGCCAGATGCGCCGTTTCGCAAAGCAGAAAGGATTTGTCCCGTCTGTTGGGTTCTCCAACCTGGGGGGGAACACCGCCCGGAAGCTCGCTTCAAGAAAGGGAATGAGCATGTTCAACCCTCCACATCTCACCAAAGCTCAGATTGCTGAGAGGAAGGCGGCCAAAGCAAAGCGCATGGCCAAGAGCCAGGTTCAGGAGTCTACACCACAGGTCGACACTGCCGCGTTGAAGTCCGCTGTTCAACGCGCATCTGAACAGCTGTCTCGTGCAATATCCCACCGTATTGCTGCTGCCCAGCGTACCGACACAGCGTGTCGCTCCTACCACAACGCGCGCCATATTCTGAAGCGTGAAATTCAGCGTTGGGGTTCAAACACTCGCGCAAGACAAGTCATGGCACGCGACGATGTCAACAGGAACCGCCGAGCTTGGGATAGAGCAGATGATGCCTTGAAAACTGCGGTCTTGGACGAGAAAGCTGCCCAGATGAATCTTGATGATGCGAAATACGAAATGGAGATGACCCTCGAGTTGTACTCTGGAGAGGGTGGCGACGACGATTTATAAGAGACTGGAGGATGGTCTAGCGAGCGGCGAATACACGGTGAACGCGGCGAGAGCTCAATCGGGCGGCCTGGTGCACACATGTGCGATGCGATGGCGGAGCGGTGATGGTCTATACTGCGCGGTGGTGATTTGGCGTCTGGCGTTGCGTGATTTTAATGCTTGATTTGACACTGAACATTTCTAGACCTGTAAGAAGAAACACAAATAGAGAAAACCTTTGCAGCTTCACTGGCCGTGCTCTTTGTGATATTTCCACACCCAAAACATACAGCATTGGTCGCAATGCCCGTGTCAGCAGTCATGATAGTCGATCCATACATTGCTATCGCAAACGACGAGATATAATCAGCACGCTGTATTGTGAAGGAGGCGAAAGAATGCCAAAATTGAATCGGTCATCCAGGGTACGATAATATTGAATATTCTGGATGCATGACACTGCCATGGCAGGAACTGGCTGTGATGCATTCTACATGGTAAGTCCTTGAAAAAGCACACAGTTGTTGGCCAGGCATCTCGATGAACGTGAGGATATCCTTCAATGCATTCCAGCATCTACAGTCTACACGAAGCTTACAGTGCCAAAGTATCTACTTTTCCCATGATGAAGAGTATCTTTATTATGACAGGCCCGATCCCGTCGGAGCAGGGTTCATGAGCCATGTATGTCAAACCCTGAGCGCCCTTATCCTGGAGACGCGCGCGACCCCCTGTCTACATTCAAGGAACATCATAAGATGCTTATTATTCCGAGCAAGAGGTCTGAGATGCATGCATGCATGCATGAGAGACTAAACTCCATCTTCGCTAGCTGAAGCCAAAGGCTCATGCCCGAAGTTCTCGTACCACTTGGCCTCGGCCAGCTTATCAACGCCCATTCTACTTACAGAGTCCTGTTGTAGAGGGTCTTGAGCAGTTGCTTCGACGAGTTTGGCCTTGATGGACTGAACATAGGCCCTGAATCTCTCCATGTCCTTGTCGTATCGAGTGCCGAGCTCGTTCAGCTTCTCATTCACGGCGATTAGCATATCGCTCTTCAGGATGCTCTGTTGCTGCATTTCATTAGCTGTATCCATGATTCAGATCAGGACTTCTAGTACCTTGACGTCTTGATACTTATCCTGAAGTGTGTCATACTAGCACATGTCAGTCATTGTTGACGTTTAAAGTATTTTCCACATACTGCATTTTGATATCGCTTAGCCATTTGACTCAGTGCCCTCTCGTATGTAGCGTTATCCTCAACCCTGATCATTCGCGCTCCATTTCGCTTTTGTACTGTTGTACTTTCTGCGTGATCCAGTGGTCAATCTTCGCGTGGTTAGCAGATGCCGTTGTGACACAAACCGGACGCATACGGTGCGAAAATATGCCATCTGCACCGGGGCCTTGTGATCATGGTTGGTCGAGTCAAGTTCGATCTATCCGGTGTCAGTCTCTGTGTTCTTTACGAAAACTGTTACTTACCACATCGCGCTCGCGTGCTAGAGCCGCAACAGCAACATCACTGGCCCAACTGTGTCGTCCCTTGTATAGGTAGTCAATGATCGGAAAGTCCGCCATGCGTTTCGTGGATTCATCAAGACCGATGTCAAGCAGTGCAGGGCAGCTCATGAGCTGCTCGATTGCGGCGTCGATCGTAGCAGAGGCAGCGGGTGTCTTTGGAAGACTTGGGGGCGGTTTCGAGGATTCGGCAGCATGGAGCTCAATCACTGCTACCGTTTAGCTACCATGATGTTCATGCAAAGCTGCTTCCATACTGTGCAAAGCGATATGCTTGGCGGTCTCTGATGATTTGAAGAGTCGGGCACCGTGTGCAAACTTTTAGAATTAGCAAGCAGCGCCTTGTTCATCACTGCAAGTACATCGACTTACATGAGCGAGTGCTTCCTGGGGTACAGCGTGCTCGATCTTTGGAGAGCTTGGCCCCTTCACCTGGGTGCTCTCCCCATCGCGCTGGATCTTGAGATGTCGAAATTGTTCAGCCGTTGGGCAAACGTACGTTGGTAGGAAACGAAACTGTTGAGAAAGTATCAATCACTGGTTTCGCGTACGCATGCGTGTTCTGATGAATGAGCTGGACGCCAAAATCATAGGGATGTGATGTTCTTACGCTTCCGGAAACCTTGTGTTGCTGCAATGGGATACCTCCCGACAGCCGTAAGGCTGCAGCCACTATCCATGATAGGGGTAATGCAAGCACCACGAGACGAGCTGCAGACACTCTTGATTCACATCAACAGCGCAGGACAGGGATGAATCAACTGTGTTGCGCGGATACATGCGTGCGCCAGTTGCGTCCTTCACGGCACGCAGCACAAAATTGTGCAAGATGGAAATGAGGGCTTGTGGTCCGTGAAAATGCTTCCATCCGTGTCGCTGTGTTTTACATCTGCGGCTGCTGTAGCGCAGTCTGCAAGATCAGCGCAGAGTGGCTCCACAGTAACTGGGGGCCATACTTTGGGAATGGGTCGAGAAGTGATGTAGCGCATTTCTGTGGATTGTGATGGATCCATGCGGAGAGGACAAACGGGGATCATGTAACTGAGCTGATAGGAGCCATCCAACAAGAGCGAAATCCGCGTAGATCGAAACATGCAAACCTATTCTTTTCATCGCCTTGGAGGTTTCCTGCCGTGGCATGATAAGGGAAAAAGGGAGATACGGTTGCTTGCAGCTACCCGGCGCAGTTGTACTGTGGGTCGTTCGATACTGGCATTGAGCCTTGTCAATGCAGGGTGCGTGATGACAGGACTGTGCACCAAAATCAGAGCGACTACCCTCTTTACTGGTCGACTGAGCGGACAGAGACATTTTCCTGGTCTGGAAAGTGCCTGACTGTAGAAAGGCGCGGAAAGGATCGGATTGATAGACCTGGGGGAATTGTACTTCAAAGCCCGCTTTTTGGCCGATTGCGCCTTGTCACGTATACTTTTGACATCAAGTTGGGATACATCTCGCGTAATAAATAAAAATGCGGCCTAGATGTAATGTTGTGCATGAGCACAACTTTCCGGATCGCCATCTGAGGTGTGCCACAGCCAAGCAGACGCCGCCTGAAGCGCACCAAACGATGTTGCGCAGCGTTAACCGAAGATCCATGTCATTCCTCAAGTCATGAAGACAAAGAATTGGGAGTAGAAAGTGGTGGTGCTTGTGACAGTGGGAGTCGTCGGTAATCGGAGTGGCTTGAGGTGGACCCCGCACGTCCTTTCGGAACATTTCCCACGACTCCGCACCCCTGATCTCCACTCCTTCCCGTTGCTGATCCAAAGCCGTGCTTCCACGCATAGTCTTTCATTTGCTGTATCTGATTTGGTCTGATAGAGCAGAGATGAAATGCATTGTCCGCATTTGAATTTGTCAATGAACATCGCGTGCATGTTGGCACGAATTGGGACTGAGAAGATTGCCGTCATGCAACGCCAACTATGTTGACAGCCTTTTCTGCCTCCTTGCGACCCTGACTATGAAGATTTTTCGGAACCCATTGCTGACATTGCTGTTATGGAGATCTTTAAACTCCTAGCAGTTCTGCTTTGGCGTAAACATCAAGCTGGTGGAATTCTCCGAAATAATACTGTCACCATCTTCCGCGACAGTCTCCGCGACCGCCGGGGTACAAAGCGCCTTCTTGTTGAATATGAGGAAAAAAGGCGAGGTATGCGGTGCGGCCTCGATAGGAGTAGCTGATTCACGAACAATTCGCTTTCGGTATGGTTCTTGTTCTTGCTGTCGATTTCCTCATAGTTCACGAACCTGATGTCATCTTGTCTCGACTTGCACGGCTTGCCAATATCATATAGATCGTCTTCGGTAACGCTGTGTCTTTATGATGTTTGTGTACTCACTGTACAAGCTCGCATCAATGGTCACGCAATTGATGGCCCACACTGCGACGATCTCATGCGAGAGAAGTAGTCTCCAGGGTTCACTAAACGAACACCCTATTTACCCCTCTGGGGCAATAACCGTGTTCTTGGTACTGACCCTCGTGACCTTGCTCAACGGGGTGCCTGTAGATAGAGATCTCATGCTGTGAAATTAAGAATGTATCCTATGAGTGCTGCATGCATCAGGTGCTCAACAGTCGCAACAGAGTTGCCGGCGTAGCGCCAACCTCGCTGTTTGAGTCAATATCACGATGTCTTGAAAGGCTGGGCGGTCTACCTGATGGTAACTTCCAGGGTGAAAGCGCTCGCAAGATGGCTGCATTTGAAACAGATTCTGCAGACATCTATAGGTGTATTCTTCCTCAACTATCCCCAGAGCGACACAACAAAGAAGGCCGATGTATGCGCCTCATAACTGAAATTGGATTCACTACATCTCGCTTTGAGGAGATAGACAATAATACTTTATGGGTGATGCACGGAGAAAGCCCAGACACAACGCCAAATCTCGCTATTGTCACCGGCAGGATAGGATATTGGGACTTCTTGAGAGTTGGAATTCATGAATTTCCCCACGAAGGCTTAGCGAGAGGGCTCTGGGCTGTATTGGTGCGAGACTTGGGTAGAACGGATTGGGCATGCTGAGTTTCCATGTTGAGTGTCGATCGTCTATTAAAGGGTGTCGGATCTGAGTAAGTTATATGGGGGTAACTTGTTTCATTCTCGCGCGATGGTGCCGGTCGAGCTGTGACGGCTGAGTTTTCCTGCGCTGAGAGTGAGGTATTGTCGAAGTTTGGGCACGTAAATCCTTGATCTTTGAGTTACGTCATTACGGTTGCTTTGACGACTTTTTGATTATTTATGTAATCCAGTCCCGCCTTCCAACAGTCCGGCCCCGTACAAGCAGCATCTTAGGCCTTAGTCAAGGTCCATCATGAAACGACAAAAGAAACAAGCTCCTCATCCTGCGCAGCAGACCAAAAGACGTCGCTATACATTCCATGAACTCTTATCATCAAACGTTACGTGTTAGCCGAAACAGTCATCTGTGCAAGTATGACCTCATACGCGTCGCGGCTCCAGTCTGGTACACAAGCTCGAGCCTGTCCTCGGGTGTCATAATACGCTGTTCATTCTTAGTGACGAACGACACGACTGGCGAGCTTTATGTACGTCTTGGAACTGGCAACCGTTGAGCTCAAAACAACATCCACGTCGGCGATAGTTGTGCGCCCCAGTCATCGTACATCCTCCAGTCGTCGTAGTTGTAGTGGAGATGAAGCGCATGATGCGGCAAATCGCAGCACCGCGCAAGGAGGTGGGGCAGCTCAGCCTCAGCGAAAGAAGGGTGGGATGGATACTGGTCGGCAGAGCGCGCTGGCGCTTGGACTTGTGGGTACAAGGTTCCCGTGTAGTGGTAATACTGCATCTCAGGATCGTTGAACCATCGGAGTGGTGCCTGAACTGCGCTATATTCAGCGCGTTGTCCTGGGACGTCAATTGTCCGTTGGCTGTGGACTCTGAGAGGTGAGTTTGACAAGGCCTCAATGGGTTCTGATGCCGATAACTGAAAAGTATAGCGAGGCCTGATCTGGCTGCTGGTAACGTGCACCGCCTCGGGACCCCAAATCGGCTCGGTGGCGCTACGATCGTCATACTGTGATGAAGGGCCATAAGGTTGTGCTGATTGGACAGTGGGTGGGAGCAGGTCCTTAGGCATCCACGCGGTCCAATCTTGGCCTTGCTGATGCTCTGACATGTAGCTGCCGGCGTCAGACTCGATACTGTGATAAATCACACCGCTTTCGTGTCCGTTGGTCTGTATTGCGGGGCTCCAAGGCTGTCTTGAAGGTGTGTCCAGTGGCACCGGCAATCCGATCGACTGGTCTCTGGGCGTCCACCGTGTCGAGAGTTCAGAAGAGCGAGAGTGCCGTCTGCCTGCACCTGAACCTGTTGACATCTGCATGTCGCTACCTTGTGCTGTCTGAATACTATGGACTGCTGGTGACGGGTGGTGCTCGCTTAGCCATGCGTTGCTTGCAGGTGTCTGCCTCGCAGAAGGTGAGGGACTGCCAGTGATGCTTGGCATCTTCCATGTCTGGGTGAGACGTAGACAGGACATGGGATCACCGACCAAGCAGCCTCCGTGGATATCAGCGCAGGTGCTGTGAATCCAGCCGTGCTCCTCCCTCATGTGTGCATCCATCTGAAGTCGACCGGGAATGAACAAATTGCAGCCCTCGAAGAGGCACTGGTAGCCTACAAGGGCGTCTCCGTGGCAGGTGTCGACGTGGTCTTGACAGGCCTGGCGACTGCTGAAACCGGATATGTGGTGTGCGCAGTTGGAATCGAAGCACTTGTGCGGCTTAGGATCGTTGCGCCACTCAGGCGTCTTAAGAAGTGATGCTCTGAGCATTGTTCGTGATCGCAGAGAGCAGTTTTGATGAAGTACAGAGTTGCTCTAGTGGCCGACTTACTAAGAGTTAGTCTAAGAAACCCAGGCAAGCCAATAGCAACATACTTTGAGGGAGAGGGAAGAAAGCCTAGCTCGAGAATCGTGTAAGAAGTCAAGGCTGAATCGCAATAGCAATGGATCCAGAGAGACGAGAAGATAGTTGGTGAATCAGACGAACAAGACCGTACAGTCTTGCGAATCCTGTTGAAGTGGCAAAATTTTAAAGCGAGTTTCGGCATACGGTCGTCCATGATGCAAGACTTGCTCTGCCGACTTGAATCGAGGTAATTTAGACTGTTCAAATCGGTAGGCAGATGACCCAGGCCACCAATTGATCATGAAACTTGGGGGGCCAGCGATTCGAATGCCGCGCACAGAGCCCGCACCGCGGCGGCAGACGCAGAGTAACATATACATGCTGTGTAATAAAGCCTTCTTGGTCGCAGTGTTTGGCATCGACTTCGCAAAGCGCGCTGCGGTATAGTCTTCCCGGCTACAGTCTCACGTCGGTGGCCCGACGTATGCAACCAGGATCGCGATCGTCCAGGATTTTAGTATTTGCCCTTCGCGGTATAATGTGCAGGGCTGCTATGCAATGCGACATCGCACTACAGACGGGCAACGGTGCGGTGTTAAGGTGAGATGAATACGTCAGAACGCGATCGGACCAAGGAGACACCAAAGACGGAAGACTGAAAGAAAAGGATCCAAGATGGCGAGATTGAGCGCTGCAGTTTCAAAGAACTGTAGGCGAACGTGGTACAGCAACGTCGCCCCTCACTTCAACAACGCCACGCTTCCCAGTTCAGCGCCGTTAGCATAATCTCCGCCTAAGCCAGCTGTCAAAAAACCGTCGCTTGAACAGCCAGCGTCGCACTGCAGACATGGTGTGATGTACAACCGGATGACGGCAGTCATCCCATTGGTGGGTGCCCTGACAGCTTGTACATACTGTAGAAACGACGAGTCGAGCAACAGTATATTCTTACATGGTCTGCAAGCTCAGGCCTGGGTGCATTGAGAGTGGGTACGTGCGTGATCGACGTATGTAGAGTCCAATTGGGATGCTGGCAGCTTTGCAGAAGAGCACAGGCTACGGGCTGCGGCGCTGTTGATTACCTGCCGGACGATCCTTGAAGGCCGTGAAAGGTTGATCTCACAGCTTTGTAGGACGGCTTCACTAGGCTCAGCCTCTCGTGCGTGGACAGCAAGGAAAACAGTGGGGAGCTGAGTCGATTTCCTGGTGTTGTGATGACAATGTTCGTCGAGCCAGTCGAAAACTAACCAATCAGATGAGGCGACGCTAAGCCACCGGACGCCACGCCAAGCAACGTGACGCCGCCCCCCCCCAGCCTCCCGACAACATCAACAGACCTCGACCCTCAGCATCGCGTCGAGCGCAGTCGCACCTTCCCTCCTCGTACTCCCACCTTCTCTTTCCCCTGTCGCTCCTTCCCCGCCACGGCTCGCACCTTCCCCCCCAACGGCCCGCACCTTCCCCTGCCACGACTCGCACCTCCGCTCTCTCACCTCACACCGCGCGTCATACGCCCGTCGTCGCGAGCCCATCATCCTTGCGCACCTCACAAGGCCTCTGGCGGCAAAGGCGGACGTCGCTGCACTGCACTACACTGCTCTGCACTGTTCGTTCGTCGGCTGCCGTCCGAGGGGTGGGCTCCTGTTCGGCGTGCCAGATTGCGCGAGACCGAGTCAAGGCTGCTCGCGCGTCGACGCAGACGGAACAAAGCCTGGGTGGGTGGGATCCCTTGGCTGCGGCACGTGATTCACCGCGCGAGGGGGACTGGTAAGTAGACAGGTGTGTGTGGGTGTCGTCAGCTGACACGCAGCCAAATGAGCGCCAGCACGCTGGGCTTCAAGGCCATTGCGTACCCTGTGGTTGATGCCTCGCTCGCCGTCTCGCCGTGCCCGTGTAGCTTCGCGTTTCGCTGCGACGAGGGCGCACGCCAGGCGACCCTGCTGCTGGTCGTCGGTCTCCCGCAGCAGCGCTTCGTGCTGCAATACGATGCCGATGCGGTGGCGGTACCAGCTGAGAGGACTGTCAGCCTGACCAGCGGCAACGACTTTCTCCCAGCGGCGCAGCTGGACGGCCTCGCACGCAACCGCCACTCCGCTGCCGACATCAAGACCCTCACGCTTGGCGTCGCGCGACCTCCGCCCCTCTGGTGCCCCACCGCCGAGTCCCCGCTCCATCCGCCGCCGTGCCAAGCTCTCGTCGAGCTGTCACGTGCGAACACCATACACGTCGTCTTCGACCACAAGTTCTTGCAGAAACCGTACCACGGCATGTTTCGCGCCTTTGCCCGGGCAGAGGGCGGTCTGACTGGCGTTGTCATCGACCGCCTGCTGACTGCGCGCGGGCTGCGCATGGCGAGCTGGGACGAATTTGGCCCAGTGGATGCCACGGGCGCGCCGCCTGCATATAACCACACCGCGCGCAAGCGGCCGCGAACTGGTGAGTGTAGTCTGCGTCTATGCACGTCGCCGATGGCTAATGGTTGTGTTGTAGTCAGCTCGGCTTCACCGCGACAGTCCCCATCTCCAAAGCGAACCCCTAAACGCTCCCTCCAACACTCACAATCGCCTGCGTCCTCTGAGAAGACGGTCCCTCTGAGCCCCGACGCCATTGCCGCCCTTCACCGCGCGCTGGGTTCTTCTTCTCCTAGATTCGACTTCCAAACCGCTGCCATCGATGCTGCAGTTGCGCGTTATCTGCCTGCTGCACTCGACCACGCGCTCCCTGCCCTGCTGCGTGACCTGCTCCCCTCCCTCTTCACTGTGACCTCTCCCCCACTGCCCCCCAGCTCCCCCCGCGCCTCTCTGTTCTTCCACTCCTCGTCCGCCAGGCCGTCTTCACCCATCTCACCCATCGCCTCTGCTGCCTCTTTGACAGAACTCCCTCAACCTCCTCACCCTCATCAACCTCATCAACCTCATCAACCACGAGGACCTCACCAACTTGATCAATCACCTCTACCTCACCCATGTCATCAACCATGCCAATCACCTCATCCTCCTCAACCACCGACCCTCACACCCCTGGCCCACGCCCTCCTCCCCCACCTCGTCCCCGCCCTCACCCCGCACCTGCAGCACTTCCTCCGCGCCGAACTCACCTCCTTCCAGCGCCTGCTCAGCCAACTGCACAACGCCGCGTACAGCGACCGCGCGCGCGAATCAGCCTTCATGACCGACGATATCGAAGACTTCCGCTCCGAGATGACCCTGCTGCGGGTCGATGCGGTCGCAGACTTGGAGACGGAGGTTGACGAAGCGCTGGAAAGAGCGAGGGACCGCGTGCATGGCGTGCTAGAGGATGCGCTTGAGGAGGTGGATACCGGCGTAGGGCGTGTTGTTGAGAACGTGCTTAGCCAGTTCGAGCAGCGGGCGAGGAAAGTATGTAGGGGTGTTGTGGGGAGCGAGGCAGGGAAGGAGGCAAGGAGGAGGCGGAGAGTGGGATTGAGGTGTACGAGTAAGGTTCCGATATTGAAGGGCGAGGGTGCAGTGAAGAGAGGGAGGGTAAAGAATGGAGGGGCAGCGTTGCTAGGCAGGAAGAGGGAGGCGGACGAGGTTGAGTGGGTGGATTGTTGATGTCGACGATCTGATGCTGATGATATTTGTTGATGTTGCTGCTACTGCTACCGTTGATGTTGATGCCGTGATAGATTACGATACATGAAATGACAGAACATGCCCTCCATCGCCACTCCCTCGCCACGCCTTCTCCACGTCATCTCCACGCCACCTCTTCTACACTATCTTCTACACTACTTCCTCGCCATCGCCGCGTCCCGCGTCGCGCTTCTCTTCGCCGCTCCCTCATTGCATCGTCATTACAGTAGCCTCCCAGCTACCCTCCCTTCACTGCATCGCCACATCTAGTCTCAATGTCCAGCCCCAACCACCAGCGGTGGACTTCCTGCCAGTCGCTCTTTCCCTTCAACGACGCCGCCGTGTTCAAACAGCACATTCTCGACGGAGTGTACGTGGGAGACACTGACATGCTACGTTTGGGCGCAGCATCGCGTCATTTATCTACTTGTATCCGTATCGGTATCTTCCTTCCCTTTCCGCTCCTCCTGCTCGTCGTCCTCTCCCTGACTCTGACAACTGTTGACAAATCCTGATGCGTTCTGCATTTCGCGTTCCGCCGTCCACCTCCCTCTGTTCTCAAGATGCTGTGCTCGCTCACTGTCTTTCTCTTCTCTACTCTCTGCACCTTTGGTCCCACGGCCTGACCCTGTCCATTTCGTGCGTGCTTGCTGCTCTTCTTCTTCGTCTGCGCTCTTGGTAATTTCTTTTCCCGTGCTTGCTTGCTCCTCCTCTCTTCGCGCTGACTTGCTTTTCCCTTTCTGCCGAGAATGTCATTATTGCTTCCCTCCTCCTACTCCACTTGCGTTATCGTGCTTGGCTCTCCGCGCCTCACTGGCATCATCGCGATCTGCTCTTGATCCTGCTTACCACTTGCTCGTCGCTCATCGCTCGTCACCGGCGGCCACGCCTCGCCTCCCCACATCCTCTCAGCCTTCTACCACGCATCTGTCGTAGCTGCGTGTCTCGTCTCGGAACACCACAACACAGAAGCAGCGGAGTCGCAGCTTGCCTTGTACGAATCACCCTGCAGACGCAGCGGCAGCTATGTTAAGAAAACACCAGTATAGCAAAGCCAGTCCTTCCTCGGACTCGGACTACTATGCGGCGACAACCTTCATGACATTAAGCAGCGCTCGTCCATGTGTGGAGTATGCTGTGTGTAGTTTCATATGGCAACCGTGCGTACGCGCACGACGCCCCGAGCACGACGCTACACTCGTGCTGTGTACATGCGCGCATGACCGCTCCACTCAGCAGTGTGTAGGGGTCACACTGTACGGCATCTGTAGTGCGGTACCTCGCCGTTGTATGCTTTCTCAAGGCACGATTATTGCGTGGTGCTCTGCCCCCAAAATAATTGGGAGGAGGAGGGGATGGAGTTATGGCAAGAGAGAAGCGGCGAGGTATAGAGGGTGTATGAGATAGCACATCTCGATGGCTGTGAGTCGGAGAGAAATGGAGAGAGCATGCGGGTGTGCAGAAGTAGACGCAGGACAGAGGGCAAGAGGTAAAGCGAAGAGCGAAAAGTATCCACAGTAGTAAGACTGTCCTATGCTTCGACGTTGCCCCGTCATCTCTTTTCATCGTAGTATATGCAACTCCAAGCCCCGTATACTCGCCCTCTCAGGCGACCCTTGTATGTTTATAGGCAGCCTTCTTCTCTTCTCTCAACTTCACAGCAGTGAAACCACTTCTCCACATCGTGCCAGCCGGGCTATCACTTCCACCCTGTCGTTAGGCGGGAAATTTCGGCTGCACCATCTGCACTCTCTGAGGTCGCGCTCAAGTCGAATCTAGACAACGACCCACACCCTTTCTGAAGCGGCGATGACGTACAACGATAAGCGGCGTGAGTGCCGTGCGCATTCTCACACCTCCTTGTCACACCCCTTACCGCGCCATAGGTCTTTCCCCATGGGTTGATAGTCCAAAATCGCATGAATTACTCTAGGCGAGGTGTAGAAAAAGTCTATTACAACGCTGGAAAATATTTGTGGGCGATGAGCTTTTGTCCCGTCAGAAAATCGTGGTGAAAACTTTTGCGGTACGTACGGACAAGGCCCAACGTTGATACGCAAACGCTATGGTGTCGCGTCACGGCCGTCACACGCAGCAGCAAGTCATAAGAAGATGGCATATCGCTCGCTGTCCTGGACTGACCGACCGGCGACCAGAGTGTCAGTGTAGAGACAATCGTCTGGAATTAGACCCGCGTGAAATGTACGAAACATGATACCAGTCCACGGATCGTCAGTATGTGTACGAAGTTTTGCTTCACGAATGGCATGTGCCGGCCTGCGTTTCTGAGCGCACGGTCCGGGGGTCACCCAGAGACCGCCTCGAAACGCTCCTCACGCACCTGACCGCTATCCCCTCTCTCGACGACCAATCGGCATCCAAATTCTATGGCCTCGATCACTCGACCGCTGCCTCGGGACTAGATACGCTGTGCGTCCAGGCGAAGCACGGTGGGATTCTGGAGAAAGAGTGGAATGGGAGGAGTTTCCGGCGCGGGCGGGGAAGGAGTATGGACTCATCTGTTATGTTGATGAGCTCAGTAGAACGGTCAGGCCGCACACTGCCTGGAGACAACACGTGAAGGGCTCACCATCACAGTTGAACATAACCCAAAATTACCCAGATTAAGAACGACGAAGGTTCTAAATGTGATACAATCGTCGGCTTTGCACTTAATCAAGCTCAAGAAGGCTTGTTACCTCATCACAGCCTTGCTGTCTCTGAAATTCCTCAACAAGCAGCGCATTCTCTAGCTCGCACCGACGCACTCGTTTGCGAAGATTATCGCAAGGCAAGCTCAGCACGGACGAATCTGCACCCTCAGCTCATGCCTTGTTAAATGGACTGAGCGACTTCGCGCGCGGTGAAGTAATATTCGTGTGCGCCCGGGATACTCCGCTGCTTTTACCTGTACAGTGAAGACATCAAATTTTCCAACAATGATATCTCAATTCTGTTCCTAAAGCCGAGATAGCCCTAGAGTCTGCATTGAGTCGTCCTCTGCTCCATCTCTGCATGTATAACGCTGATCCTTACGGGATCTTGATGTTGCTGAACCAAGTGCTGCCCACGAGCTGTTTCGTCAAGTGTTGCCTTCCTTCATGCGTCGGAAATATCGATCGGCTGCGAAGCATCAAGGCATGCTTGATTTTGTTTTTGCCATCCGCCAGCAGTGCGCTTTCGGCATTGGTTGATTCAGGACAAGGAACGTCGGCTTATAGCACATGCTTGGCTTCTAGAGAGAACCCACGTGCGTGCGGAATCACCACCGAGCCTTGAGCGAAATCTGGTTTAAACAGGCGGCCCTCATACTAGTAAATATATCAAATCCTCTCGGTAGCATCAATACCAAACGTCCGAATGCTGAGATATATTTCTGCTGCGGAGCTATTCACTCTCATCGCCGTGCTGGGAAAAATCATGCTAGCTAACGTGTCCGTGCGCGCAATGCGCGTTTCGCGCAATGCGCACCCCACCACTTTTTAAGGTACCGTGTCCGTGCGCGCAACGCCCGGAGTCGCGCAACGCCCGCTGCGAGCCTCGAAGCCCATCACGGAAGTAAGGCTATAGAGCCACATACAGTAGATAATGTTACTAGAACTTTTAGCAGAGTAATCTATAGGCCTATACAATAATATTATTCTATATAACCTATTTATATAGAGTGGCAGTGCGGCCACTGCGAGTTGTGTAAGTGCGCGCAGGTAGAGGAGGCGTTGCAGGCTTTGGGTGACTACGCACACCTACACCACGACGCGCAGGCCTCTTCTTAACTATAGAAGCTTTTAATGTCTTCTGACTGCCTCTTTGCAACAATTTTAGAGCTTCTTGAGCGTCACGAGCTTGCTTCTGACGCTCTCTTTCAGCCTTGCGTTCTGCTACTTCTTCTGCCTTCTTGGCTTTGACCTGGTCTCGCTCTTCCTTCTCCCTCGCCCGCTGCTCACGCTTCTCCTGAGCAAGTCGTTCCTTGTACAGCTTATTTGCGCGTCTGAGTTCAGCCATCTCTGCTTTCCTAGCCTCTTCTGCCTCTGCCTCCTGTTGTTTGACTTGCTCATACTGGCGTGCTTTATCTACCCTGTGAGGAGAATAGAACACAGCTCCACTGTGATACTCCTCATGTTCCTGGAAGTCAAGAGCTTTGCTCTTGTTCCTATGCTTCTTCTGAGTCTTAAGAACCTCTTTGAGGCCTGCTATCTTATAGTGGAGTAGCTGGTTTTGGATGGAGATGTGGTGGAGGGAGCGGCTAATCTTCCTCAGCTCCTTACTACTCTTATCCTTGGCTACCTTGCGCAGTAGGGTCTCAATTTTAAGCTAATCCTTGCCAGAATATGTGGAAGAAGAGCTTCTGCTTGTATCAGAGGCCTGAGGAGAAGGCTCAGCAAAGCGTTGAAGGATAACGTTAGGCTGAAGGGGTTGGTTGGTTGGTTGGTATTGATTTTGCGTCTGGTGATGAGGAATAAGTCCATCATCTCGCCTCCTGAAGGGCATCTACGACGTGCTAAGCTATGGAATTACAGTGTTGCCACAACCTTAGAGAGCATTTCTTGCCTGCGCGGGTATTGCTACTATTTTAGAGCTGCAGCTCCTATCCCAGTTAGGGAGACTGAGTAGAGTATGTACATGAGAGAGGTTTCCTTGTGTTCTAAGGCATCTGTGTGCTAAGAGAGAGGAGTCGAGAGAGTAGAGAGAGTAGAGAGAGTAGAGAGTAAGAAGTAGAGGTGATAAGGGAAGGTAGGGGGTAGGGAGTAGCGTGATTGTTGTGCTGGACTAGATTCCGCTAGGTGCTGCTGTTGCCAGGCTGCAAGAGCTAGCGTGGGCAGATCTTAGTGTAGTACTGCGTAAGGTTGATAAAGGCTGCAAAGGCCTCTACGTCTTCTAGCAGTGTTGCAATGTAGGCTAGGCTCTCAGCCTTGCTAGCTAGTAGTAACAGTGGTTAAAGTAGCCATCTGCTAAAAGTTGCTAGGGTCTTGCGGCAGAGCGCAAGGTGCTCTGGTGTCTTGTCCTGCTTGCACGAGCAGGTAAGGCTTCTGTCCTAGTAATTGTACTTACGATGATACCACGCAAAGTCCCCGTGTCTAGATCGTATAGAGAGTAGTCTAGCCAAGGTAGCTCTTAGTAGGTCTAGTTCCTTTAGACGTCTGCGTGGTGCATAGTCTAAGTTCCAGCTCTTGTACCACCTAGAGAGCTTAAGCTTCCTGTCAGACCACCAGCTCTGTTGCGCGAGACGCAGTGTCTTTTAGGCTATTGTCTTAATACCTAAGAGTGTAGGTGTAGTAGCTTTTCCAGTTAGGGTTAATAGGTACTGCGCTTTAAGGTTAGCCAGTCTGTCTGCTGCTTCGTTCCCTTCAATGCCCTAGTGTCCAGGAGCCCATTTAATTATAATGTCGTGTGTCTCCATCGCTCCATAGCACTCAAGGAAGGCCCATTAAGAGGTAGGAGGCGCGTCGCCTCTAAGACCCTATATGACTAAGGTGCTGTCAATGCACAGCCAGATTCGGCGTATACGGAGCGCTGGTTGTCTTATAGTGTGTTAGAGGCCCCTCCAGGCGCCAACTACCTCTGCGTCAAAGACGTGTGAGGTAGGGTTAAGTAAGCCGCGCCCTTAATATATCTGTTTTCTGTTCTAGTACACTGCAAAGCTATAGGTAACTTGCTTCTCTCCACCCTTTGTGTACTGCTTAGAGCTGTCTAAGAAGATTGTAACGTCTGTAGTTAGAAGTTAAGTCCACTATTTGTTAAAAGCCTTTGCAGCAATCTTCTTATCTAGGCTAGACGTTAGGTCTGCGCAACAGCCTTTTAAGTAGTGTGGAGCTAATAGTGTAGTCCTTAAGATCTTAGGCAGGAGAGATGCTATCTGTTGTACTTTAGTCTTAACTCGCTGTAGCTGTCCAAATTTCACGCCCCTGTTTACTGTCTGCACTGCTATGCGCCTGACTAGAGGGTGGTCAGCGTCTATAGTGCGCAGATGGGTTGCAAATCTAAGTTTAGCTTCCTCTAGTGCTGCCTGTGCAGATAGCAGTCCGGCGTCTCAGAAGAGCGTAGCTGTAGGGGTTGTTCTCCACACAGGCAGGACGCCCCTTGCTGCTATAGCTAGTGTCTTGTCTATAGCAGCTATGTGCCATCTAACGTAGGCGCTAACCTGTTGTGGCCTACCTGGCTTAAGTGAGTTTGGTGGCTTAGTGCGGCCTCTGTACCAGCATTCAGTCCCATACAGAAGTGATAGGTAGACACAGGCAATAGTAGCCTTGCGTAGAGAGCTAGCTGGTGGTCCATAGGTAGTCCTTGCTAGGCTGCGGATGTGGTAAGCTACCTTTGCAGCTTTTGCAGTTCGTGTGGCAACGTGTCGTCTAAAGGTGAGTCTGCGGTCAAACCAGACTCCTAGCCATCTCAGGGTAGGCTAGCTGTTCTCTCCGCCTGGAGGGATTAGATAGATTGTGAGCTGCTCATCTACTACACAGGGCGGGGCGTAGTTGCCGCGCTGCCTAGTTAGGTGAATCATCTCCTGCTTTTCTAGTGCGAAGGTGACCTTGTTGGCGTCGCCCCATGCTCTGATCTGTCTCAGGTCTGCTGCCAGCAGCTCAACATTGTTGTCCATAGAACGTGAGGCCCGGTATATGCATATATCGTCAGCGTATCCAAATCTCCGTTCAGTGTCCATAGAGAGTAGCTCAGCTAGGTACAGTGTGTACAGGACAGGCGAGAGAGGCGAGCCTTGGGGCGTGCCACAGGCGACAGGGTAGCTAGGGGTAGTGACCGAGCCTAGGCGCACTTGTACCTTGCGGTCAGTGAGGAACGAGTCTACAAAGAGCAGCGCTTCTTAAGGCCAGCCCTGCTGAGCCATCCGGTGTAGCAGGCGATTCTTTAAGAGGGCGTCAAATGCGCCTTGCACGTCTAGAGTAACCATTGTGACATGCTTTCCGTAGGCCCACGCTGCTTCAGTGTCGTGGGTAAGCGCTGCGGTGAGATCTGCTGCAGAGCGCCTTGGGAGGGCGCCGCCGTGCTGGGGGCTGAGGATCTTGTGTGTCATGGCCGTCCAAGCTATTCGTCGAGCCACTGTGCGCTCAAGTCCTTTTCCAATGCAGGAGAGAAGAGCTATAGGCCTCCAGGAGCGCGGCGTTGTCTAATCTGATTTCCCTGCCTTTGGTATCATTGCTACCTCTGCAAGCTTCTATTGTGCTAGGAAATAGCTGAGCTGCAGGCATCGCTAGAAGATCCTTCGTATGAGCTCTGCCACGTAGGCCCAGCAGGCGCGGAGCAGCCGTACAGTCAAGCGATCAGTGCCTGGCGAGGTGCTTGAGACCCCTATCGTGTTTCGCTCTGTTTCCTCTAGTAAGATGTATGTGCTCCATGGGAGCAAAGCTGTAGTCTTATCTAGGAAGTCGCTAAGGTCGTCCTCTGCTGAGAATCAGTTAAGAACTTCCTCTCTGAGAGCCTCTGCCTTCTCTAGGGGGTCTAATATAGTCACGTCGTTTACTACAAGTGGAGAGTCTTAGTTCTGTAGCGTTAGCTTGTGCCAGGCAATGATCTTAAACAGGTCTTTGTCATCCTTAGCGTTGTCAATCACGTGCCTCTAGTACTGTCTCTTTGCCTGTCAGACTGTGGTCTTGAAGGTCTGTCTCGCTTTAGGTAGACGGCTAGAGCAGAGCTGTCGCGCCTGTTTATAGACCTGGTAGGCTGTTTTGCACTCCTCTGTCCACCATAGTGCAGCGCAGCCGCTCTTGCAGTCAGGCTTGCCTGCTGTCTGTATTAAGTGCTCTACTGTCTGCGCCAGTAGCCTAACGCAATGATCTAGCTGTGCTGTATCCTGTGCTGCAAGTGGATCTGGAATGTTCTTGACGCCTATCTCTATAAGCCCAGTGAACTTAGGGAGGCTAGCCTCTGCGACTCTGTAGTGATACTGCTCAAGGTGTGGAGCGCCTAGTGCAGAGATAGGGACAGAGGTAACTATTGTCTCGTGGTCTAACCCACTGTGCATGCTAGCGTCGACAGTTGACTGCGCAAATAGGATGTTGGAGAAGGTAAGGTCCAGGACATGTCCAGCACGGTGTGTTGGTTGACCTGGCACACCAATGTAGTCCATAGAGGCGTTGTAGGCCCACCTGGCTAGCTCTGCGCCTCCGTTGGCTGTGGTCACAGTAGGCTCAAAGGATTCGTGTCTAGCGTTGAAGTCTCCTCCTATAAGGCAGAGTTAGGGTGGTGTAAGATGTGTAACATATTAGATAACATGTAGGGTATATAGCTGTCTGTAGCAGTTAAGTATAGACACTCTATTTACTACAGTCCACAGCATGTCTAGGTGATTAAGGCTCTCTCTAGCCTGATATTGTAGGTAGGGTCTTTTCCGGATGTAGGTCATTACCTTAGGGCGGGTTAAGCCTGCTGTGTTAGGGTTGTCCCAGGTGCTGATAGGCGCTAGGTGCTTAAAGCTAGGGTGAGTGGAAGTTCTTGAGTTATGGCATACATAGGGCTCTTAGACACACACAACATCTATGCCCTTCTGGAAAGCTGTCTCTAGTAGTGTGATATGCCAGGCTGAGCACTTGCCAACGTTTACCCAGCATACTCGGAGGCTAGGTTGTTAGTGCCTGCTGGCGGCTGTGGTATTGTAGGGGTGTTCTAGCATAAAGATGGCGTGTCATTACTTATGCTGATGTCTTCCCTCTCTAAGGTAGACGGGTCAGTGTAGATAGTTAGTTAAGGGCGAAGGCTGCCAGCTGACAGTTGCCCTACATTCAGGCTTCTCTGGCCTGTGGCGGCCCGCCTTAGTCTCTTTGCTCTGCTGTCAGCTGGCAAGGGTGCAGGGGGAGCGGCAGCTCTGGGAGCTGCAGCGGTTTCCGGCCTCTGTGCTGGAGCGTGATGGACTGCTGGCTCTGTAGTCACTTGTTGGGCAGCCTCAGGCTGAGACGTTGACTGTTAAAGGGTCTCTTCGACAGTTCTGTAGAGATGCTGTTGTGATATCTTGCCTGCACAGCAGATAGCCTTTAGTTCAGCCTTTGTAGGCTTAATAACGTGCCCATTAACCTAGCGAGGGGCTGCAGGGCAGTTAGAGTGGCTAGCTGGGTGTGGGCCACAGCAGTTGGTGCATAAGGCTCTGTGAGAGCACTCCTCCCCGTACTAGCCTTCGTGCCTGTCTGTGCGGTTACTACAGTGAACGCAGCAGGCTATCCAGGTGCATCAAGCTGCGTTGCAGTAGCCCTGGCAGCCTGGGTTGTGCTGCTAGATAGTAGAATGCTTGTTAATCTCTTTTAAGAATTAGCTAGTGCTAAAGAGCCTAAACGCCCAGACTAGCTCCTTGTAGGAGACAATCCAGGTTATAAGGCCTTAATTGTTAGCTCCATGTCGTAAGGGTCTGCAGCTAGCTGCCTGCTTTCTTGTTTGTGAGTAGACTTCTTCTTTAACTAGTTAGGTAGTAGTAGGTATCTCTGTCCCTTCTAGGGTCTAGAAGGAGCTAGGAACTCCTTGTACAGCGTAGTTAATCTAGCGCTCTAAAAGTCTGACTGTGTCTCTATCCAGAGCTCTAAGCATAAGCTCCTAGTTCTCTTAGGTCATAAGCTGGTCCTAGATCGCCTTGTTGGCTGGGGTGATAGCCCACCCTGTTTTGACTGGTAATGCGGTAGGGATGTCCTGGAGTGTGATGCTGCCTATGTTCCTGCATAGTGCCTGTCTTACTGCAAAGGGAGAAGGTTGCTGTAGTTACATTGCTAGATTAGATACCGCTATAAAAATTCAGTAGTCTTCTTTTGGCTTAGCTGGCGGGTAGAGTAGAGTCCTAGCAGGGGGTAGAGGTTAATTGCAGCCCGTCTTTAAGATTTAGGGGTCTCAAGCTACGTCCGCCCAGGAGCGGCGTCCAGATTCTTAGCTCCTCTGGTCGCTGCGTGCTGTGTCGCTGCTCCATCAGGAGCTTGGGGGGGAGACGCTAGGGGAGAGAGGGGCAGTCAGGGCCTAGATGACTCTGTGCTGCAGCTCCTCTGCTATCTTTGCCTCTTGTAGGTTTGTGTAGCTCTCAGCATACTAATTAACTGCTGCTGCAAAGGCAGTAGTAATCGCGTTCTAGAGCTAGGCAATTTTCTAAGTCTTGTTAATGTAGCGTTAAACAGTATTAAAGGCACAAGGTTTAGGAGCGCCCCTACTAGGGTTTTGGCTACTTAGAGGGGGCGCAGAGTGATGCGCTTCCTCCTGCGGCTGTCTTAGGGCGCATGTATAGAGCTGCTGGGGGACTACAGGGTCTGGCGACCCTGTGTGGCAGGACGAGGGTGACTCTGCCATCCTGTTAGGCTCCTCTGCGCGTCAGCGCAGGGACCTAGGTGGACGTTGGAGGCACGCCTAGACTCAGCGCTGCGAGCTCGTTCAGGTGCTGTGATTTTTAGGGCTCCTAGAAGGGCAACCCAAAAATCAAAAGATTGGTGTTCGGTGAGAGGCTGGGGAGGTACTATACTCGTGGCCTTAAAAGACTTTAGTATTAATACATAAGCAAATGCACTTGTCTAAGCTTTCTAGAATAAGTGTATAAGATGGCTTTTGTTTATAGGTAGTAGTATTTGGCTATTATAAAGACTTATTCCTAGTTTGTTTGAGTGCGCTGTGCTAAAAGTAAGAGAGAGGGAGGCTTAAACATCCCCATATCGAGCGGCTGCAGCGTGTGGGTGCTGTGAGGTAGAAAGATACCCAGTAGTATCTTATGTCTGTGGCAATACTCCAGAAACTCCTTTGTTAGGTGGCTCCCATAGCTATCCACAAGCAACAGGCAGTACTTTCTTAGAGCTTTCAGTGCTGTGAAGCGCTCAAACACCTGCTGAAGCCAGGCAAAGCCAAGACCGTCGTTCGACCAGCCACTGCCCAATACTCCGAAAAAGGCCATATGTTCTCCTACCTTCACATCCTCCACCCTTCACCCAGCTTAATTTTATGCCCCTGGAGTTAGCCGCGTATATAGGAGCTGGCGGTAACGCTGTGCCATTAGCGCATAGACATGCCAACAAACTTATCCATTCACGATTACCGTCCTAAAACATCTGCTTGAACTGTTTCTTCTTAAACAGCCTTTTTTTTTTGAAGATCTTCTTCTGTCTACTAACAGCTACAATCAGGAAGCCTTTCTCATCCATGTTGTATGTGTGCTCTAGCTCAGGGCCGTAGCACTCTGTCTTCTCCTTCAGCAGCTCAAAATACCGCGTGTGTTCTTCGCCAGAATTGGCGGCGTGGCGTTGGTAGCTCATAGGCGTCGACCACTGAGGTTTGAGCTCGTCGATATGCCTCTGGACGAAGCGATCAACCCAGCCAATAGAGACGTGTTGTTGTTTTTTTCCGCAATATCGGAGGCGTGAATTTGAACTTCCTATCCATTAAGCGGTAAGTCAGCTTCTTTGAGCTTCTCTGTTTGTGTAAGATCACGCAGTCGGGTGATCAGTAGGTAAGTGAGAAGATTGTATATCAACTGTCTCAGTGTGCTATCTTGAAGCTGCAGAGTATATAGGTACACGAATTTAAACAGCGCTACTCCTAGATTGGTGTAGCCCTCTCACAAAGGTGAGCAACAACCATGTCAAGAGAAGGTGCATCTATCTCGCCGAGTAAGAGCTTCCTGAACCGTCACAGTTCGCTTCATACACCCATCTTCCTCCCATGGTTGTAGGCTGCGGCGTGCCAAACTTGCTTCTTCTTGCGAGGGCGTCTGGCCTCTGTATTTATACGTGTAAGTGAAGCGCACTATTCCATGGTTTTGTTCTATTTTTAGCCACAGGACTTGGTCTTCAGATGCAAGAGTGTCGCAGCCCGCAAGAGCTTCTTTTCGTCTTCTCATGCTATAGAGCTGTAGTGTTGAGAACAATCTCAGTTAAACTCTTGCGAAGATCGGGTGCATGTCACATGAAACAAGCAGTCACTTGGAGATGGTCACTGGAGTCTTTAGAGTGGGAAAGAGAAGTAGTTGAATTAATGCTACAGTGCTATAGCTCAAATGCCTAGGCTCTTTGTCTCTACCAACTAGTGCTATTTGCTCTCTTCCAGCCAGGTGATAGGCGTCTGTGTCTTGTGTGTGCTGTTGCATTCTGCTTTCCAAGGAGTTGTATAGCTGCTTAGCAGGCAGGGATGGAATCAACGGTTCCTTGGCCGGAACAGCCGTTGTTGTTGTTCTGGGGGGGACCATCTCGGCCGTTGCCGTTAATGCCCAAGTAGTTTTCGCACATGTCGCGGTTGTTGCTGCCGCAGGTGTTGGAGATAGTAGCAGTGTCGCCAAAGTTGTTGTTGATAGCGACAAGGTCAGAGGTCATGCCGCTGGCGCGAACATTCTGCACCACGACGTGGCGAGGGCTGTTCGCCTGGTTGTTAGAGCAGTTACCGCAGCTGCGGTAGAGTTTCCCAGAGTTGGTGACAGTGTAGTTACGGATGGTGACGCGACCGCGGCCATTGTGCTGGATGACCTTGTCGTTGGCGCCGGTGGCACCGCCGCCTTCAATGAGGACGTCGCCCGCTCCGAGAGCAGTGATAGCGTCTGTTCATGTCAGTCAGATGTTTCTTGAGTTTAACAGAGAGACTGTCGCACCTTCGCAGACGTTCCGGAACCAAACGTTCCTGATAGTGCAGCGGCCACGGCAATGGATACCTGGAACATTAGTTTGTTGTTTCTGAAAGCAGTGTGTATTTGACTCTACCATCTCCCTGATTAGGACCAATGATCAAGTTCGAGATGGTAACACCATCCTCGACGATGAAGACCGGGCCAGCATTGCCCTCCTGGTTGCAGGCAACACCACTGTCAAACTCCGCGTTGCCAAAGTCCCTGTTTGCAGAGATGACTTGTCTAAGAGCAGTCTGAACACTGCCCACTCTGGCTGGGATGTTAAGAGTCTGGGCGGAAGCCAGACTCGCAGCGAGAGCCGTAATAGTCAAGGCAGTGATATGCATATTGGAAGATGGTCGACCTGGGTTAAGACAAGAGAGATAGAGTTGCTCAAGAAGCTCAAAGGACTGGAAATCCGACTGTTGTGAGGATGCTGATGAAGCTGGTGATGATTTTGAAGTGGGAAGGTGCACTGTTTATGTACTTCAGCATGGTCACTCAAGGATTATTACAACACATGTTATCCTGTAGTATCACTTTAGATACCACTCACCGCTTCACGAGTGAGGATGCCAGAGCGGTCGACCAGTGCAAGGGTAGCATGAGAAGACTACGGCGGTATCCCGTATTATGGAGAGAGTGGTATAGGATAGTCTCGCCATGCAAGAGACAACAGTATTCTAGCAGGCTACGTCTTGCTTACTGTCGTCAAGACGGCCTTGGTATAGTGAAGGACTCGCTGAAGACCAGACAGCCCGTGTACACACGCGGAGCTTTACTAACACTAGTGCTGTCTTCACCGTGCCTTGGTGTGCTGTAGGCATATTCTAGAACCGCTGGTGCTGCTTGGCACCAAGCCAAATGCTCTCTAGACCGTCTTTGAGTACAGACAAAGACTTCCGGAAGCTGGTAGGAACACATCTTCAGTCATCATGCTGTTAAATTAGCTGAGACGGTTGGCGCCGCTAGCGGATTTGTTTCTGCCCTGCATTAGCTCGCGTTGTCAGTGCGCTCAATGCGGACTTGTCTCCGATGTGGAGAGCTGACCGGAATCGACGCACACTAGCTACCCTGACAAGTCGTACAAACGTGAGCTGCAGAGCTGGATAAAGCAGCTATTGCCACCAGACCGTTTGGTGGTATGCTCTATACGCCTATCCGACAACGCTCTCTTAGGTAGAAGACGAGGCGGAGTTGAGGTGCAACTGCTTCTCGCATCCTTGGGTAGAACATGTCAAAGTAGAGTTTGTACTTGTATGGAGAGTCAGCTTTGTGCCTGTCGCATTCAATTCCAGGGCTCCATATCATGGTAAGCTTGTCTTTAAGACGCTGGGAAAACCAAATGGCCCAGCTTGGGGAAACCTCTCGATTTGTTGTTGTTGATGCGACGTTCTGCATCATTTCGCACCTCAACTCCGCCTCGTCTTCTACCTAAGAGAGCGTTGTCGGATAGATCGGGTAAGACTAGGCTTATTAAGATGTCCCTATCCCGGAGCTTTGTACGAGTGACAAATCAGTTCTGTGGACAGCCTTCTAAGCAGAGCAAATTTAGCTAATATAACTGGTTGACAAGCGTGGGACTAAATCAGCCTTGTTCGCATCCTGTGCGCCTGTCCTGATAATATAGCACAGATCTCAAATGCATGTGAATCGGCGTGCGCCAGCTCACACAAGCCGCCGCAAGCCATAGACGTTTCGTTTCAACACTGCAGTCTTCGTCCCTACTCCAATTTTACATGGCTAGGCCATGTTCTTCTAAGCGATGCAGCACACGCTAACTAGTTCTCTGTTCTTGATTAATCGCCAATTCACCAAACCGGGGTCTTTGGCTTTCTCTCAAACTGACTAAGGACACGCCATGCATCCCTTAATAACTAACTACTCTATGCCTTCTGCAGCACTTAAAAAGTAATTCCCTAGAGTTTTAAGTCACCTGAAAAGGCACTAACTTACTGAGAATGCATGCAGCCGTGTGAAGTTGCGGTAATTCTCTCACCCCGTACATTTGATGCAATTCTAAGACCGGCCCTATTCTTGACCTAGGCAGTTGAACTACTCTCAGAAGCATGCAGACGCAAAAACGTACCTAGGAGAGATGCTGTTCATCCAAACATTTATCAGCGCAAGCTCCACTCCTAAACCTTTCGCCAGCATAACGACAGCTCCCTTAGATGCACAATAATCACTCAGGAATTGCGCTTTGCTGGCCATGTACGCACAGATGGAGCCAATTATAAGAATTAAACCGCCGCATGGCGATTGCTGGCCTTTGTCCTGCTTCTTAATCTGTCTTGTGAACAGCTGAGCGGCAAAATAGGTTCTGAGGACGTTGATATCAAAACACTTTCGCACGCCAGCCGGGTCGCGCTTAGTAAAGGGCTGGTTATGGCAGATGCCAGCAGCGGTTACGCTTCGTCCCCGTCAGGAAACTGCTTGTGCGGCGGTTGCGCAGAGTGTTGCTTACAGGCTATCTACCTAACTAAAGTCCTTTGCAATGTTGTTAAAGGTCTCTTGCAACATATTGTAGTTAGCTGCATCAGTTCTGTAAACAGTGTTAGGGCTTTATACTGCGTAATACTGGATAAGGAGTACTTAACTAGTAAAGCTTAACTTTAACACTGTAATTGTTCTGCAATTTGTAAAAATTATTGTGCGGTGTGCTGCTCACATCTAGAACTGCAATGTGGCTTCCGACTTCAGCGCATGCAACTGCGAAGGCCAGACCAATCCCTCGCGCGCCGCCTGTGATGACAGTAACCCTGTCTTTTAGAGAAAGCAAGTCTACCACCAACCGCTTGAGGTACCTGTCGCACTTGCGGTCAGGAATTGTTATGTTGCTGCTCATGGTGATGCTCGTCCGTGGTTTGATGCTGTGATGCCGTCGCTAGACTAGGCTTGAGGTTTGTGCAGGACGGTGTAACTCCAAGTTGGACATCTGGAGGCCCAGAACTCAACCCTTGATCACATGCGCTTGTCTATCTGTCACTGGCGACTCTACGCAATGCGGGGGGTGTCTACAGACGTCAGAAGCTGTGGTTTGGCCCTACAGCAAACGTACGTTATTAGCTTAGTGAGTATTTAAGGGGTTAAATAAATCGGCGCATGGCTTAATTAACTTTAACTTTAGCTTTGGCTTTAGCTTTAGCTTTAGCTTCTTAACAGTGTCCAGGCCCGGCAACTTGGCGAACGCGGCTGCATGGCGGAAGCTGCAAGATAGAAGGCACGTGCGCACATGGCTGTGATCAGCCAAGAGAATGTCTGGAGTACCGTGTCTGTGCGCGTAACGCCTAGAGCTGCGTGACGCCTAATTGCGATAAAATTGCTTAAACTTCAACGCGTATTAACTTAATAACTATAGCTCTAATTAATAAAGCGTTAATAATAATTAAAGTATTAGTACTAGGAGAAGTACTTGTATATTAAAAGATTATAAATTAATATAGTATTAATTATTCTACACTTATATAATAGCATAGACACATTTAAAGTTTCTAAAAAGCTAAGTATTCTTATTAATAGAAGCTTACTTTATAATAAGAGGTAAAGCTTATAAAGTATTAAAAAGAGCTTACTACTTAGTATATTCTACTTATACAAGAGATAATTAAAAATATTATATAAGTAGTAGCTTAAAAGCTAGTTTCTAAAAGCTAAGTGAAATACTTTATTAAGAATAATATATTTTACTACTAAGTAGTATACTTGCTACAAAACTGCCTAAGTTATAATAATATACTATATTATAACTATAAGAAGCCGCTAGACTTCATACTAAAGCTGATATATAGCTTATAATATTTAATATCTTAAGAAATTAAATTAAAAGTACTTAATATACTAATAAGTCTATAAAGTCTCTTAAATAATAATATAACACTAATATAATAGAAAATACTCTTAATAGGACTATAAGCTAGATATAAAGTATCTTATAAAGCGAGAAAAGAAGGTAGTTGTAATATATATACTTAAGAAATCTAATTGCAGACTACTTTCTTTAAAGGCAGATATGCAAGATATAATAAATAAACTACTAAGAGAGCGTAGTAGTAACGCTATTAGCAAGAACTAAGTTAATAGATCTATCTAGCCTATACCTAAGCTAAAAAAGCAATAGTCCTACCTATATAATTGCTAGTAAGCTGCTGTTACGAACCTTAGAAGAGGGCACAGCGGAAGATAAGAGAAGGAAGGATTGATAACACTCGGGGACGACCTAATAGCCTTTAAGAAGGTTAGCATACAGGAACTAATAACGCTCTACCCTACTTGTTCTAATCTCTTAGCAGAACGCTACAATAGAATATGTTACGTGTGTTCTAAGGAATCCTGCAATATTCTATAAAAGTACTAGACTAGAACAACACTAGAACATTAGAACTAGTATAGAACATTTATCAGTATATAGCACAGTAAGAACACAACTCTTATAGTTTGTGTTTAACGTAAGTAATAATCTAAGTTATTAGATCTTAACCTAACCTTTAAGCTAGACAGTCTACTCTATACTACTTATTATTACCTTTGCTCTTAAGACAGACAGTGTTGAGGTCGTACTTTAAGCAAAGCTCGTAAGCACTATTCAATTGGTTCTCGAGGATGAATACGGTGACAGGAGTCCGAAGGGGTTTGCGATGAGTAGTACAGAGTAGACTGTCTAGCTCGAAGGTTGGGTTTGAGATCCAATAACTTAGATTGTTACTTAGGTTGAACACGAACCCTAATGGTTGTGTTCCTACTGCACTATATAGTAAGGAGATGGTGATGGCTCACTCGGCTTGTCGTGAGCTTGTCAAGCTGGCTCACTGGGCTCGACGTGAGCTGCGTGAGCTGCACGTGCGATCCACTTTGGCTCGACTGCCAAGGAGTGAGCTGATCACGTGACTGTAATAAAACTGTGCCATAATCGTGCCGCACGGGAGAGCCCGTGTCAATTACTGCGCCAGGTGCGTCAGTATTGAGGTCGGTCAGCATTCTGGTTGGCTGATATAAGTAGATCGTAACACTCGCTCCCCTCCTTCTTAGATTCGTCCCGAATCTGTCAGCTGTTCTTTATAAGCTTACCCCGCCACTACTTTAGGTCCTGTAGTAGCATCATGTCCTCCGCATCCCAAAAGCGTCTTCGCTTGAGCATTGAAATCCGTCGACACAACACCATCGCTCCCATTTCTTGTGATCGTTGCCTCTTGTCAGGCCACGATTGTTACGTTATGCCATCCTCCAACAATCGACTAAAATGTTCCGAGTGCGTGCGCGTCGGGCGTCCGTGCGTCAACTTGTCTTGGGAATCCTTAGATAAGACCAGGGCCGAATATGAGAAGAAGGTCGAAGAAGATGAAAAATTGCTAGCAGAAGTGATATCGCGACTGCTGCGAAACAAGAAAATCCTTGCGCAGGCCAAAGACAGGGCTGCGAAGAAGGCTGAATGTTTGGCAAACGAGTTAGATGCTGAAGGCGAAGATGTTCGGGCCGAGGAGATCAGTTGTCCTGCCGCGGATGCGCAGGTTGCGTTTTCTCCTGCCATGTGGTCTACCCTTGGGTACTTGGACGAGTTTGCCCAGTTCGGAACTGGCGCAGCAGTAACCGGCAATTCGTGAGGTTCGTCTCTGGTTCCCATGTGTTTTCTGAATTTGGATATCCTAACCACTTAACTAGGTATTTGTTGCCTTGCGTAGTCCTTCGTTGCTGTATTATTTTTTCGACTTCCCACTCGTCCTCACCGTCTGGCTGGTAGTAGAAGTCTTTCTGGAGTGGCGTTCTTGGGTCGGCAGGTTCCAGTAGCGATACGTGGAACACAGGGTGGATTTTCGCATCCTTTGGTAGATCTAGTCTGTAGTTCACAGGACTGATCTGTTGAGAAATGAAGAATGGTCCGACCTTGATCCTGTCCAGTTTTTTCGTTGGCCGTCTCGTTCGTAGGTTTTTTGTAAGGAGGTACACTTTATCCCCCTTCTTTAGCTGAGGCGCCATTTTTCTTTTCTTGTTAACATAAGAAACTGCTCGTGACTGAGCTTTGGCGATGTTATCAAGCGATTTCTGGTGTACTTCCTTCAGTTTGTCTACTGAGGCTATCGCTGATTCCGTTTGGATATTACTGTCAAGACTTCGTGTAAAGAGATTTGGATGTCTTCCGTGGCTTGCGAAGAACGGCGTGTGGCCTGTTGCTTCGGATTTTTTGTTGTTATATGCGATTTGTGCCATAGGCAAGAGTGAAACCCAGTTGTTCTGCTGCTGGTTGCAGTATATGCGGAGATACGTCTCCATTGTCTGGTTTACTCGTTCTGTTTGTCCGTCTGTCTGCGGGTGATAGGCTGTTGATAGCTTCTTCTTGGTACCTACTTCTGCGAGAAACGTCGTCCAGAAGTTTGAGGTAAAGAGTTTGTCTCTGTCGCTGATGATTGATTCAGGTATACCGTGGTGTCGAACAATCCTGTCCAGGAACACTCGTGCGAGCTGCTCTGCAGTGTAGCTGTGTCGGAAAGGCACAAACTCAGCGGCTTTCGTGAATCTATCCACTACTACGAATATTGAATCGTAATCGTAGTTGGTGACAGGGTCCTTGGATATGGGTAACTGTGTGACGAAATCCATCGTGATGTTCGTCCATGGTGCTGTTGGTGGTTCCATTGCCTGCATTTCTCCATATTTCATGTGTGTACTGTGTTTGTTTTGTTGACAGGCAACACAGTTTTTAACATACTTGGTGACCTTGTCCTTCATGTTTGGGAACTCATAGTGTCGTCTGATGAGTTCTATCGTACGCGTGATTCCGGGGTGTCCATGAAGCGTATCGTCATGGTGATCCTCTATGATCTTTGTCTGTAATTCGTCCGGTACTTGCGTTGGTATGCGTTGTTCCTTCTGAACTTGCATAATCAGATTGAGCTGCTGTGATGGCCCTAGGGATCCGTCTTCGTTGACTCCTAGAATAGCGGCTTTGTTGATTGTTTTTTCGCCTGCGAGATCGTGTCTTCGGCTGAGAGCGTCTGCTCTGCCGTTATCTTTTCCTGGGGTATACAGTATCTTGAACTTGTATTGTCCCAGCAGTTCTGACCATCTTACTTGTCGTCTGTTCAGTACCTTGGTGGTGGTGAAATGTACCAGGTTCTTGTGATCTGTGTAGATCGTGAGCTCTGAACAGCTTTCTGCGTATACTCTCCAATGTTCCAGGGCGGATACAATTGCTAGTAGTTCTTTGTCGTGCACATCGTAACGTTCTTCAGGTCCTGTGAACTTGCGTGAGTAGTAGGCGATTGGGTGCCATTGTCCGTCTTTTTCTTGCGTGATGCATGCTCCTAATGCCAGATCTGAGGCATCTGTTTCCATTCGCATCGGCTTGTTGCTCTCGAATGTGATTAATGTCGGGGGGTCGATGCACGCTTGCCGTAGTGACTCAAACGCGTCGTCCTGCTCTTTTCCCCATCTGAAAGGTATATCCTTCCGCGTCAGCTTCGTGAGCGGCAAGGCCTTCTTGGAGTAATCCTTGATAAAGCGTCTGTTAAAGTTGACAAACCCAAGGAATTCTTGAATCCCTTTGACCGTCGTCGGGGTAGGCCAATTCTTTACCACGTTTATCTTGGTATTGCTCATCTTTACTCCGTGTCGTCCCACGACAAACCCTAGGAATTCTACTTCTTCCTTGTGCCATTCGCACTTCTCGGGTTTCAGTTGGAGATCTGCTTGTTTTAAGCATTCTAGTACTTCTGTTACGTGTTGTATGTGCTCTTCTAGTGTCTTTGAGTACACTAGGATATCGTCTAGATACGCTACCACCGTTTTATCGAGGTGTGCCCTAAGGACGTTATTGATCAACTCCTGGCACGTGGCTGGTGCGTTCGTCAGACCGAACGGCATGACTAGGTACTCGTAGAGTCCGTATCTTGTCCTGAATGCCGTCTTCCATTCTTCGCCTTCCTTCATGCGGATGAGGTTATACGCTCCTCTCAAATCCAACGCAGTGAAGTACTGAGCTCCTTGTAATCGATCCTGCAACTCTGTGATGTTGGGCAAGGGGTATCGATTTTTTATTGTGATATCGTTGAGCTTCCTGAAGTCGATGCAAGGTCGTAGCTTGCCATCCTTCTTAGGTACGAACATAATGGGGTACCCTGCAGGTGATTCCGATCGTCTGATGAATCCCTTCTTGAGGTTCTCCTTGATGTATTCGCGCAATACACCGAGTTCCTTTTCCGATAACTGATATAGGGGCCCGAAAGTCGGTTGCTTTCCTTCCTGGAGCTTGATCTCGTGATCCCAGGGCTTATGCTTAGGCAGGGCTTTCGCCGTAAGCTCTTCTTCAAACATCCGTGCGTACTGTCTGTACATGTCAGGGATGGCAGGAGGTGCACTCTTCTCCTTAATCGTCACTTCGTGAGCCGGGGGCTGGTTGGTCTCTGTGCGATCGACCGCTCGTATTTGGCGCGTCTTAGTCGAAAGGATATTGCTGATCTCTTTCTCATCTCTCGGCCGCTCTGGGGCTCGTGGAGGTCCTGACTGTGGTGTGCCGCAGACACAGTCCTTTCGCAGTGTTAACTTGCTGCGCGTCCAATCCATCTGTGGGTTGTGACGTCGTAACCATGGCAGTCCTAATATGACGTCGTGGGTGGCCGTTCCCAGTACGTCTAGGGTTATCAGCTCATGGTGATCCTTGATTCTTAGAGGTCGTAGTACCACTTCGTGGGTTACTAAGGACTCTCCCGGCATCGGTTCTCCATTGGCGACTCGTAAAGGGTATGGTTTATCCTTTCTTTGCTTGGTCATGCCTGCATGATCAATAGCAGCTTGAGACACGTAATTTCCTTGTGCTCCTGAGTCTACCAGTGCCGTCATCCGTTTGCCATTTAGCACAACGGGAATTCTGATGAGGCGATCGGTCCCGATGGAATTGATGGATCGATCCCTGGCGCTTGATACTGGCGCTTGTCTAAAAAAGACTCTTCAGACTCTGATTCTGATTCTGACTCGCTAACTTCTTCGTAACCCTTTGATCGTACGAAACCGTTGTCGCGTTTGTCGATCCAATGGTAGTTGCAGTCGTTGTTAAGGCATCGTTGCCAGTTGGGATTTAAGCAGCTTCCATTGATGACTAGGAACTTGAGTGCGGACAGTTGCGGTGAGGTTTCTCCGGGGAAATGTCCCTCATCCCTCTTGTCCCACAGATGTACTTCGCATACATCGTTGGTGCATAGGTACCATCGTTTGCAGCACGTTGGGCGCGGTGCAGGGAACCATCCAGCGTTAGACTTGTCGTGGAAATGGATTTGGCATGAGTCATAACGACAAGCTATCCATGACATACGGTCATGGTGGAGATTGCGGTCGTCCAGTTCGTAGCGTGGTGGTGCTACTGCAGCGTCCAGCACTTCTTGTGGGTCTGGTCGATTGTTGACTGGTGTTTTGGCGCAGTGTGCCGTCCACTCCTTTTCCCATTCAGCCTCTGTTTTGAGGAGGTTGTGTATAGCGACAAGTGCGTCTTCACACTCCTTCTTGGCTGCGCAGGCGCGTGGCTCCGTTTGCGTCCCCTGATCTTGATATCCTTTGAGTGCCTTCCAAAGTTGTTGCCTCACTTGCTCAGGGCTGGTGCCTTCCAACAAGGTAAGGATATCGTTGGGTCGTTGTACGTATGTCTGTCGGTACCATTCCAAGTCGTGGTTTACGTCCTTCTCCATGCGTTCTTTGGAGAGCCGTAGTTCCTTGTCACACCAGTTCTCGTGACGTGGTGTAGGTGCTCTGCTGCGGATCTTACGCTGATCCTCATCGGGTGTGATGTAGTTATCTGTCCCGGAATCCGTCTCTGGGTCCTCCATGAGACGTCCCATGTCTTCAGTGAGAATTTCCCATTCTTCACTGGCATCAGCGTGCAATTCGTCATCGCTGGTAATCATATTGAGTTGTCGAACTACTTTGTTCTTGCTTCGACAATCTCGGGCGTAGTGGCCTATCTTGCCACAGCCATAACAAGTCACCGAAGACTTGTCCTTCCCTTTACTACCATGTTCTTTCTGGTTCCATCTTCCTGTGGCTGGAGCCTTGTTGAGGTTGGACAGGTCCATGGCTTCAGGGCCATAGTACCCGCTGTTGGTTCCAGTGTGCACTCGCCTGGAGGAATTGGGCTGGTAACGTCCGCCTCGCTGTCCTCGTCGGGGTGCGTGGTTTCTCCATGCGTTGCGTGGTGGTGAGATGGCATTCCTGAACGGTGTACGTGTCCCTCGGCCAAGCTCGCAGTCGAGCTCATAGAGTCGGTTGTCGATCTCGATAGCTTCCTTGATAAGAGCATCCAAGGTGTCGAGCGTAGCGCCGGTGCGCATTAATTCTTCCTTGACTCGAGGTTTGAGGCCTTGACGGAACATCGTCATGAGAGCAGTGTCATCCCAGTCAGTGTTCGCCGCAAGTTGCTGGAAGTCAGCCGCATAGTCGGCAGCGGACTGACGTTGCTGGATATGTTGAATCTTGCGTCGAGCCACAGAGGGTTCGTTGATCACTCCAAAGATCGTACGGATCTTTTCCTTGAAATTGTCGACGTCGCGCATCCACTCGTCGACATCATCGGGTGCTTCACCGGCAGTGTACTGCTGGAGGAATGGCTTGATCCACTTGAGGGCCTGGTCACGTAGGTGACTGGCCATCAGCGTCACACGCTGGACCTCGGGAACGTTCTGTCCTTGAAAGGTAAAGAACAAGTCCCATTGAAGGAGCCATTCGTCAAGTTTGTTGCGATCACCCTTGTACAGGTCTGGTTTAGCAACCGAGATCGTACCTGCACTAGGTGCTGCTTCGTACACGGGTGGAGCTTCGTTAGAGCTGCTCGGGGTAGCTCGGCTTCCTGAGGTAGTAGACATCTTGGGGGTGTTCAAAATGTTGAGGTCGTACTTTAAGCAAAGCTCGTAAGCACTATTCAATTGGTTCTCGAGGATGAATACGGTGACAGGAGTCCGAAGGGGTTTGCGATGAGTAGTACAGAGTAGACTGTCTAGCTCGAAGGTTGGGTTTGAGATCCAATAACTTAGATTGTTACTTAGGTTGAACACGAACCCTAATGGTTGTGTTCCTACTGCACTATATAGTAAGGAGATGGTGATGGCTCACTCGGCTTGTCGTGAGCTTGTCAAGCTGGCTCACTGGGCTCGACGTGAGCTGCGTGAGCTGCACGTGCGATCCACTTTGGCTCGACTGCCAAGGAGTGAGCTGATCACGTGACTGTAATAAAACTGTGCCATAATCGTGCCGCACGGGAGAGCCCGTGTCAATTACTGCGCCAGGTGCGTCAGTATTGAGGTCGGTCAGCATTCTGGTTGGCTGATATAAGTAGATCGTAACATTATCTAGCTCTATTTTACTTTTATTTAGTTAATAAAGGTAAAGTATAGTATTCTAGATATAAATATATAAAACTTTAATAAGTTTAGCTTCTTAATAAGTAAAATCTTATTATAGCTAGTAGTAATAAGCTTAGAGAAGCCTAAGAAGCAGAAGAAACTCTAACCTAGTAATTATAAGTAGGTTACCTTAGTATAAGGTGTTAGGTTAAAAGAGAAGGTAATCTTACTATTTCTTATCCTTATAGGCAAGGTTCTTATTTCTAACTAGTTTACAAAGGATCTTTTACGTAACTAGGTTATTAATATTAGTCTTACTAGCTAAACTAATAACAATCTAGCACTTACTTAGCTTTATGACTTTAATATATATTTAAAGCCTATTAGGGCCTATAGACTGCTTATTATTAATAGCTATAAGAGCTACTACTTAGTAGATATCTAGTATCTCTGCAGAGAGAAGAAGATAATTACTCTCTATATGCCTCTACACTTATTACACTTATTACAGCTACTTAATATTGCTTACTTCTTGACTCTAAAGCGCCTGTATAGCAATAACTTCTTAGCCTTAGTATGTAATTATATCTACTATATTAATAAGAAAACCTTTCTACTAGCCTTTAAAGTAACCTTTAAGAAAATATTAATACTAAAGAATATTTAAGTAGGCTTTAGAGGTACTAGCCTAGTCTTATGTAACCTAGAAGTTATACTATTCAAGCTTAATATATGCTTATACGCGCTTATACTGCTAAAACCTAGTAATATTACCTAGAAGCTATAGACACTATATAACACTTATAAAGTAGAAAGTAGTTAACTCTAATTTAAAAGCAAATATAAATCTACTAAGAGTCTCTAGCAAATTTATTAGATAAATAGGTTGAATAGTTAGCAAAGAGCGCTTAGTAGATAGCTTAAAATATAGTGTTAGTATAAGAGAAGATAAGCTGCCTTTAAGATACTGTAGAAGTGTCTACAAAGTATAGAACCTATAAGTAATATTATATATACACTAAAGAGACCTTTATAGCTAGTAAGGTAGCTAACTTAATTGCTAAAAAGAAGAGTAGAGTTTATAGCAGGGGTAAGACACCTGCAAAGAGAGTACATATTAGGCAATACTGCAGGCGTTATAGTAAGATTAGGCACAATTCCTGCACGTGCAAAGTAGAAATAGAAGATGTAGATAATAGTAAAGCTTCTAAATAATACTATCTAGGCCTGCAAGCAATTGTTTACAAGCGTTGTGTTGTAATACAGCGCTGTGTAGGTGTTCTAGTAGTAAAAGTACGCTGCTTAGTAGAGTGCGCTGCTTAGTAGTGAAACACGTTATAAATAATATTATTATAGAGGTCTACATATTACTTTACTAAAAGTTTTTATAATATTATCTATTATACGTGGCTCTACAGCCTTAATTTTGCAGGTGCCAATTAGGGGGGGTTGGCGCATTACGCGAATCAGCGCATTACGCGCACAGACACGGTATTCTAGCCACTCAAGGTAATAACGCACTTGATCAAGTTTGCCGGTCTCGACAGCGCGAACTCCAGCGCATCCACCACTCTCTCCACATCAAAGGTATGCGTACTCATAGGCTTGACGTCGACCATACCGACTGCGATCAAGTCAATGGCTGCTTGAAACGTGTTCGTGTACCTCCAGATCGGCAGGATCTCTATTTCTCTGACTAGCGCCAGCCCTAGATTCAGCTCCTGCCGCGGCGCACCCATGCCAACCAACACGATCTTGGCGCCAGCAGCCACGGAGCCAATACAGATATTCAGGCACGACTCGATGCCCGTGCACTCAAGTGCCAGATCGGCTTCTCCACCATGCTCCTTCTGTACATTTCCCGCCATTCGTGTAATGAACTGCTCGCCAGACTCACCCTCCTCCTTTTGGAAAGGGATCTGAACAATCGCGTTGGCAAATCCTTGCTGCTTCGCAAACTTTAATCGGTCTGCGTCGACATCCAACATCGTGACCGACGAGGCACCTGAGATCTTCGCCATCCTCGCGCAGAGCAAGCCTACAGCGCCCGCTCCGGTGACCAGCACCGTCTGGCCGGCCTCGAGCCGGGCCTTGCGCACCGAGTGTAGCGCTACGGACAATGGCTCCACCAGCGCACCTTCGTCAAAACTCAGCTCTTCTGGCAGATGATAGACAAGCGAGGCCGGGTGGTTCAGTACTTTCTGCAGCGAGCCCTGAGCTGGGGGGTCCGCACTCGCCGATCCGTTGAAACGCATCGCATTGCAGAGGTTGTATCTTCCTGAACGGCATTGCTTGCAAGACAGGCAGGACAGCTGAGGCTCGAAAACGACGCGGTCGCCGACCTTGAAGCCTGTAGCGGCGGAGCCGACGGCGACGATCTCGCCTGACGCTTCGTGGCCAAGCACAAGGGATTCTTCCACCTTGTAGATGCCGTTGCGACCATTCTGGTAATAGTGAAGATCCGTGCCACAAATGTCAGTCGCGCGAGGTGCAATAGAAACTTCATGTGGCTGAAGGGTCGGTGTCTGTATTTGTTCGAAGGCGAGCGTCCTGGCACCGCGTAGCACGGCTGCTCTGTGCATTGAAGGCTGGGGTTGCGACATTATGGAAATGGCAGAGCTTTGATGGATTTCGATTGGAAATGATCCAGAAAATGCTTTTCTCCTGCCCACAAGCATACCAAACGTTTGTCTGTTCCTTTATACCACAATTCCGTACTCGCCGTTAATCAAATTCGGGCTCTGTCGGTAGCCCTCACGTAGTGAAGGTACTCAATCGTCCGCTCGACGCTTGCTAATCCATGCGGTCTCGCCTATAGCGGCTTTGCTTGTGGTATTAGATCCGGCTATTTGCATGTCGCAGGAGTACAAGAAACAACAACAACAACAACTCAAAAAAAAAAAAGCTGAGTCTAAACATCGAAGAGAGCACTCTCGATTGTACTAGCTTCAGCGGGAGCAAGAAATGCGTGTTGAGAGAGAGAGGCTTGAGAAGGGGAGAGAGAAGGAGCGAGCCGCAAAGCTGGCTGAAAAGGAGCGCAAGAAAGCAGCTCACGACGCTTGGAGAGCTACATAGTTGTCCTCCAAGGGTACGCGAAAAGCCTCGCAAGCCTCTACCCAAGAACAGAAACGTCGGAAACGTGTTGTTGTTCATTCGTTTCAGGTACAAGCTAAGGTGGCTGTACCAGCTCCTCTATCTCAACACACCCGAACACGCTTGACAAAGCGCGCCAAAATATATTGTAAATACGCACAAAGTTTTGCAAGCCTCTGTGGAGTAATACACCACGGAAGTCTATGACAGTAACTTCCCTCCCTAAGCAACAAACAATCCAGTAGGCCGACACCAGCCAATAAAAGCGCAAGGACAGCATATATTCCGACCTAACGCAGTGTTTCATTAGCTGGTTTCGGCCTACAGGGTTGTTCGCTGCCTAGGGAGGGAGGTTAGCTATTGTTGATGGTCGTACAGCTTCATTCTTTTACACAGTCATGTTGCTGCTGGATGGCCAGAGCTCGAACATGACCGAAACGCACACAGACATGGTAGCAGTCTGTGGGGTCAGAATTTGACTTTCTCGGCATGGCGGATTGCTCGCGACTCAGGAACGGACGTTGCGAGTTCAACAACGGACCGGCTACAGACTTTTCAGGAAGCGTAGTGCTTACAACCTCGGCAAGGGGTTGTGGGGGTAACTCTAAGCGAGGGCAGCTACGTTCACGTAGGCTCTGATATCAAAGTACAGATGGTCAGTGCAGAGAGACAGTCTATCTCAGAAGTGTTCGAATAAAGCACAGAACACTCAGACTATGGTAGTACTGCAGCTAGATTCTGAAACAGTGCTCTCAACCTAGCCCTTGTTTCACGTCTTGGGTCCTCTCACTCCGGTATACGGTCTATAGCATGGTAAATTTAGAGCTGTCAGCATTTACCCAAAAACCTTATCGTCATGCATTTGTGCACCGACCCAGATTAACTAGATGTTCATCCAACTTTCCTTTTCCTCCTTCTGGTACTCTGCCTGGCACATCTACAAAAGGCGCCATGGTTACGCTGTTATGATTATGCTTCGATATTGGGCATTCTACGGGCACAGTCCTTCTGGCCCTGTTCTTTGCGCCCTTCATCACAGCTTTTCTGCTTATCTCACCCTTCAACCGATGAATCAAGGTCTTGCATCTCCCGCAGCTGTCCACAAAGTTCAGGTACGCGAGATTTTCCGTACTTCCCCAGATCTAATCGCCGCAGGACTGGACTATCATGGAATCTGCTCTGGTCTGCAGACAATATCCGTGTACGGACGCTTCGAGTAATACACAGTTTCTGGACGATGCGCGGACCATTCTGGAAGACTTTTCCGATGGAAGAAGCAGTTTCGAAGGGCCTTTTTTCTGCTTAGAGTCGTTCTTGTCCAGCATCACGTCATGCTTCACGGATGTCAAGGACGTACTCTACCAGGTGCACCACTCCCACGTTCCATGTGCTAGCCGCAGTTTGCCAAACAACTCTATGCGGAGGTTCATGCCATCTGCAACTATGCAGAAACTCATACGTCCAGCTAGTAGCATCAGCTGGAGTTACATTACTTCTTGTCGCTTCTACAAGCCTGTCGCTAGTGATCATGATGGTAGCCTGCGCTCGGATGCTTTCCTGCACAGAGCTGACGAAGACTAGAAGAAAAGATGGTGCACCACTGCGATCAAGACTTCCAACACGGCCCTTCGATAGATTCAGACAATCACAAAGCCCCTTCACGACAGTCATTGCTGATCAGAAATGCATGGTTTTCGGATAGGTGGAAGGCAACAGTGAGCCAACCTGAGCACACCGAAGCAGCGGAGATAAGATGGTCAACAATACAGTCAGATAGCGAAGAACATGGGATGTTTCCCACTTCAACGGTTGACATATCAACTAGCGTCGATACCCAGTGTCCGCTCGCCCATGGTTTGCAGCACACCGATCTCCCGCCTCCTAGCTCTATGGATCAACTCTACGCATTTGCCCTTGTTGGAAACGCTTTACGAGACTTCAGGGTCAGCCGTGTGGAGAGCAGGTGTGGATCAAACAAGACATTTAGCCTACCAGTATGCTTTCCTTGTCAGCCAGGTGTCAAGCTAACAGACGTAGGGCAAGTTCATCTCCGTGATAACAGAAATCGACGTGCTCGAAAACTGAGTTGATGAGGGTACCGACAAGATATTTGTAACAGCTGCTGAAGCTCAGCACTCGAACCACATGTAGCGTACGGGTACGAGCGTTGTGGAAAGCAGAAGCGGTTTATGTTGCTTTTTCAATTCACGCTATCGCAACGCCGTCTATTGGACCTTCTCGACCGAACTCTGCTAGTTATAATGACCAGAGGACATTCTCTCTAACCCTTTGTGACATCTTTGGTTTTCACAGAATATGCATCTTAGTTGTCAATATGCATCTTCAGATCCACGTGTAGATGTGCATCAAGTTTCTAAATGCCTTTTAGCAAGGCTTTTGCCCCTATGCATGACTAGCGGATGATATTCAAGGACTAGAGGAAGGTGGGAAACTTGCGCTCCAGGAGTGTGCTTGTCGTTTCATCTGTGCTTCGTTTAGTACAGAAGCTGTAGATTCTGTTCAGCCTCATGAGCCTTCTCTGACCACTCTGAAGCAACGCTCATGTTCTGCTAGAGTCATTCCCTACAGAATATCTGCTTCGTTGGAGGTCTTTCTGTTGCTGCGTTGGGGCAAGACGACACGATAGAAGGTCGATGGGGTCTTGGCAAAAATGCCTCACTCGCTATGCAAATACGTTGCCTGTAGAGTGTTCTGTGTCTCTCTCTCATTACCCCAGCCGGCTAGTGTTGAACAGACCGAGCTGACGTAGTGTAGCTACCCTATACACCAACACAATTGCTAACCATGTCCAAGGTTGTGGGCTGGAATCCCATGTATTGGCCTCTTTTTCGACTTGCTTCTTCTGATTCTACCGAGACAGAGTGCTCTATGGGCATTCTCTGTCGCAAGCTCCCCCGTTCGAGCAACAATCGCAGAATTCCAGATCGTCTCCAAGAGCACATCCAGCGAGGCACGCCCAACAAGCAGCGCCTATCGCTTCCGGTCCCAAGTTTCTAAGATCCCCTACAGTGCTTTGTCTTGTGATAAGCCTCTGCTTTCCAGTGCTGCGATCGATATTGACAGTTGAAGTGGTGGCTGCAACAAGAAGGCCGGCGGCGGCAAACATCGTGGAGACTAAGCGGAAGGTAGCCTAAACCACCTGCCATCGAGGACAGAGGAAAGGAGAAAGATGTTGCGAACATTTCATGGTGCCTGTAAGTAAGTGGTGGTGGTGTAAGTAGATAAGACTTCTATCCTAAGAGATAACGCATAGCAGGTATGATTTTATACACAAACTACTACAGTAAGTTGCGAAATACTACGAAGCGTAGTTGTAGTTTCTCTAATAAGCACTAGGTAGTACAGTCGGATCTACGTCAGAAGCCAGACAACACAGCACTTTGAGATATCATGCCTATGCGGGCAGTACGCCTGATCAATATTGGTCCGGCCACCATATCGGTACTTTGCTTCCTATGTAGCTTTTGGTGCACACACAGGTTAGCCTTACGGATAGTTCGGTGCGCATCGCATGCGTGAAGCGACGTCTTGCCCTACTTAGGGTTCCCTACAGGTCTTGTCACTAAGCCAAGGACACAGCAAGGAGCCGCCAGCCTCAGCTAACGATACGTCGAAGCATTACTAAGCTCTGCTGGAATCTAAGCTAGTAAGCGTGTTTGTCCGTGTCTCTGTGTGTTGACCTTCCACGCGTAGTAAAACATAGCTAGCAAGACATCGCATGGTAAGCGCTATCGGAACTTCATTACTAATAACTATGGAAGAGCTACGTGGAATTTGCACACGGCAGTAGCAGAATTCCGCCCCGACATGAGAACGGATAGACGGGTGTAGGTGCTCCGGCCCATTGAGCAAATCAAAAGAACCAACCTTGCACAGATATTGGCGCCAAGCCATTTTGGCGCCAATATCTGTGCAAGGTTGGAGTTGAAGTCTGGATGATCAACAAGCCATCTTTTAGATCGATTCACGTGCTACTACAGGTTGACTAATGCCTGATTCTATCCAACCTTGCTCCTTGTCACACACTCTAGGTATAAACTAGAGTGGCGCCCTCGGACCAGTCCTCAAACAACCAGAGGCTTTATTTGCACACACACTCGTTCTCTTCTCGTACCGTAAGACCCCAATGGCAATAGCTCTGCTAGAATAAAATATCACCAAGATGAGTATAACGCTTAGGGTGTGGTGTTGTGTCAGCATCGCACTGTTCTGGCTGGCTTACCAATTTGCCCACAAAATTTGGAGGCGTAATCTCGTGGGAGCACCGCTCCTGCTCTCGGAGCTGGACAAGAAAACCAAGACCAACGTTTGGATGACGAAATGTGGCGAAGTGCTCGGAGCTGGGTACAAGATGCTCAGAGATGGGCTCCCAATGTTCTGTGTTACAGTCGACGACGGCTCAGAAGTGCTCATCCTGAACGACCGCTATCTAAAAGAGTTGAAGGCGCTTCCCGATAGCGTGCTTGATCTCGCAGCGGCCATCGATTCAAATCTCCTGGCAGAGTATTCGCATGTCAAGGTTACAGGCCCTACGGGCCAGCATGCCATCCGTTCCGACCTTACTCCAGGACTTTCACGTCTCATGCCCAGCATCGCGTCCGAAGCAGTCTTCGCTTTAAAACACCATTTCCCATGGGAATCCGATAACTGGACACCAATTGTCGCCTTTGAACCCGCACTCAATGCCGTCGCGCAAGTTTCGGCTCGCTTGTTTGTTGGCGAAGAGTTGTGCCGGGATCCCCGTTGGCTACGCAGTTCGAAGGCTTCAACTATGATGGCTTTCGCGACCATTCCGGTCATGAAACGATGGCCAGGCTGGATGCGGCCGTTTGTCTACCGATTTGTGCGCGAGGCACGCGAGTTAGAGAGGGCTCGTGCCGAAGCGAAAGGTTTATTGAAGGAAGCTGCAAAAGCCCACCCAGAACGGGGTTTGGGCGATCCGGAAGACTTTCTAGCACATTGGGTCTTATCAAAGAACCCAGGTTGGGCCCAAGACTATGACGCCCAGGTCGATCTACAACTGGAGCTTTCTGTCGCGGCAATTCACACGACAACCAACGCATTTACCCACATGCTCTTCGACCTGGCTGCTCATTCAGAATGTATACAGATGCTACGAGATGAGATCAATACGGCGCTAGCCAAGTCCCTAGGGGAATACAACAAGGAATGTATTGCGAGCCTGGTTAGGACGGATAGCTTCATGAAGGAGTCCCAACGCCTACACCCTCCGGCTCATACAACCTTCCAGCGGCTGGTCATGAGGAACACTACGTTGTCCGATGATACATTCCTGCCCAAAGGAGCAAGAATAGAAATCGCTGCATCGCCAACCTACAACGATCCAGCTATTTGGGACAGTCCGGACGAGTTTGATGCGCTGCGGTTTATGCGTCTGCGCGAAAAAGGACAGGAAAAGAGTAGCCATCAATTTGTGACAGCGAATCCAGACTATATTGTATGAGGTCAGGGGAAGCACGCATGTCCAGGTTCGTTGTGCCCCAACAGAGCCGCTACGTTCCTGCTGATTTTGTATCAGGACGCTTCTTTGCAGCCAATGAGATTAAGACTCTGATTGCGATGTTCGTGCGTCATTTTGATATTTAGTATCCGGACGATCAAGTAGAGCTGCCTACAGATGTCTCTGTTGGCTCGTTGGTAAGTTGTGTATCCAACTTGCAAGTCTGTAGAATATATCTCATGAGATTCTAGATCAATCCGAGCACTACGGCGAGAGTAATGGTGAGAAGGATTAGAAATTGATGTTAGCAACCTAGGGAACATAGAGTAAGAAGCATGCTTGATCGTCGTTTTGTTTTGAACGCTTCTGCGTTAGGAGCAAGTTTGATCAGATCTCTGTGACTCTACCATCATGGAGAAGGTACCCGCTTTCTGCACAACGTACAAGACATACCATTAGCGATCGATCTTTATGTCTTTATCGCACATCCCTGACTGAAGCTTGTTCCTCAATTTGAAAGACAAAAAGGTAGAACAAAAAAAAGGAACAAAAATGAAAAATCACGACTCACGAGTGAATCTGTTCGAATCATAGTAAGACCAACAAGAATCGTTTGGATTTGCATACAACCAAACTCTACAATCTAGCAGCAATGCAACCACTCTTATGGATGGGTTACCGAGTCATCAAGACACATACAACCCACGTACATGCGCACCGTATAGTGCAAATGCTACTGTTGCGGTAATATCAAACGTCCAAGCACTCCACTTTGTCCATGGCGCCCACGGTAGAGCCTTGTGTCCTCTGTACATCTCAAAATCCTTCCAAACAGGCCAGTACAAGTCCCACCAGAACTGAGCGGTTGGTCCGTGGTAATTTGTTGCGTTGCGACCATGCGCATCGAGATTCCAGTTGGCGCATCCGTCGTTCCAGACCATGTTCTTGAGACCCGTCTGTATCTGTTTAGTATTGCGGTCCTCGGCTGCTTGCTTGACGTCTAGGACTTCAAAGCTACCGCGAAAAATAGGGCTGATCATTGCTTTGAGGATGAATTCAACCTGTGTCTCGTTGCTGAAAATGACAGAGTTGTGTCGGGGAAAGAGTTGGGTCCGAAGACGACGCCAAAGTTAGGAAAGCCGTGCACGAAGGTGGCTTTGTAGGCTTGGGCGCCGCGAGTGTCCTTCCAGTGTTCGTTCAGGGTTTGGCTCTTCGCGCCCACTATCCTAATTGGCGATAGAAATTCCTGAATCTTGAAGCCGGTCGATAACACTACAGCATCAAAGTCCATGGTACGCTTAGTAGTCTGCAATCCAGTTTCAGTGAAGTTGGTGATGCGTTCTGTGGTCAACTCTACGTTAGACTTGTGGAGGCATTCGAGATAACCGGGATCAAAGACACGACGCTTGCAACCTAGAGGAAACTTAGTTAGCAAGATGTCGAGATAGTCTTTCGGTGCTGTTTTCCTCATGTATTCTTCTGCCTCTCTCTGTGCGGCTGCGCGTTGCCTCTCAAGTGCGTCAGAGCCGGTAATGTAAAGGCTGTGTAGTACGTCTGTAGGCCTTCAGAGGTAGAAGCGATACAGCTTGTTCCAGAATGGGATGTACCGGAAACACCACTTCTGCAAGCTCGAGAAGGAGGGGTTGGGACGCTCATTGATCCACTGAGGTGAACGCTGGAACTGAACAACTTTCGCGGCCTTTTCAGCGACAAAAGGCATCAGCTGTGCACCAGAACAGCCATTACCGACCACGGCGACTCGCTTGCCTTCCATGTCGAATTTGTGGTTCCATCGTGCGGAGTGGAAAATAGCCCCTTTGTAGAACTCGTTGCCGGGAATGTCGCATTCTTTGGGAATTGAAATGGTCCCCACGCAAGAAACAAGCATCTCTGCCTCTCAGCAAAACTCATGACCAGTCTCTGTTTGACGGAGGTTCACGCTCCAGACTTGCCTCGTTGTATCCCATTCTGCAGCTACAATCTCAGTGCAAAGCTGCACGTGAGGACGTATGCCAAACTTATCGACTGTGTCTTGCATATATTGCAAAATCTCGGGTTGGTTTGCAAAGCGTCGCGACCAGTCAGGATTAGGGTTGAACGAGAATGAGTATAGGTGAGAGTCAACATCGCAGCCAACGCCTGGATACGTATTGAGGTACCACGTGCCGCTGATACTGGCCTCGCGCTCATAGATGGTGGAGTTCTCGAATCCGTGTTGATAGCGAAGCCGGGCTGCCAAAGCAATGCCGGCAACACCGCTGCCAATAATGATAAGGCGTGGTTCTGAGGTTCGTGCCATTGTGGGTTGGGTATGTATGAACAACGGAAGATGTCGCAACGAGTCGAACGATATATGGGAGTCCTGTCAGAGGCTCTCGTGTTGCTTCGAGTGGAGTTACCAGCCAGTACACCCGAACGCCCTGGCTACTAATTTGCACCACCCAAGGGAAGACCACCAAAAATTTCTAGGCATTGGTAGGTCGAGCGGCTATATGCAGCTTGGCAAGGGCAACAATCCTACTCTCCTTTCCCTCCGCAATGTTAAAAGTGCCTGCATTGCTATGTCTGAATGTGATTCGCCAAAGCATGGTCTAAAACTCGAACCGGTACGACCTCCCGCCTTGCAGGATTCGAACTATGGGGCAAAGTGGGCCGGAAAGGATGGACAATGACCGGCGCGACTGACAGGGACACATGACGTTAGCTCAGCTGACCTTGTTCGTAAGAGAAAGGTGAGGTCTGGTGTCAATAACCGGTCGTCAGGACGGCCCTTCTTGCACATGGGTAAGATAGTCATGGGTACTCGTACGCCATTGCAGTTCGAGGCACACTATCGATACCCTTAATGATATCCCAATGGAGCTGCAACAGCAACAGCGCTATTGTATCCACAACTCCACCCAGAAAGCCGTGATGGAGGACCGCCGCTTTTTGGCGCACGTCCTGACAACCCCCCAACATCTCCGGAATATCCGTCACTCCATAAAGCCGGTGTTATCCGCTAACCACATCGGCTTTGTTCACTACTTTCGGCCAATCCTGCATTCACCGAACCAAACGTTCGCGCCAGTGCCATCACCCACAGCCACGCCAAACACAGAAGTGTTGGTCGGCGTTTATGCTGGAACCCCTGAAGCTTGGCACTTCGCATCATGTCTGCTATTTGCTTGCCACAATCGTGGGGCTGGTGAATCAACATAACCTCCCTCCCTAGGCAGCGAACAACCCGGTAGGCCGAAACCAGCTAATGAAACACTGCGTTAGGTCGGAATATATGCTGTCCTTGCGCTCTTATTGGCTGGTGTCGGCCCACCGGGTTGTCTGCTGCCTAGGGAGGGAAGTTACTCGTTTGACGACCGCGCGTCCTGCTATGACTGCGTGCCTCAGATGATGCAGGACAAGCCGAGCATTTTCGCCGGGCGCATAGTGTTCTGACTCTCGAGCATGCTCTGGCGGGTGCTGCGCGTGCGAAGACATCTGGATCTTATGGAGGACAAAACAAAAAAGAGAAAAAAGAGAAGGAAAATGAACAAGAAAAGAAAAAGAATTAGGCAAAGCTGTACCATCCATGCAGTCATTTCGTCCAACAGTGGCGGCGCTATCGTTCAGACGTTGCACGCCACGCACAGTAATCCTTCGCTGGCGATTAGGAGCGGGAATTCCTGCAGCCATAGAACCCCGAGCCTGGCACCCCATCGCCCTAACCCGTTCCGTCGCCAAATGCAGGTGCCATGAAAATGGATACAAAGGGTTCGACGAACTGTCGAAGAAATCGCCCAGGAAAAGGTGGCTGGGCCATGTTCCGTAGCCTGGCAGAGAAAACCCATCCAGGTCGAAAGCAGGAATGCTATTAGAGCCCATGCCGGCTTCCGCGCCCATACTGTCGACACGTTCTTCCGCTGCCGGTCTAGGAGATGGCAAGGAGCGACAGAGCACCTTGTCGAATAGCTGCGCGATCCACGGGCTTGTGTCCCAAGTATAGCGCGCAGCGTGTAAAGCCATCCTACAGTTGGTAAGACCGGACATGCCAGACCGGGCAACTATTGCGCTGTGGCTGTTCGTCTGCATATAGAAGACTACCGACGCAATGAACAGACCATGGAAAAGCTCATGCGGGGGGCGGAGCAGACCATCGGAGGTGATGACCACATTACAGGATGCGGAAGCGATTTGCTGAGCTGCGTCACTTATAGTGTCCTCCTGGACTACCCTCTGCGAAAATGCTCCATCTGAGACGTCTAACTCCGCACCAATAGAGCCATTGACGTGTGCTAAGATGATGTTATGATTGTACAAGATACATAAAGTGGACACGAAGACGTTAGAATGGCCACTGATGCGATCAGAACATCTAAGTTACTCAGGTAGATCGTTACGCCAAGCTGTCATCATTTCCTGCAAGGATGGGGGGTACACGTGTCCAGTTTTCGTGGGTGGAAGCGGGCGGCGATGATGTGGCGGAGAATTAGTGATAGCTTCGTTGCGTGGATCTGATAGAGGCCAGAGTGCTGTGCCAGAGGGCTATTCATACATTCGAGTGACAAGGCTGTATCGTAGCAAAAGTCTTCTCCCGTCAGTGGGTCTACGTCGCAATAGTCGAGGTTGACCCTGAATGGGCGACCCACCAACGAAGCGCACGTCGCATCCCTAATGACCAGAATCCACCATAAGCGCTTGATCAAACTTCTGTCCTGCGGCTCGATGTTGGCTCGAGCCATGGATCTATGGAAGCCTATTGTTTCGGCTATAGTAACACCCGTGCAGATCCAGGTATAGAAGTTCCAGTAGTTGCTCGGACCTCCGCCCCAGAAACTCATCATAATGCAAACTTGAAGCGCTACGATCTTGTTCCCTTCGTAGCCGATGTCGAAGAGGGCTTTGGCCTTGCCGTGGAATGAGGATCGTGCTTCGGTACGGGTGTCGAACCCAGCGCGGTGGATAACGCGCAAGGGGCAATAAGTCGCAGACATAAAGCAGAGAGCGTGGAGTAATATCCAGGGGATGCGTCATGATTTGTGTTGGTGAAGAAGTTCAGAGGGGTTGACGATCAGGTAGAGAGGAAAGACGCGCTCAAAGAAGACGTTGATCAGTGCATCTACTGTCTCTTCGGAAGGTGCAGTGAAAGCCTGCTTAGCCTCGAGGAAAGCGAGTTCCTCAGGACGCATGCCAGGAGGGTGCGAGAGGTGAGGGCTTCCAGCAGCCTCCGCATTTTGACTTTCACACGGAGGGCCGGGGTGGTGAAGCAGATGGCGATTGCGGCCGTCTCTAAAATACTTGAGGACGATTCCTAGGGGGAAAGCCTCCCCGATGTAGGTGATGGAATACTTGTTCAAGACATCTCCTGTATTATAATAGCGTTCAAGCAAATGGTCGAATGTGGTTGCCCAACTGATCTCATGGTAGGAAGGTGCATAGCCTGTGCTTGCAACGCTGGACGGGCCCTCGTGCCCGAGTGGTGATGAGCGGGAGGCGGACGCGATGGGCTCAGCAGCAACGGTGGTAGCAGCCTCGGCATCAGTATCGGCATCGGCATCAGCAGAAGCGGTATCCATAGCGACGTCTGTACCGTGGAGAGCGTGCGTATATCCTCCAGCGCTGCTGCTGCCATGTTTCAGTGGTGGGTTGGCAGTCGATTCCTGAGGCTGCCGCCGCGGCTTGCGGGCGTAGATGCCTCTTCGCGGCTGCATCAGCATGCACTCAGGCAACTGCCTCTGTTCACAGCGCGTACAAGGCGTCCCACGTTCGCTGGTGTCGCATTTGACGCGCTTTTCGTGACAAGCCCGACAGGCTTTGGCAGCCCGGCACCTAACTGGGGCGACCGCGGCAGAGCGGGTGCGCGGGTGGGGATACGGGTGCGCATTTGTGTGTATGTGCGCGTGCGCGTGCGCGTGCGGTTGCGGTTGCGGTTGCGGTTGCGGTTGTGGTTGCGGTTGTGGTTGCGGTTGCAGTGGACTATGAGCCATGACCTAGGCCGTCGTTGCGAGAATGCGGATGTTGAGCAGACAGTTGTCAGATGCCATAATGGTGCTAGTCTCAGAGGATAGTCATGAATAAAAATAGTATGCGTGTACGATATGTGAGCATCCATCAACCACAGAATAGAGATGCCAATAGGGGTTCAGCATGAAGATGACCAGCAACATAATGACTGACCCAATGACCCTCATTTCCATAGAGCTGGCCCACCCGCTCCTGTCAAGCGCTCATCCAAATGCCAATCTGCACCGTGGCCCCTTCCTCAGTTCCACTGGCCTTGACCTCTGCGGATATCATAGTGGGATATAGGTAGAGTGGAGAGTGCGATGATTGGTTGATTGTACTAAGGTTGTCGGGCTGGCTTCGTAATCAGTCCGAAAGGGAGTCGCTAGAGATGGATTGCGGTACAAGATGGATAGCGACATCGACCACTTTGACTTAGAGTATCAATCGCCAGTCTGGGCAGACATTATTGATAGGGGCAGCATCCAATCTGAAAGTCAGCAGCTTACACCCTGTACTGAGGATGTACATACCTCTGCTTAGGCTCAACGCGCGGTCGGTCTCAGCAAGCTGTGTCTAAGAGCGACCACTGCACCCAGCAATACCACTGCGGCTCGTGGTATCCTATGATAGAGGTTGAGGCAGCCAGAGTTTGCACTCTCTTCATTATGATCCAGTTCGATCATGACGTTGGGCTTGTCGCAATCTGTCTCAAACATCCAGTGAGGGCGTTTCTTCGCGCCAACAACACAATCCTATACAGTCAGCCCGGTATCGATATACAGTCGAGCATTGTACCTGTATTCTTGACGGTATTATGCCAACATTTTCGCACAGCGCTTGAAGATCCTCAGTGAGCATACGTATGTCCTCTGATACGTCATTCTGCTCTGCGTCTATAAACCTGTATCTGACCAGCTTGTTCAGCAGCTGTAGAACACTTTGGGTCTGAGCTGAACCTTGTTATCCGGTATGACTTCAGTTTCCCTGACTGTGCGGGAGAGGTGCGCGAGCCAGTATCAGAGGGGTGCAGGACGGGATGGCGAGCGAGCACATCTGCATACGAGCTGGGCGAAGCAGTCTGATCTGGAGAATTGGTCGTAGAAAGTGCAGTCAAACTCAGCTGTGACTGGGTCAATTGCTGGGTTGAATGCCGTTGTCGACCTCGTCTTTCTGGCTTTGGCGTCCTCGCTTCGTCTTCTGAAACAACATTTTCTTCCATGTAGTTTCGTCTGACAGAACGTCCTTCACCCTGCATCAAGCTAGCCTAGCTAGTAACCATTATTCAGTACTGCACCTCTTCCGCAACTGTCAACGGCTCATGTTCGCACACGTAGGCTAGAGAGGTCAGCGTTGCTTGGCGGTTGGTGTGTTTAAGCATGCGCGAGGTGAGGCCGATTGATCAGCAAGCCATCCGCATATAACAGCAGAGCTGAACGTCAGAGAAGGAGTTTGCAGACATTGCATAGCCGTATATCTTACTGCTTTGCGAAGTCATACACATACAACGGCTGTCCCGAAGACTAATCACGGCTTGGGCGCTGTGGCGCTTCGGACGCGTCGGTGGTCCGGGTTGACTCAGCGAACCACGGTAGTGCCGACGAAGACGATGCGAGTACTGGCCAGGGCTTTCAATTCGACCTGAAATCTGCAATTGGTGAGGAGTTCGACCTTCATCACCAGAGTAGCGGCTCGGACAACGATGCTGATATGGAAGACGCGGAGAGCAACGCCGTGGAGGCGGTGCGAAAAGTTCCTGAAAAAAGTAGATTTCGCAGCGATGATTCCCCTCGCAACTGCAAGTGTGCACGGGTGTATGGACGGAGGATAGTGCAGGGGTGTTGCACCATCTTTCAGTGCTTACGTGTGTACCGAAAATTAGCATGTGCGATGATGGTACAGAACGCTTGCAACGCGTTTTCGTGAATCTCATCCAGATGGTGGAAGAAGTTCCAACACATCTAGCTGGCAGATTGTTGTGAAAGTTAAGTGGGATGGCAGCAACTTAGATCTCGGGTGTGAGGATAGGGGCAAGCGCCCCTAATGCGTTGGTAGTCCCGGTAGACGGACCGACCTCCATCCTTGGCCGAAAGCACAGCGAGTAGGTAGGAAAAAGTATCAGCTCAGTGGCTTGTCGGGGTCCATGTCTGGCTAATCCCCCCGCTAGTGCATATTTACAACGCCTACGAGTGATCTGCAACTTGGCAATGGCTCGACTGACTGCGGCGCTTCGCGCAACCTAGCATGGGCGCGGCGGGTTCGTGTTAGTCCCTGCATACTGAAGTCTAGCCTCTTTACACACCAGCGAAATCGAGGAACGCTGGCGGTTCAGATGGCAGCACTAACTCAGAGGCAATGCTTTTGTCGACCTTGGTTAATTTTGATCATGGTAACGGTAGACCCGTAACTCGCGCGAACCCATGCTAGACCCCGCATCTGGCTATCGAGTACCAAACGCTTGATTTTCCTCCATGCTGGCAGAGATAAAGGATAGCTCTCTCCGACCCATATGGATGTGTCGCAGGCCAAGCGCTGTTGGGAACCTTGTTTCTAGTAACGCCGTGCGATGACCTTTATATAAGCTCAGCTAGGATGCTACAATCGAGAGCAATATACATACCCTCTTCTGACTATTGTGTCTATAATATCTGTACTTAATCGTGTGATAGGATGTATTTTCTTATATACTTCCTTCGTACGAGGCTTTGAGGTCTCAAGCTTCTCACACAAAAATTCACGAAGCAGAACCACTCTGCAATGCGATCACTAACTGGATGGTAGGTGGAGCAGTTCTTCTATGCTGCTGTCAGCTGATCTTTGCTGCAGTCTCACCTGCCGCCAGAGGAAGCTGAAGTGTGATGAGAGGAAACCTGTGTGCAGACGGTGTATCAAAACCTCGAGAGAATGCATCCCGAGTCCAGGCATTTTCTTCCGCCATCAACAGAATGCTTCCGTGAATGGAGAAGACTCGGGAGATGCAAACACCATGGAAGGCTACTACGCATACAAGAACACCTTCGATGAGGATGCGATATGGGTGGAGATTCCTAAGCATAGTGAGCATCTTGTCGCATTACGCGATGTAGCTGATCCAAAGAGATTTTAGTCACTTTTGTCAATATGGCCAATCCATATCTCGACATTAGTACACCCGACTTAAACATCATGTTGGCAACTTCGATAGAATCCCCAGGACCATCCGAAGCCCGCTTCCTAGCCCCGCGACGCACACACAGCAACTTCCGTTCGGTTACTGGTACGCCGTCGAGTTCGGGACCCGAATCGTCCCCCATCATCGTTCCTTGCTGTTGTACATCTGATCTCCAAGCACTGTTGCCACTTTACTTAAGAAATTAGTAGAATAATTAGCTGCTGTTATATACATCTTATATAGAGTAATAATACTATATACACTTAATGGAAGAGGCTAAAGAAGTACCTGTGCCTATTAATAGCTAAGAGGGAGCTATAGTCAATAGCTAAGTATTAGCAAATATAGAGCTAACTACACAACAGTATCAACAGTTAGCTAGAGAAGTAGCTGTATATTGTAAGGAGGTGTAAAGCAGTTAACTTATCTGCCTAATGTTATATCGCTATAAGCACAGCGCAATTTTCTGCTTACTAATAAAGGTCTTAATAATGTATAGGTAACAACCTAGCAAGCTACACTATTTTAAGCATAGCTAAATGCTTAGCTAATTCTAACCTTAGATAATCTAGTAGCTAAGTTTGCTATATACTAGCGCTTAACAAGACTAGTAGCGTTATTGCTTAGTATCTTTGCAACGTTAGGTATTAATTAAAGCTCTAACAAACAGTTAGACAGCACAGAGCAGCGTAGCTACAACAGTAGTGACAGGAGACTTAAGTGCAAGTGCAGCCTTAAGTATAGCTTTAAGGACTGTTAGTACCTTAGAGAGAAGGGCAAGCTATAAGGCTAGATACTAAAGCCTAAGATATAGAAGAAGTTTAGCAAAGCTATAGAAAGCTAGTCTTCTGTAGGACAAGCTATAAAAGCAGCTCTTAAGTTAAACACAGGCATAGCATCTTAGACAGTAGCTCTAAGTGTACTACGTTTATTTAATAATAGGAGTCTAATAATTAAAGATCTTAACAGCTGTGTACTGCAGCTTGCTATAAGCACAGATTACACTAATAAGTAGGCAATTAAGCTAAGCTTAATTAATTAATAGATTCTAGATTCTAGTTTAAACACGCATGTTACAAACACTAGAACCTATAGCTAGGAGAAGTAAGCTAACAGCAAAGGAGAGGTTGTTAAAGCAGGCAACTAAGAGCTCCTAATATAAGAGTAGGGAGATGTTATCTTGCTTATTAACACGCCTAAGGGCACAGAGTAGATAGAGCTTATCTATATAGCTTATATGCTAGGCTTCCTTACAAATGTTGTTAGTCTGTTACACTATTAATTAGTTAGCATATACTTTAACTTAGGCTAAGACTGCCTGTACTAAGGAAGGTAGAATAATGTTATAAGCAAGCTCTAGTACATAGAAGGGCACTAGTTAATAGATACTGACGATATAGAGCAGCTAGACGCGTTATCCTTACTCTTAGCCTTAGCCTTAGCCTATACTTACAAGAAGCATTTATACGAACTAAGAAAGCTACTATAGCTTACTTTAGAGGAGGCTTATATTATATAGGGTTACGCAGGCTAACAGGCAATTAATTATCTACTAAAGAGTGTAGATAGACTGCAGCTAATAGACAGCAATCTAGCGCTAAAGTAGAAGGACTGCAACACCTGTATACATTTAAAAACTAACAAAGCTAGTTAGTTAGAGGCTACTACAAGAGCTAGCTACTTAACTATTTAAGCGTATTAGCATTAACCTAATATAACTGCTTAAGAGAGGCAAGCATTATTATAATAGCAACTAATACCTTTTTTATATAGTTAACTAGTACACAAAGTAGCATAAAGAATATTACATACTAGATAAGACTAAGTATACTCTAACATAAGTCTTTAAGCAACTGCTAGCAAAGATTAAACGTTAGTTTAAGAGCTAGGTTGCTATTATAAGGCTTAGCATAGAGACTAGATATATTAAACTGCTTGTAGTATGCAGAGACCTTAGAGTTGCTGTAGAGCTAAGAGCTACAGAGGCTTAGAATAGAGCTATCGAGCGCGCAGGCAGGTCTCTTATTACTTAAGCTAGAGCTATTTAACTGCATATAGGACTACCTAAAGAGTATGCTAATAAGTGCGTTATGTTAGCTATATACCTACTTAATTAGACGCTAGTTAAAGCAATTGACTAGAATTGTCTATACACTAAAGTTAAGGAGATTAAGCTATTAGTTACTTACCTTAAAATTATTAGAGCTAAAGCCTATATACTTAATAACAAGCTGCTATAAGAAGCTAAGCTTAAGTCTTAAGCTTTAATCAGCTACCTAGTAGGATTGAACTCTACTAATATCTTCTAAGTATTGTTACTAATACTAAGACGTGTTATACAAACTTAAGATGTTATCTTTGTTAGAGACAAGCTCTGCAGTAGCAAAGGCTGGTATGCAGAGAAGAGCTACATTTAAGAAGTAGCAGAATTGCTAGATATTAAGAATATACTAGATTACAGCAATATCTTAACAGAATAGCTATTAGAGCCTAAAAAGTTATATTTGCTAAAGAAATCAAATAAAAGTATAATACACTCTTAACTATAGTTAATAAATTAACAGCAAAAGTATACCTAAGCGCTTATAACTCTAGAAGTAACGCTAGAGTTACTAGAGATAACTTAGATTACAGGCTAACTGCTTACAAATTAGTTAACAGATAATGCTAGCTAGAGACATAGATACGCGCAAGTAAATAAAGGAGAGGAGCTAGATTAAACCTCTAACAATGCTTAACAGTAGGCAGAGATTAGTAGTTATCTGTTAGAGCAGTTTATTATTAAGGGCAAGCAGATTTAAAAGCTAGTTAACTTTAGCATATACCTAGCAACATTTACAGCCTGCGTTAATCCTATAGCGCTAGCAAAGCTATCTAGTAAAGCACTAGAAATGTAACTCTATTATAATTAGCTGCTAGCTAAGCTAAACAGATAGGAAGACCTAGACTAGCATCTATTTAGAGCTAAGTTTAAGAAAGTAAGCTATAAGAAAGTTAACTATTATGTTTAATAGAGCTGCTTTAGCTAAACAGCAGAAGCTTTAGAAATAATAGAAGTAGATATACTACTACTTATGTAGGTATTTACGTACAAGTTTAATAAGAATAGATATCTTTATAAGTTTAAAGCTTAACTAGTTATAAGAACAGACCTGTAGCAAGACTATAGTAATATATATGCAGTAATACTAGCTATAAAGATATTATAATGCCTTATTACTCTAGCAGCTGCGTTTAACCTTAAGCTATACTAGTATAACATCTTAAACGCCTTTCTTAATGCTAAACTTAATTAATATACCTATGTGCAATGTCTAGAAGGATATAAGAGTAAGCTTAGCTAACTGCTTAAGCTTAAGTAAGCACTGTATAGACTCTAAGACGCGCTATAACTGTAGTACAAGCATCTTACTACTACGCTTAAGAGGTTAAGCCTTTAGTGGGTGCTAGGAGTACTATATCTGTTTAGCAATAATTACCTAATTGTCTTCTTCTTTGTAGACAACGTTGTAGTAGTTATAGCTTCTAAGAATAAGGACGCCTATTATTAGTTTAATTAACAGCTGCGAGCAGTATATAATATTTGCTTTCTAGGAGAACTAAAGTAGTTCCTAGGCATACGCGTTATCTAAGATTGCAGCTAGAAGAAGATATAGCTAATGCAGGACAGCTTTATTAACAAAGTAGCAGCAAGATACAATATTGCTTAGATAGGCAGAGCAGGCCTAGTAGTGCTGCTAGTAGATAGAAACATTAGCATAAGTATAGGGAAGCTAGATAAACAGCGCAAAAAGCTATATTAAGAGCTAGTAGGATTACTAGCCTATATCTTAACATATACTTAACCTAATATTGCGCAAGCTTACTTAGAATTATTATGTTATCTACAGAATCTAGGCTAGAAGCATGTTAGCGCAGCATACTATGCCTAGAAATACTTAGTAGGTTAGAAGCAACTAGCAATTGCTGCTTGTAGAGGTTAAAGCAGCCGCAAGGTATATATAGGCTTAGGCCTAGAAAGCGCTACAGCAGAGCTACTGTTTTATAGTGCCTCTAATGCAGTATTTATAGACAATCTATTAATATAACACAGCTTATAAGGATACCTGTTTATGCTATATAGCATACCTGTTGACTAGAAGGCAACGCTCTAGCAATTAGTTACGAAATCAACTACTAAGGCAGAGCTGTTAGCTCTATTAACAGCAGCTAGCAAGCTACAGGCTTAGAATTAACTGTTTAAGCACACTAAGCTTAACCTAGAGATAATACTAATAATCTACTATAATAACCTACAAACTATAGGTGTAGTTATAAAGCATAAAGACAAGCTATTTACATAATTGCAACATGTTAATATCTATTAATATTAGCTAAGACAAGAGGTAGCTAAAGGACGTATATTAGTTAAATAGAAGCTAACTAACTTTATGCTAGCTAATAGACTCACTAAGATCCTTGCGTAACAGAAGCATGCTAAGTTTGTTAGACAGATTAGACTAAGAAATGTTAAAGGATACCTGTTAGGGCTAAAGGGATCTTAGAGTCCTAAGCTAGGTAGCTTAACTTACTAGTACTAGGTAGGGGGTAAAGGAAGATTACTTCTACAGATGTCCTGCTAGGATATATTATAGAGCATTTCTTAGGAAGGTTAGCTTTAGTTAGCACTGCAGCTAAGGGGGTGTGTAACTACGTAGCTTAGTCATGTAACCCTCTGTTAAGGAAGGCACTGCCTAGTAGGCAAGTGCACTTACCTCTAAGATGTGAGCTCCTGTAACAGAAAAACACACACGACAACAGATAGTAATACAATCGTTGATCTACAGCCTCCGGAACGACACTGCTCACGCAGTTACACGATACAGTACTGTACTGAGGCACACACCGCTGACAATTACGTACTGTAGGGACAGCCCTTTCGCACTGCAACATCAGCTGCGAATGCTGCAGGGGTTACAGTAGTTACCGATTGCATGTTGCACTGTTGCCCTTTCTTTGACTATTCGCAGGCTACGGATATCTTCTACACTATCGCTTCTTCCTTGATACGAGACGGCTACATAGGAGGTCTATATGTGTACTCACTTCTTTCGCTTGCTGACCTCCGTCCTGCAATTCCCACAACGTTCTCATACTGTATCACACCCAACGTTGACTTCTTGATAGTTTCATTCGTCAGCTCCATCCGCCCCCACTCCAGCCATCAGTGCCATGGCAGGTCCGCCCAGCGACAAAGCTCAATCCCGAGACAGCTGGCAGCACATAAGCGACCTTGCTGAACGGCGCAGAGTGCAGAACTGCATTGCCCAACGCAGCTACCGTGAGTCTCGGTGATCGATCGATGACAGAGTGGTTGGCTGACCCTCGTCTAGGCAAGAAGCTCCTGAAGAGGCTGGAGGATCTGGAGAGTCGCGTCGCTCGTCCTGCTGCGACAGCAGATCAGGCTATGGCCCTACACCCCCCACCCGAATTGGCTGACGAGACGGCGCCTGGCGGCCAACGCACGCCTCAATGCAAAGAACGAGACATCCAGTCATCTCAGTATACTACACAGAGCTCAAGCTCTCCACCCAGTCCTATACGTTCCAACCCGGCGCCCCCGATCTCTGTTGATACCGCGTCAATACCGGTCGAGTTGTTTTCCATGCCCTGCTCTACGCCGACCTTCTCAGCCTGCTCCGCTGAGTGCTTCGGCTCTACCGAGGCCTCTCTACACGAGTGTCATGTTTGCGAAGACTCCAGTTCGTTCAGTGTGGGTTACACGGCCATGGCTGGGTTCTCCCGCTTGGCGCTGGGATAGTCGTTGAAACGGTCCGAGACTCAGCCTGCTCTGCTTGAGCTTGAAGGCGTCGGTTCTGGAACTCTCGTATCGCCCGTTCGAGGCCGTGCAGCAAACTTCTGGCCTCGCGAAGCAGATCGCAAGCCCGCGTGTGTCCCCGGTGAAGACGGGCTAGTTCCCTACGCAACATGCGATTCTCGTCCTCTAGAGAAGTGAGGACCTGGAGCTCCTGCTGACATCGAAACGAGTCCACTCGATTGATGAGGTCATCAAGATCGAATGAGCTGGCGACTTGCGGTGCAGCGGGTGGACGCGACACGGGTTGAGTTTTGGATGTTTGTGTTCGCGACCGCAGTGCCTGAGCGCTTGCCATTGCCCTAGCCATCAGAGCAGAGGCTTGTGTCTTGAGCGTGACGAGCTTCTGGAGTGAGAAGTGCGAGGCAGCAGCCATACCCTGGTGAGCGCAGGTAGCTTCTTCTCAAGATTAGAAAAACCTAGTCATCCTGTCTAATTCAAGCTTGCCCTGAATACGTGTCGTTCGGTCGGAGAAGTGAGTGCAGCACCGCTTACAGTAGCTTGCGGACGACTTCTCCAGCGCGACAACAGTATCAGGCGTCACGCAGTCTCGATCTCGCAGCGCCAGAGTGACTGATACAGGTGCTTTGCTATGTATAGAAAACGTGAAAGCTAATGGGGTCTGATCCGGATTCTCAGAGTGTTCCAAATCTGGCCCTCGCCTTCTCACACAGCAAGGTCTGCGTCGATGCCCTTCTGTAGACTTGCAATTCGGTTGCAAGCCTGAACTGAGCGCTGTCCGGACTGTGCAGAGCTCGCAATGCTTATGTGAATCGAAATCCCTGCGAAGAGCGGGTGTAATAACGGTGGTCACGGCGTAGCGGTGTTTTAGCCAATGACTGACTGCAAAAGTCCGCGGAGGTCTCGAAGGATCGGCGCTAAGTCGAGAAGGTAGGCAGTCGTTCCCTGCGTCAGCACTTCTTTCCTTATCCCACGAGCTGTCCGCTTGGCATTGGAGAAAAAAGGACTCAAAGTGAGTGTTCGATGATGTCATATTCAAGCGGCATGTCCGGCGTACTTGCTTTCTGGAAGTCTTCAACCAAGCTGTGTGCGAGGAGTGAAGTGGAACATGTCACCAGTCGAGCAGATTGTGACCCTTCGAAAGTCAAGAGTCTGCGTTTCTGGGGTGCAATAATACAGTACGTGGCAAAGGCGTGTCAAGACAATCTGGCCTCAATACTGCGAGTCGCATGGGCATGGCTCACCAGCGACGACGATCTTGTATTGCAACGTCTCCTCAGTGAGGACTGGAAACACCGCAGCGATGGACCTCAGAGAGTCGCCGCGACAGCACAATGACATGGCCGCCAGAATCGTAGCGCTTGAACTCGTCCGTACCGATACGGAGATTGTGTTCGATATTGTTCCCGCCGTCAACTTTCTTGTGTGTATTTCACGCCGCCAAGTGCTGTCTCCCTGCCATACTGACGCCTTCTTCGTGAAGAGCGCGCAGCTGCTGGCCGACTCGCGTTATCTCCAGCAAGTGTCGTAGCTCTGGCTCGAGACGTCCAGTGGAAAGCCAACGAAGCGCTGCGCTCTTAGTAAGGCAGCGCCTGCATCTCCATTTCACTCAAACATCCACAGCACGCCAAGCCGGCCCTCTCTCCTCCTGCAACCCACCAACATGCACGCCGCGTACCGTCCCGTTGTATCGTTACTCTGCACTCTTAGCGTAACACGCGGACTCAACGACGAGGGCGGCCGTCTTGGCACCGAGCTAGGCAGATGACTTTCGTCGCGATGTTGCCAAGCGTGTATATGCTGACTAAGCCCTGCCTACAGAGAAGGCTGCGGTCGATGACTTGCACGCACAGCAGGCGCGATCGAGGATTTGCGGCGAAAGGAAGGAGGGTGTGGATGGCGACGCGGCGATTTCGACCTCTCGGGTGGTGAGAGCTGAGGCGCTGGAGGAAGGGGCATCGTTACTGCCAGCGCATTGATATCTGGTGCGAGGCTGCATTCGAGGCTGCATTCGAGGCTGCATCCGGGGCTGCATAATGCATTCAAGGTGGATTCGAGGCTGCACTTGAGGCTCTGTTCGAGGCTGTGTCCAACGACGCGTTCATTGGTGCAGCGAAACGGTGGAATGCTGAAGACGCAGCATGTGTCTGTGGCGGCGACACGTACGAGATAGTTTGAGAAGACGCGCTAAGCCAGGAACTGGCCGGGGCAGCGAGTTGATGCGCGTGGCAGTCATTGTGTCGGTGACTGTCTGGTATTTTGGAGCCCCAGGCGCTCTGGTTGATGTGTGGCTACCGTGCCCGTGCACGGGATGCGCGCAGTCGCGGGATGCGCAGGAACACCAAATGTACACCACTTTCATCCCAACACAGCACAACAGCAATAACAGGTATAGGAGAAGCGCTTGCAGAGGTAGAAAGTACACCTTAAGGAGAGAAAATCCCGTAGTCAAAAATAGCTGATAAGCATGGTGTTGTTCGCTCAACGTTGACGCGCAACGCGACAGGCGAGACGCGTCCTCATAAAGAGGCAGTCATTGCACAGTACTCACTCACGCCACAACAAGAAGAGGAGCTTGTTAAGTATATTAAAGCTCTTACTAATTATCACCTACCTCCTATAAGGCAAATAATTAAGAACTTTGCGTTAGAAATTGCAAGAACTTAGCTCTCTAATAGCTAGGTGTTACGCTTCCTTAACTGTTACCCTAATTAACTTACTGTTAAATAGAGCAACCTTATAACAGCAGAACATTACAAAGCTAAGTCCTATAATAAGTACAAGGAGTACTTTAACATTGTACAGCTTAAAACAACTTAATACAATGTTCTGCCTAAGAACACATATAATATAGATAAGAAGGGCTTTATAGTTAGTATTATTAATAAGTTAAAGAGAGTGTTTAGTAAGAGCTTATTTAAACAGAAGCATAATTAGCAGTCACTCTATAATAGTAACTAAGAGTAGATAACGTTAGTAGCCTGTGTTTGTGCTAATAGATCTGCACTTCCTCCAGGCCTTATCTACGCTGCAGACTTAGTTAATGTAAGAGTACAGCCGCTGCGGACTTGTATGTAGGTAGAAACCAGATGGATTGATAGCCCTCAGCTCCGGGACGGAGCTGTCCTTGATCTTATGTCTATCCTAGAGTAAAGTTTTAACAATAAGTCTAAGGCAGACTTTCTTAACTCTAACGCTGGACTTTAGCTAATCTGTTAACTATGTCTTAAGGCACAGGCTGCTAAGATGCCAACCTTGGGTCTAACCCATTACAGTACCCCCCCACTCGCGTCTTGTTTATCTACACTCCCTCTGTCTAAACAACTATCCCTGCTACGCTCTTTTTTGCTTGACGTTCTACTCTACTTATTTGCCTAACCTAGTTGCGTCTTTATTGCTATAGTTGCTAGTACTTGCTAAAGTACCCCCTGCAACAAGGGTAAGCGTCCTGCGCCTATCTCTGAGGAGGAGGAGGAGGATAACAGCATAACAAACCAGGTGAGTCTCCTATCCTCCCGCTCAATTTCACGAGGGCTTGCTAACCGCACGTGCTAACTCTAAGCAGCCCTCTCCTTCACCTGTTGTGCCTCGCAAGCGCTCCCGTCAGGCTAATGCTGTCGCTAAGATGACTGATGAGAAGCTTAAGGAAGTCTTTGGCGCTAATTATGCCTAGGTCACTTCCACAGTCAGCAGCAGTGCCCTTCCCAAAAGTGCTGTTGACCAGAATGACCCTAGTATCTGCACCTTGTGCCTGCTTAACAAGCTTAAGTGCAGTTTCGCTAAGGGAACCTTGTGCAAGCCTTGTTAGAACAAGCACGTTTGTTGCCGCAAGGTGTGTGCTATTGTTCCTTTTTACTCTAACTTGCCATTACTAACTTCTGTGTGGCCCCCCTGCAGTACTTAGCCTACAGCTTGCAAGATTGCTACTGTGGCAGCCCTTCCTATAGACAGTGCTTGGCGCCAAATTCTTTACAAGACTTGGTTGGGCAAAATCTGTGCTAACCTTAAGCGCCGCACTAACATCACTGTTCAGAGGGACCTTCTATCCTGGCCTAGTAACGTAGGGTCTGCTTCTAGTTACAACATTAAGTAGTCTGACTATAAGAAAGAGTTAGAGGACAAGGCTACTAACCCCCTAGAGTCTACTATCCTTATGCGTAAGTTAGTTAGTGTTGCCTGTAATTAACTGCGTAAGACCCTTAAGAACTAGATGCAGCTTAAGTTTATTATAAGTTTTCCCTCTCTTTTTTGCTTGTAAGCTACTTACAACAACTAACTAGTCTGCAGTTTAGTAGCGTGTTAGCGTTTACTGCTTGCTTTAACTAGCTTAATAATAGCCTCTATGCTAAGTTCTAACTTAATAGTTTTAATGCTAAGCATAATTATAAGTTTGTTAACAAACTTATAGCTAAGATTTGTAATTAGGAATTAGGTTATTGTGCTTCTTTGCCCAGGCCTAGTAGTTCTTAGGGTGACTAATCTGTTTGTCTGTTTTGTTGTCTTAGCGTCAAGGTCCTAGGTATACCCTGCTCTTTAGAGCTTCTTGCTTATTTCCTTTTTCCTAGTGTATAGCATTTAGTAGGGGCTGTTAGGCTTACTAACTTTAATTTAATCTTCTCCCCTTATTATCTACTTGCCTCTTCTTATGACTGTCTCCCTATACCCCCTCTATCGTTCCTAATCTAGAGTCTTGTCTCTCCCTCCTTCTCTTAGATTAGGCATAGCGTGCGCATGCACGCTTACAGCGCGCGTAGCACACTAAGGTTAGGGTTAAAGTTAGCTAGTAAGTTCCTAGCTAGGTCTTAATGCGGCGTTGTTAATACTAACTATTAGTCTAGGGCCTCTAGTTGTTCACAATTATAGCTCAGCTCCTAAGTCCTAGCCACATGACTAGCCTACGCTACTAAGTATTCCTTGTCTTGCCCCCTAGGGCCTACTGCTTGCTCCGCGCATATTTATTTGACTTCCTATTCCTTAGTAGATATCTTATTATTATTTATAACTAATAAAGAGGGTTATTAATTATTATTGCTAGGTTGTCCTAGCAGGGGGTTTTGTAGGTAAAGGCAGAGTCTATCTACATAGAACACTAGGTGTATCTTTCCTAGCACGTCTAACTTAACGTTGTAAAGGGAGACTACCTTAGTTACTGTGAACTTCCTGTTCTTCTAGTCTAACTTTCAGCATCTCTAGTTGTTAGAGAAGTAGTTCCCTAACTTTAACTAAACCTTGTCTCCTACTTAGAACTGTGGGGACGCCTTGTGATAGCAATTAGCGTACTGTTCTTGTTTCTGCTAGGATTCTGCTATCTTTAATTAGACAAACTAGAAGGTTTCCTTAAACTTCCTAACTAAGGCTGTTGCAGCTTTTGTAGGGTCTTATACGCTCTAATTAATAGAGTTAGCTGCTTCTTTAGTGTTAACCTGCAGGAGGTCTACATCATACCTGTGCTAGAGGAAGAACGGGCTTATGCCAGTAGAGGCAGCAACTCGCCCCCAGATAGAGATCTAGGCTACTAGTACTAGCTCTGCCTAGTCTTGTTAGTCCTACCCCACAAACGCCCTCAGCTATGCTTCCATAACGGAATTTATTTGTTTAGTAGCCCTGTTAGTCTGCAAGTAGTAGGCTATTAATATCTGCTAGGAGATCCTTAGCAGCTTACACATAGTTGCCCAAAATTCGCCTATAAACTAGGTTCCACGATTAGTCACTATAGCGTCTGGCAGCTAGTGATAGGCGACGACCTTGTCAATAAAAGCACAGGCTACTGTTTCTACTGTAATATCTAGTAGGGGGATAAGTACCACGTCCTTTAATAATTAGTCTGTAACTACTATTAGGTTCTAGTTGCCCCTGCTCTTAGGTAGGTTAGTAATAAAGTCTATAGACAGTTCCTTCTATATCCACTCTAGTAGTGGCAACAGCTTTAGGAGGCCCTGTTTTAGTTCTCTCTATAGTTTAGTTCTTCTGCATACGTTATAGTTCTCTAGGTATCTTTAGATTAATAAAGCTATATTAGGCTAGAAGTATGTTCTAGCAATAATAGCGTAGGTATTCTTGCGTCTAGGGTGTCCTGCTATAGTGGAACGGTGCAACTTGTTAATGATCTGTCCTCTTAGCTCTTCTCCTTCTAGGACCTACTTCCTTCCCTAGTATAGGAGTTGCCCTTGCTCATCTAGTGCACATTCTGACAACGACACTTTAACTCCAAGGTAGAGGGGGAATTTCTGGGCCTCATTCTTTAAGGCTTGCCTAGCTAACTAGTAGGTCTTATTAGTTGCTAGGGCTCTTTCCTAGTCCTGTTCTAGCTCCTTAATTTTGTTATAAGGGGCAGTGCGTCCTTTGTTTAGTAGTTCTTAGGCGACTTGGCTCCTAGTGCTGACCTGGTGGGACTTTGTCGCTGGGGCTTCAGTAACAAGCTGACAGTCTAAGGCAAAGGGGACGTCAGCTCCTGCCTCCCCCTCTTCTAGCTTAGGTTGTTCTACACAAGCAAATAGTTTTAGCAAGCAGAAATGCTAAGTGTAGTGCCTCTTGTTATTGTTACCTATAGCTGTATGCTCTTCCTAGCAGGAGAGTGCGTTAGCTCTACTATTAACTTTCCCTAGTTAGTAAACAAACGTCAGATTGTACTAGCTAAGGAGGCTCGCCTATCGCACGTGTTGTTTAGACAACAACCTAGTCTTGCAGAAGTACTCTAGGTTCTTGTAGTCTGTGATAACTGTAAACCTTCTAACCTGCCTTAACTCTATAGACTATTTAGTGATGCACTTAATTACAGCAAGCATCTCCTTGTTGTAGATTATGTAGTTTACCTCTGCTGTGTTATTCTTTGCAGAAAAGTACGCAGTAGCGTGTAGCACGCTATCTTTCCTGTATTGTAACAAGACTCCTCCTGTAGCCCATCCAGATGCGTCACACTCTAGGACTGTGTCTAGTTCTAGATTAAAGTTGGCGAGTGCGGGTTCTTTCACGAAGGCAGCCTTCAGGTCTTAGAATGCTTTATCCTAGGCTAGCCCCTACTTAAAGTCTACCTTTTTCCCTGTCAGGCTTGTTAAAGGCCCTGCTATTGCTGAAAAGTTATAGATAAACTGTCTGTAGAAGTTGGTAAACCCTAGGAAGCTGCAAACGCCCTTTACTGTCTTTAGGGGTTCCTAGTCCTAGATTGCAGCAACCTTAGCTAGGTCTATCTATATCCCTTTCCCTACTTCTAATATAAAGCCTAGATACTTAGTTGTAGTTACACAAAACTCGCTCTTCCCCACGTCTAAGTAGAGGCCGGCCTTGCTGAGCTTTCTCACAATAGACAGGACCCTAGCCTTGTGGTCTTCCTTTGACCCATCAGAATATATCAGCACATTGTCTACGTAAGCAGAGCAGCATTTGTCTAGGTCTTCCCTTAAGACCTAGTTAATGTACTGCTGGAATGTGCTTAGTGCATTAGCTAGTCTAAACAGCGTCACTAGCCATTTATACAACCTAAACCTTGTCTAGAAGGCTGTCTTCTATTTGTTGCCCTCTGCTATACAGATCTTATAGAAAGCTTGTACTACATTAACCTTAGTAAACTATTTAGCCTAGGATATCTGCAATAACGTTTTATAGATAAAAGGGAGGGGGTACCTGTCCTTCTTTGTAATAGCGTTAAGGGCTTAGTAGTCTACACAGAACTACAACCTGCTGCTAAGTTTCTTAGCAAACAGTACTAGTGCTGCTGCACTTAACTTGCTAACCCTAATAAACCCTTTATCTAGGTAGTTCGTAAGCTCCTAACAGAGAACTAGCAGCTCCTCCCTAGATATGTTGTACAACGGCCCCTATAGTATAGTGCTGGGCTTCCTGTCTTCCTCTACAAGTTTAATGTAATAGTTAATGTTAGCACCTCTGTATAGTGCTAACTTGTTAGCTTTATCTTTAGAGAAGGTCTTGTACTCCCCTTACAGGAACTTAGGCAACAGCGTCTGTAGGTCTACTGTTTCCTTCTTTTGCAACGCCTTCTAGATGTCTGCTATTAAGGCTGCAAATAAGTGGACTCTAGGGTCTTTTCTTGCTCTCCCTTGTAACACATTATATAGTCTTGCGTTAATAGGTGTGGGAGTCCTGTCAGGACAGCAACCTTCCCTGCTCTGCACTTGCGTTTTTGTAGAGTGAATAAAGAGCAACTTCTTCCCTAGTGCTATTGTCACGCTATGTTAATCTATCTATAGACGGCTGAGGATCAGGTTGTACTTATCCTCTCCTTTCAGGACATATGCCCATAGCGTCTCCTTATAGCTGTTAATGTTAATATCTATTTTTACAGCCTCCTCTATCTAAGTTGTCTTTCTGCTAACTCTAATAATCTGTCTTTAATTAACCTTAGTGCGCTGCAGACCCTTCTACTGTGTGAACTTCTCAGAGATAATGCTGTATGTTAGGCAACTAGTGTCTATTAGCGTGTAAGCTACAGCAGTATCATCTATTAAAGCGTGCAACGATATTAGGTTCCTGTCTAGCTATTTTAACTAGAACTGTTTGAAATTATGTCTTCTAGGGGTCTGCTTCGTCTACTCCTGTCTGCGTCTCTAGGCAGGAGTAGCTAGTTTTCTAAGTTGCTAGACTTATTTCCTTCTTTAGCAAGTATTTTACCTGTAGTAACTGCCTTTGCTAATGTCCACGTGGGCTTTTTCGCAGGTGCTAGTTTACACCTCCCTACGTAGTGTCTGTCTACTCTGTATTAGATGCAGAGGTTGTTAGCCTGCCTTTGCTCTTGTTCCTCTTTAGATTCCTATTTTACCCTTTTTTTGTCTTTACCTCTGTTCCTAGAGGTGTAGGCTTAGGTAGGTTCCTAGTCTATTTTGTTGTTATTACTACTCCTATAGGTGCAGGGAAACTGTGTGCCGCTTTAGCAGATGCAGGCTCTCCTTATGTTAACGTCTACCTTTAGTACTTAGGTTATAAGTTCCTAGAGTGACTATTTGTCTAGTACATTAACTAACACCATTTTGTCTTGCAGGTCACTTTAGATTGCTGTTAGGTACCTTGTCTTTAGGTTCCTTATATTGTTTTCTTCTACAGTGTTATATACTAACTAGATAAACTCTGCGTTAAATGCTTTAAGTAACCTAGTTCTCCTTATTAAGATAGTTTGTAACTTTATTTAGGATTATTCTTTAAATTAAGAGTCTTAATACTGTTTATCTAGGAACTTCTAGAAGTCTGTTGTGGAGCTAAATAGGTTTTAATCCTTCTATAACAACCCTACCTAGGCTGCTAACCCTTCTAGTTAGTTAAAGATGTATGCTACTCTGTAGCTAGAGTCACTTCCTAACTACCTTAGGCAGTCTACTATTTGTGCCTTAAATATTTAGTACAACTTCTAGTTACTGTTAAACTTGCCTATATTAGGTAGCTTCATGTTCTAAGTAGGGTTCTCTGTTGTAACTAGCGTGATAGGCCCTATAGGAGGGGTGGCTGCTATAGTTATCTGCTTACCTAAGATAGCTTGCACTTGTTGTTGTACTAAGGCCTAAATGTGGGCTTGTAACGTTGCAGCCTAGCCCTTGTTGTTGCCCTAGCCTGTCTAGTCCCTATTAGCAATTAGGGTTATAGTCTTATCTAGGACGTCCTTCTATTGCAAATAAGTCTCCAGTATTGCTAGTGCTCTTTTAAGCACTTGTTCTGCAACATTGTTAGGCACAGAGGACGCTGCCTAATGTTGCATACCGCTCCGTACGTCCGCCCTAGTGTTGTTACTTAAGCATAGTTCCACCCTGTACTCTATTAGACGCCCTACAGCGTTGTTAAGGTCCTCTAATGACATTAGTGTCTCGCGACTTTGTCTGATGTAGTTGTTAATTAATCTAATTGTAAGAGTACAGCTGCTGCAGACTTGTATGTAGGTAGAAACTAGATAGATTAATAGCCCTTAGCTCCAGGACAGAGCTGTCCTTAATCTTATGTCTATCCTAGAGTAAAGTTTTAACAATAAGTCTAAGGCAGACTTTCTTAACTCTAACGCTGGACTTCAGCCAATCTGTTAACCGTGTCTTAAGGCACAGGCTGCCGAGATGCCAACCTCAGGTCTAACCTATTACAGTTAACATTTAAAGCACTTAGGTGAGCAATCTAGATAAAGAAACACACTCAGTACACACTGCTGTCTTACCTACAGGCTGGTTAAATAACAATTCAGGCCTTAGCTGGCTTAAGCAGGTCTTTAAACGCTACACTAAGAAGAAAGCTTAAAGAAGGTACTACCTATTAATTATAGATAGCTATAGGTCTTATATAACAATAAAGTTTATTAACTACTATAATAAACATAAGATTATCCTTATTATATACCTACTATACAGTACTTAAACGCTGCAGCTACTTAATGTAGTAATGTTCAAACTAATATCTACAGCATACTTAGATAAGCTTACTTCACACCTCTACAACACTTAAGGCCTACTTCCTATTAAGAAAGGAGACTTCTTTTGCCTCTTCTAGGCTGCCTAGGTGCGTACGTTTACTAATAAGCTTATACTTAAGTCCTTTAAGGCTACTAGAATTGTACCTCTTAAACCTAATTATATACTTAACAGATTTTTTAAAACACCTGTTAATAGTAATAACAACTTGTCTTCTACGTTAACTATTAGCAGCAATAATTAGAGGCTTACTAATAGGTGTCTCTGCTAATTAGTAAAAGATATAAATAGTAAGGACGCACGCGCGCTAAGAGCAACCCTTTATTATCTCTTAGTAGATAACTAGCTACTTAAGATAGAGGTTTTAGGCTTAAGAGAAGCTCTAGAGGTTAAGAAGAAGCACTCTAAGAAGGGTAAAGCTTTGCCTTTTAAGAAGAGCAAGAAGACCTTATTAAAGACGCAATAGTACTTACCCTCTACTGTTTAAGAGGCACAGGTACAACTACGCATTAACAAGTAAGAAGCAGTTAATAAGAAGGTTAGAAAAGTAGATACAAAGAAGCTAAAGGAGGACAATAAACTCCTTAAAGCAAGGCTTAAAGTAGAGAAGGCTAAGGCAAGAGAAAAATTAAAGGAAGAGCGTGCTAAGTTAAAGGAGATAAAGGCTTAACATGCAGCTAAACGCAAGGCAGAACAGCAGTGTTAGAAGGAAGCTTGCAACGCTTAAAAAGTATTACAGACTACCTAAAAAGGCAAGCGTAAGGCCTTACAGAATGCAGCACCTAGAAAGAAGCAGAATTGTGGTGATGCAGGTGTACGTAGTAGTGCTGTGGCTGTAAGCCTACCCTAGGAAGCTCCTACTCAACTTACACGCAGCAGCCGCACCTCTACCTTACTGTAATAATTTATATAGTAGAAAATAATTGTAAGTATTACTATACTACAACACTAAGAAATCCTGTAATAATACTATTGCTACGTTGCTGTACAGCCTCAATTGTTGTGTGGCCATTAAGGTGATTTTCGCGCATCCCGCGACTGCGCGCATCCCGTGCACGGGCACGGTAATGTGTGGCAAGTGCCAATGTGCCTCGAACTTTCCCGCGACAATGTACCACCAGACACACGGCCACACCACCCCGGAACACACCGCCCCGGAATAATGCGGGCGACCATCTCTTTTCAGCCCTTCCGGAGCTGGGCCGGTGCTTGATGAACCAAATTCTCTCTATTTCGGTCGGTGCTTGGAGTTGGCGATTGTTCGGTGCGCACGCCCAGCACCAGTCACTCATCAACACAGCCATAGCACCAATCGCTTCCAGATCGAATGGCACCGCCTGCCCAGAAAATCTTTCGAACGGCTTTCAAAACCCCGCTGGGAGCCAGAGTTCAGTGTGGCACGGCAATCATTCTAGAGGGAGCAGCAGGTGGGGTGATCTTGGCATGCTGCTACCGGTAGGTCAAGTTCCACCGAATACCGTCTACAGTCTGGGCCTCACACTGGGTGCAGCGAAGGTCGCACTTTGGGTGCACTCATTGCAGTCAGGGGTGCTGAAAGAGGTAGCAAAGGCGATTACGAACGATACTGTAAACTATGATGACAACTGGCAACATCTCTTAGGGCTTATCAACTGCAACCCGCGCCTTGCCATACTGCCTCGCAGCTGCTTGAAGCTTAACTGCTCTGTCCTTCATCCTCTTCTTCTCAGCAGCACTGATCTTCGTATCCCTCTGCGCATTGTTTGACAACTTAGTCACCTCGGTCACTCCGCTTCCAACAAAGGTATTAAAGGCGGCGATCTGTTCTGTGCACTTTTTGAAGATGAACGCGTCCCAGAGCTTAGCCATGCCTACTAGTCTGTACTTCTCGTTTACATCGTCGCGCAGCGCCACGTTTGTGGATCCAGTTGACTTGAAGTAGAAGCCGTCCGTCTTGGTCATCCACCCACCGAGCAGTTCCATCTCCGCCAGACGTTTCGAGATCCGTTCCAAAACGGCCTTGAAGTCTCGTTTGATGTTTGGGTGATTCAGATATTGGTCTAGTCAGCTGAGTTGTCTTGCCACAAAAGTCGGGGCATACCCGAATTAATAGAATGCATTCTCGCAACTCGTTGACCTTCTGATCAAAGGTTGTCTTCCTCCACTTGTCGGGCGCGATGATGTTCTTGCCGTTGCCAGAGAACAATCGCTTTTTCTTGCCGTCCAGTCGACCAGGCAGAAGTGTTATCTCTTTAGTGTACGGTCCAGTCTTGCCGGGGTACTCCTGCGGCAAGTAGGTCATCGCGTCGATACCCTTGGCGCTGGTCAGTGGATCCTTGCGTTCGTTCCAGAACTCAAAAAGATAGTCGCAGCCATCTGGCTTGGACATCTTCGGGTTTGTTGAATTCGAGCTCTCGCGGTATGCAAGCAGCATTTGGGTTGCTGTCAAATCTTTGCCGACCGTCGGAATGAAGTCTTGCATCAGCTGAGCGTCCATGACGTGCTCTCCGTTCCAGAGGTCGGGCTTCTTCTTCCCGGGTGGTGTGAACAGATTTGCGCTTGTCGAAGGCGGACAGGCAACGATATCAAAGTGGTAATCATCGCTGCAAGGCTGAACATTGACAGCATTGTAGGCCTTGATGATCATCTTTAGCTTGGCCTGTTTCGTCATGTCCCCAGAATCGGGATCGGTCGGAAAGGGAAGGTTTACGTTGTTCTCGCAGGCTTCGAGGACCTTCGGGGCCCGCTTGACAATAGCCTGGGCATGTAAGCGATGTGCGTAAATACATGTCAGTCACACTCACAGATTCGTCCAATAGAGCACCACATGACCCTTTCGGTATAGCGCTGTTGATGCGCGAGACTGATCAAGATGAAGGTCTTGGGGAGCTGCTCTGAAGAAGGATCCAGTGTCGGCTTTGGTGCTGGCGCGAGTGCGTGCTTCGGTTTTGGCTTTGGCTTCGGTTCAGGCGTGGCTTTTGCCCTCTTTTTCACCTGGTCATTCCCAACGTTGTCCCCTATCACAGCAAACAGAGCGACTCCATAAATCCTCTGAAGCGATTCGCACCTAATGTCGAGTGTAGCAAGGTCGGTGGGCAGCCTACTTGCTGCCAGCGCAAGTATTGCATAGGAAATTAGGAAATGGCTCCAAAGATGCGTAACACAGGAAAGGGTTGACTTGTGCAAAGCTACCATATCACGGGGCATTGGGATGTTGAAATATCTGTTTTTCCACGCCCAAGCACCTTTGCGGACATTCAAGTGCTGACTTGGAAATGACGAGCCCCTATGGCAGGGCCGAAGCCCGCTTCGCAAGGATACCAAGACTTAAGGCAAGCTGCATGGCTGCGAGAACTTGGCTGTGCGGTACGCATTTCATGAGTGACATGCAAGCGGACGCCTTACTCGACGTAAGTGCGTTGCTGACTACGGAGTTGTGTCTACGAAGCCCAAAGTTGTTTGGTGCGGCACAAGGTAGGCTAGGCTTGATCAGGTTAGGTCGCCAGAACCCGCGCCTCACTCGTGTCCGGACCGCCAAGTTCATGATTCCAGCAAAACAAAAGTAATTTTTCATTGTTCAGCTTACACATCAAGAGATAAATGTAATAAAAAACTACTTCCTGCAAGTCGCTGTGAACATGCCGGATCTTCCACATGAGCTTGTCGGCACAATCATATCTCTTCTTCCAGAGCAAGGCTGGTCGCGCCACGACCCCAGCACTCGGCTCGCACCACTCGCTTGCATAAACCATAACTGGCAGGCGGCGGTAGAAAGAGTGCTTTGGGAATATGTTACTATCGACGCCTCTGCAGGCGCCCAGAGCGAAGATCTGCGGCTCTTCCAGCAATATGTCGACGGGCCCGAGAAGCATTCAAGACGAGGCATGATCGGAGCACTAACCTTGAACTGGTCTTACGGGGCCCTTGAGGAGGATACTGATCCAACAGAAGCTGAAATGATGCCTGCAAATAATGGCAACGCTGAGACTGAGCCTCCTGCACCGTCTCAGGACGACGACCCTTGGGATTTTCCTGGGCTGATTGATTGCGAGGATGGAGAAGAGAGTCTTGAGCCGAGGGCCGAAGTCGAGCCCAAGCCGGATCTGGATGAGCTCAACGCATTGCCCTCGGATAGCTACCAGAGCGAACGCGACACTGACGATGCAGACGACAATGAAAACAATTCAGAATCAGCTTCCAATCAAGGGGACGGGATTGATTCTCATGATTCGCTAAGCGTTGATCAAGGAAGAAATGCCCCATCCGAGGCCATTAATGCTGCGAACGGTCATTGGAACCCAAACGCATCAACCTGCAGCTGGTTGGCAAGAAGTCAACACCAAAGTTTACGAAGGCCTGTGTTGCGATGAGGAGCGCGTTGTTGCCTTTCTCCAGAGCGCCTTGGTGCATCCCCTCAGCTTACCGAGTCTATCGTACGTTGAAGAGATTTTCGTGGATGGTCGCCGAGCCCTTGCTCTTTGGCCTGCTCTAGTCGCCGCGAGGATAGCAGGAGCCTCAATACCACCAGTACCGATGATTCAGTTCAGAGCTCAGGCTTTTGGGAGACATTGGAAGGTAGAGGCGGCAAAAGATCTGGACCTCGAGCGTAAGTACAATTACTACTAGGCTTTCTCTCACACTGCCTGACAAACGCCAACAGTAACACGGCTGAAGAATGAAATGCCGACGAAATTTGTAGAGATTCCGTGTCGCTCAGGCACGCAGTATGCTGAGTCTGAAGTTGGCTGCGAAGATGCGTGATCAAATAGATTCTGCGTCGCACGCGCCGTCATTGCAACTTATTTCTGAGCTGGATACTTCATAAATTTTTGTGTGTCAGTCTGGCTTATTGCAGTGCATGTGCAAAGAACAACAAATGGGGACAGATTCCACCGCGTTTGAGCGGATATGCGAGCGAAAGAGTACATTCCACCGGCATTCCAGCGGATCTCAAAGCTAATAGGTATGTCACTCTTTCACGCTATAGAGCTGATTGGCTGTAATCCCAAGATCCCGATGAAGCGGATTCAACTAGCGATGATACCATGAACAGGTATGACCGACCTAACACTGAAAAGACGAATATTTCCGAAGCTGTCGCAGTGCAGATGGAGACCGAAAAGGTAACTCTTTCAGCAGGACAACAGGGCTTGCCAGCAGTGGTACGCGCTGTTTCCTAGGTTAGTAAAGCGTAGGATTCGTATAACTAACCATGTTATAAATAAGCGCCCCATAACTAGTGGGGCAAAGGTACGGACCGTACTTCCCCACTAAGCGGAACTGATCTAGCAATGCATCTCAACACTTGTGCGGCATGCCGCTGACCGGCTGAAAGTAGGGATAATAGCACTGTTATTTCCCAATAGATTCTATAAACCAAAGGATTGTTATCCTTCTGGTCAAAATCTTAGACCCTCCCTTCTAACTTTTCACACTTGCAGACAAATACAGCAAACTATGCTCATGTGAAAAGTGTTTGCTCTTTCGCTGCAGTTCTATGCTTAATTAGGATAAGACTTCAAAGCATGCTCCAAATAGCTCAATTATCGCGAGTCCCTGCAGGTTCTGTATGCGGCCTTAAGGGACCTGCCCTATGTATCCCGTGTATGCATTAATGTAGTTTAGTGAATCCCCTAGTCTAGTAGAAATGCGACATAGCGTGAAACTCATGTGCCGCTCTCTACAGCGAGCGTTAGATCACATCTACTCAAGAACGCCCCACATGCTTTTACGGTCATAATTCAGCACAGAGCAATTAGACAGAATGTTTCTTACACTAAAAACATTTGGATCTGTATGCAGAGGTTCAAAGATCAGGGCTGCAGCTTTTAACAATCCACTTGTTTTTATCTCTATGATACTAATGTATGTAATACCGCAACAACTCTCAATTAGGACGAATCTAATTGCGACGGTTATCTTGCAAAATCCCTCCAACTTCATGTTCAACGTGATCGGAAATCCTTCGCCTCAGGCCTCCATCATCTACACGTCTATAAGCCTTGGCGTGACTGCACGTTCTGGACCCAGTGTACATCTTTCAGGCGACCAAAGCTATTCCGGTGTGAATGTCTGCTTTGGTGAACTACTGTTCCAACAGTATTGGTTCGTATACAATCCAAGACTAGCAGAATGCAGAAAGAATTGTATAAGAGCAGGCAGCAGCACCACAAGCTGTCGTCCAACAGTATCCTTCTGCCAAAGCAAGACAGGATCAATCAGGAATCAGCTGCCAGATCTCTTCCAACATGCAGTTCACTACACTTCTCTTTCTCACCGCCTCCACCGTTCTTGGTGCACCTACCAATGCTCGCTCGGACTCCGGCCTCGTTATGCGCGGTGAGGTGGACCAGGGCGATGGCTTCTACCTTGCAATTTTCGACAAGGAGACCGGAATTGCTGACGTCGAGTTTACTCCCCTTGCCGAGCTTACACAAATTGATACTCGTGGCCAACCCATGTCTCTGGTTGATGAACGCAATCTTCTCAAGCGCGGGACTACCTGTTCTGGACGTCGATCCATCAATCTTGGACAGCTGGATGAAGCCAACAGGCAGTTAGCCAGCAATGCCAACGCTCAAGGATGGTACAACAAAAACGCTAATGGTTGGGTAAGTCAGGTCGCCTGAGGTTTCACGTTATTTGTTTGCGCCAACTGACAGCATTTAGGTCCACCTTGGTGGCGAGACCTCCTTCTTCTGCAATTACCAGGGGAATTACTTGACGTACCAGTTGATCATCGACATGCATACCGTCGTCAGTCACTACTGCGGTCAAGATGGATATGGCTATGATCGTAGGACCAATGGTGGCGGTGCCAATGACTTGTCCGTCGGTCGTACCTGGCGAGGTGATGGTTTCTGTTAGAATATTGATGTTGGGCTTTAACTGTACAAGGCGACACAAAAAGTCTATGAAGAGTTGTGTCGCAGCGATCCATATTGTATAGAGTCAATAAGAATGTCAACCGACTGTGTCGCTCACAGACCGAGATTGAATTGGATACAGGCAACACTGGATAGATTCGCAAGCAGGAACTGCAGCTGTGATTTCATCAATGCCAAGACCGATATGACCCAGATGCATATCATGGAAGCGTATGCTTTAGAGGTGCAACACCGCGATGCTGTACGAAAGGGCTATCCGTAGAGACTCTTTCACACTTTCGTATCGCCTTTATGATGGATGCAGCTGATGGCGACAACGCTGCGGCGCGAATCATTTACGGTGTGACCGACACCGCCAGAGAGTAGTTTATAGAGAACCCAGTAGGTTGAAAACGGATGCGAAAGAAGAGCAGACACAGCCTACAACTACTCAAGTTGCAAATATGGCTGGTTTTAGTTTTCAGGTCGATCGCTAACCGTGATTTGACGTACATTACACTGGTCAACATCATGTCACGTCGCGCTCCCAAACGACCACTTTGTTCCTCGCATAATCGATGAGATCCTGTAGACTCTGCGCTTGACTGGAATCTTTTTCAGCCTCGTAACTCGCTTCAGCTTCTCCTCGTCTTGGTCGGGTGGCCGTGTCTGATGCGTGGTTCCACGGCAATATCCGAAGAGCCAGGTTGGCTATGTCAGCTACACACCCAAAGTCGCGTGCGGTGCTGGCCGCTCAATCGACGATGTGGAGCAAGTATGACGCCGCAGAAAGACGGTAGTGATGGCAGCGACGTGGAAGGCGAAGGGATCGAGGATGCTTTGTGGAGGATCACACTGAACTAGCAGTACAACAGCCGAGTATGACAGCCATGTAAACACCTAGCTTTAGATCAACCACACTGCCTTGAACAACGATTGCTATTCCTTTGTGTCGTATCGTTTGAACATTACTCTTACACCTTGAGAATCCTTGTGCCCATGGGGAATAAAAAAATCATGGGCAATTTCGGCATCTCTACTCGAAGTCTTGAACAGCTCCATATTGAATCTGCGGAACACTGTTGCAAGTGTCAAATAGATCTCAGCCGTGGCGAGATTGATGCCCATGCACTGTCGGGTACCCTTGCTGAATGGGACAAGATATCTCTCTAACCTCTTACTTTCAGCTCGATTCATCCATCTGCTGGGGTCAAACTTCATCGGATCGGGAAAGATGGTTTGATCGCGATGCTGGAGCAGGGATGTCATGGAAACAGGCGTTCCAGGCGGAATTACCCAGTTTTTATACTGGATTGGCTTTTCGGGAGAAACTCGCTCAAGGCGGCCTACCACGCCGTGAGAGAAGCGGTGCCCTTCCTGGACAACGGCGTGCAGGAAGGGAAGCTTCTCCAGCTGAGATAGCGATGGGATTGAATTAGGGTCAGGGATGGCCTGCTCGAGCTCAGCTTTCAGCTCTCGGTAGATACCAGAATCGGCTAAGATGTAATATGATGCTTGCTGGAGGAAGAAAGAGGACGTTTCTTGGCCTGCTGCAATCATGGTCTGCCCTTCATCAACAAGGCGATGGAGGGTTTTTTCTTCTGCAGGTAGATCGCCGTGGATCAGCCGTCGGAATACATTGTCTTTCTCAGTATTGCTTGTGGGTTCGCCCATTAGATCGCTGATTTGACGTGCAAGATCCTGCCGTGGTCAGGAGAGGACCTCTGTCATTCACCGCGACTTACTTTTTGGAAGTTGATGAGATGCATAACAGGTGGATTGACTTTCTGCACAACCCACTCGGGTGTCGCTTGCATAGCTGGGAACACCCATTTGAATTGTTTGTTCAGGTGACAACTTCGGGTGCTCTCTACCATCGCTTGCGGCCATTCCCATCTCCAGTTCGGATCGTCAAGACACCCATATGAGGTGTCAAAACAATAGGAAGTGATGATGTCAGTCGTCAAAGCAGCATATGCTTGCAGGACGTTGACAGGCTCATTGGCTTCCTGCAGTCGTTCGAAGCGGACACATAGCTTCTCGATCAAACGGCGAATTAATGGCTCCATACGAGCAATGGCCTGTTTGGAGAAGAAAGGGTTTAGCGCCCCCCTCCGGAGACGATGCAAGTCGTGTGGAACGGTGCCGAAGGCAGAACTACTGTTACCGAACATCTCGGTAGCCCAGCCCCATTTGTCGCGTTTTTGACTTGGACCACAGTAAAGCACATCATAGAAGTCAGGGTCCTTCACATGAAGCTCATATGGGTTAATTCGAACGATAGGGCCTATTCACTATAAACGACTAGTTTAATGGAGCAGGGCAACTTTCATACCATACCGCTCGTGTAACTCGTGTATCTTGAAAACGTATTGGCCGCCACGCACGACATCGTGATAGAACTCATACCATAAAGTCAGTGCTGCAATTTTCGGGCCCGGAAAGCGTGCAATCGGACAAAGATACAGGCGGTAGATTGCCAAGCAGACAAGATATGTGACCAAAAGACCAGCTACAGCACCAACAACATGAATAAGAAGAAGTGAAATGATCACTGTCATGGCTAATCGGGCCTGTGATGCCACTGCTAGAAAACAGAAGCTCAGGGCGTTTGAGAGAAAAGAGGAGTTTTGAGGTACTCGGGGCGGGTGGACTGGATTTATAGGGACTAGACAAGTGGGGGTGGCGCTGTGCATGCTACCCAATCAGAAATTGCTGATGCAACCTGAGGCGAACCGCAATTGCCGGTTGCCTGCAAGTCCAGGTGTAAGTTGAAAAGGGTATCGGCTGCCCATCTGAGACGTGTGCTCTAAACGCTTCAACCGTCCCGCCTAAACAAAGTCTTTAATAGCGGGTCTTGTGAATACGTGGATCAAATTGTATCGAAGTGTAAGAGGAACGCAGTTGCTGAGTTTTTAAAATTACAGATATTAAACGTTCTCTACATTATAGTCTACAAAATAGTGATAGTCAATGCGATGATGCATAGTAGGATAGCATTCTGGATGGTAGGAGAAGCGGCACTTCCAGCTTGCTCGGGAGTAGCAGCAGGTGAGGGGGTGCTGGAACCCGAAGGCAAGGTTGAAAACGATCCAGAAGTGGAAGACGATCCCGAAGTAGAAGACGCGCGGGATGATTCACTAGTGCTGGACGTCGATTCAGACTACGAAAGTCAGCATGATGCAAAGTACACAGCCTACAAAAGGGTAAGATCTGGGTTGAACTCACTGATGTTGAACTGGACTTCGCTCCAACGCGATCGGCGGAATCACCGAATTGGCGGTACCAATTTTCTTGAGGGTCTCCAAGACACTCTCCTACCGTGACGCCCTTGTAACCAAGGTCGGTGATGGTCTTGAGCATTAGTTCGGTAAGCTCGTTGGCAGTCTCTTTGATAATGTCGTGTGAGATTGAGATTGTAGAGTTCTTCTCAGGTGTCATGCCCGGCGCAGTCATGTTGCCTTCAAACCAGTCGAGCGAATTCTGGAAGGTCCCTCTAGGGTTTTGCTTATAGTCGTCGGTATCAAGCTTGAAGTAGATGATGTGGTAACCCATGTCCTGCATGAATTTCTCACAGCCAGACTCAGGGGTACAGCTGGAGAAAGGTGGTCGCATATAAGTCGGAATTTTCCCGACAATGTTGTTGAGTGCGCCCTCGACGTTCAGGATCTGGTCCTTGCGAGCAGCTGCATCAATATTAGACAAATCGAGGTGAGTCCATGTGTGCGATGCAATCTGATGTCCTTCCGCATCCATGCGCTTGATGACATCAATAAACTCTGCAGTCTTATCAATCTGTCCTTTGCCAATGTTGTTTCCAGTAACGAAGAAAGTTGCCTTTGCATCGTACTTCTTGAAAAGATCCAGGATAGTCGAAGTGGTGTCCTGCATTGGCCCGTCGTCATACGTGATAGCGACTTGGCCTGGGTTTTTGCAAGCCCAATATCCGCCATAGATACCACTGCCGCCATAAGGTACTGCGCCAATCTTTGCTCGGGGAATAGACTCGGTACTCTTGCCTTCGGGCTTTTGATTCTCCGGGCAGCCAGGGCCGTACTGATACTGGCAGCCAGGGGAGTAGCAATAACTGGAGTTGGAGCCGCAGTCTGCCAATGTCAGTATATCGTTATTGCTGTACTTGATGTACGTACAGCCAGCTGTTGAGCAGCAGCCTCTATCTTCGGGGCATGATCCGATCCCTACGCCGCACTCTTTGGCACTTGCGCGTGTCTCCAGGCTCGATTTCACATGTGAATCAACGCCGAAAATCCCAGTTCTGTAGCTGGCGACGAGGGCATCCATTCTTCGATCGAGAGAATCGACGAGTCCATGAATACGGGGCACTCCAAGGCCGCCATGAGCTTCCGCAAATGGTGTAAGAGCCGCTGCAGCTGCGACAGCGGTGGAGAGGCGCATATTGCAGGTATAACAAGCTGATGATGTATAACGGTGTTTCGAGTGCGCGAGCGAGCGAGTGTGGGAGTGCGACTACTGCACAGCTTTACTGAATTGTGAGATTGAAGTGAGTGTCGTGCCAGGCAATTAAGGAACGTTGTGAGCCCAAGAGCTAGGGATGGACTAAAGAGTTAGAGATGTTGCGGGACATGTGCTAGACATAAAGAATCACCGGTCAAGGGTTAGAAGGATGCCACCCTTGCAAGGCGATATAAGTCTTCTCTTTCACCAAGACGGGAGATCGCACCAGGGAAGTAGAAGTCATCCCACTATTGACTAAAAACAGGCAACCTTTTGCTTAGGACCCCTGATGACAAGAAATCAACTTCGCTTATTGTAAGGCCTCCTACTTTCGTAGGGCTATGGAGCTTGCAATTGGTAGATGAGATCATGGCCAAGGCATGGCATTATTCATGCTGCGGTTGCGTCTATGCGGGCGGCTAACGCGCTGATTGTTTCGATTTACGAGATAGCACGACAGGAGATGTTGTGTAGCGAACTTTGCTTGTGCGTGTAGTCATAGTTAGATTCCGTCGCTTCTCTTGTGGCCTGCGTAGATGGTAAATCTGAAAGTACAACGCCGTTGAAGCAAAATGATCCAACAGACGCAGGGGGATCTCTGCTACTGCGACTAAGCCTGTTTCAGGCTGTGCTTACTCCACTGTAAGCATTGTTGCCTTTTCCGTCGAGTTTTTCCATTTAGGCGCCCGATTAATCTCGGTGTTGCGGCACAAATATGCCGAGGCAGATGCAATGCAAAGTTGGCTACAACTCTATCTTGTGATGTAATGCGCCAATGTTACAGATCAGGTGTTTCGAATGTATATGCTTGCGAGTATTGTCTTTTCTTTGTGGAAGTAAGGCATTGACAGCTGCGATAGACATCTCGCGGTCGATCACGCCCTGCAGCTGACTGTTGCATTCTGCCGCTGGACGACGTCACGCCTCAACTTCGTGCTTCGAATCTGCCGCACAGGCCACTTGTGAAGAAATCGCATGTCGACACGTGGCGTAGAAAGATGAACACTCTGCTACAGATCTCAACGTCCGCACGCTCTCCATGTGACGTCGCACAGCTCGTGCCAACGCGATAAATCTCACAAGAAGCAGCATGCACTGTTCGTACCCCGGTCTCGACGGCGACGCCCCGACCAGTCTTTTGAGTAGGGATGTAGTCACGTGACAGCATAGCGTACGCTGGGGGAAAATCGCCCCCTGCTGCCGGAAGCTCTTCTAAAAGTCGGCGCTGGCGGTCTACCAACTCAAGCACGCGCGGACTCCTTACGTCCTAGTGGAGTCAAGGTCATAAGCATAGAGAGCATTGTTTTGAACATGCTCGCCCTCCGTGTTGGCTTTTGAGATCTTTTGTCAAGAAGGCTCGTCATCGACCGAACTATCTCGGTGCCAGCGCGTCCGCGTGTCGCTGTCTGCCACACACGACATGCCACCGGTAGCCCGCGGCCACAGCTGCTCTGTACCTATCCAACGCATTGAAGGCTCTGGAATTGGCAGGCTAGCCATCGCCCTGTCAGCCTGGTACAGCACACACCCTTCGGCCAAGCTGCTCGCCCGTGCGCCAGATGATTGCAAAGCCTCACAGCCTTACGCAAACATATCCAGGCGTGACCCACAGAGCCAGGCTCTGCCTGGTCTTCCCCGCACCTGGCTCATCGCCCAGAATGCCCCCTCGCAGGTGGCTGTGCTCCTGCACGTGACCGCCAGCGATGGGAATGTGCAACCAGCGGCGAGCTTAAAGTTTGGCAGTTGAATGGGATTATTTCAGAGCGGCTGCTTGTAATCCAGACCAGGGATCATTGCCACTGTTTTGGGAATGTTGTCGGACGTCATGTGTAGCATCGCCTCTTGCACATTATCCGCAGTTATGCTGTGGAGCCGATCTTAGGCTTCTTTCAAGTTATTTTCACACCTAGGATCCCAATCTTTCTCTCGTTTGTTGTCCGATTTGATATCCAGCTCGTTAGGAAAATCGTCATCCTGCTGATTTCTTGAGTCATCATCTTGCTGGTTCTTGGGGCCGTCAATTCTTTTGTTCTTGAGGTCGGCATCTACTTTGCTTCCCTCTTTGCACTAGTTGTTGCCTCCATCATGATCGTTCCGGGCATCCTTTCTGACCCTTACATTGGCTGCCTTCTCTATGCGCCCAACTCCACCCACTCTGCCTCTGTCCCAACCCTTCTTGTCACTGCCATTGACCTGGGTCCGGCCGCTGTTTCTGATCTTGCGGTTGTCAGTGTTTTTGCGGTTGCTCTTGTCGCTGTGTTCGCTCTTGTCGCTGCTCTTATCACCATTGCTGCTGTACTCGTCGCTACCTCCGTTCTCTTCTGAGCAATCGTCGTCGGCGCTGTCTCCATCCCCATCTCTAGTCTCCACCGAGCCTGCATCTTCGGTTGCGTCTACTACACCTCGCCAGAGTCTCTCACGTGATACAGCACTGTACAGCATGACAGTCTTGATGCCCGAGTGAGCTGCGTCCTGCAAGACCGATGCAAGCTCCACGTTAGTGATGGGGTCTGACACCAAAGGCGGTTTAACCCATCACGACCCAGCCAACCTCACTGAAACTTCTCTCGACGCCCACTATGTAAGCCACCATCTATTTTCGGACAAACCCACGAGTAGGGTCGCTGCCGTCATTTATGAGGTTACTTGCGCGCACTGTAAGTTATTCATCAATGTCAATACGCAGCAGGAGATGGCCTTCCAAGTTATTTTATATTTTTTCGGAGCGTCAGGATAAGAGCGAAGTGGCACAGAGAACAGGAAGAGCTGGATCAGGTGCGAGTTTCGCACATCGGGGCTGAGAGCGTTCGCCGTGGGAGGACCTGCTAGCTGCTGTGGAGCCCGCCTTGCGGGAATGAGTTGAAAGCTTGCTGGCCTGTGCCAGCGCCCAGAGCCACGATCAAGCCTGGCGCAGGTCCTATTGCATCTACTCTTGCTGTCAGCGCCTTGAGGCATTCTTCTTTTTACACTTTCCTCGTCTCAAGTATGTGTTTCTTGGGGTCATTCCATCAATAGGCTGATATGTCAATTTCTTCTCTTGGTGTAGAAGCCTCGCCATCCTTCTTGCGATACTTTGTCCACGCGGAGTCGCAGCGCAGTTTTAGCATCTCTGGCCAACTTCCGAACATCCACCATGAGAGCAGCGACAGTGACCAGCTCGGCGTCAAGACATGCCTTGAATAGCCTGTGTTTTTCCATCGTTGACTATTGAACCCAGTAGAAACACGCACAATACCTATGCAGCTTACTTATTTCTGAGCAGCGTTCGATCGGTTCCATCTCAATCGCTGCAGATGCCAGACTTCCAGCCGCAAATCAGACATTTCTTCATCTCAGGCGCAATGTTGAGTTGATCTGAACTGCTCGGCGTTCTTGGTAAGCGGAGTAGATGACGACGTCCAACACGGCTGGCTGGGTCATAAAAGGTTTCGCAAGCCACATTTCATGCAGACAGTAGGCCGATAGGTTGGGAACGAATGTCATATTTAGCTGGCCAGTCGCTTTGTCTAACCCAGCTACAGGCCAATGGCTGCCGGATCTAAAGGTTATACAGGAATTGCAACACGGTCGATCGAACGCGCCGTGCGTAACGCTGGTCGATTGTTATCATTCCGGCCACCGTAGCTGACTCCAACCTTCCCTGGATGCGTTGATCATGTGTCCAGCAGTCGATGTTAGTAGAGGAAAGATAGAACTCCCTTTCACGTAGTATCGCTCGCCCATGCTCCCTGTTTCGGAAATCCGTCCCTGTAGGCCCAAGATCTCGTTCCTACACGTTAACGATTCTCAACCTTGTGGTAGTTCAGCACAATCAAGGTTCGTCAATGGTACACCAAACTTGGCTCAGTCGAAGCGAACGAAAGCAAAACGGAACACGATAATCGTACCCAGACACAGGTTCGAAAGCCGTGATACACCAAACGATTTTGTGGAGACTGAACATGCCACTTTGATCATGACGCCTGCTCTCGATTTTTTCGACCCTTCCACCACGTCTTCAAAACATCTATCTGAGACCGCTAGTTCTTTCGTTTTGTGGAATACAACAGGTACAGTGCGTTCGGACTGTCCGCATTGCGGCATGATCGAATTTCTCGTTCAGTCCGTCATGCGGGCGCTGCTGCATGTACACTAGACGAAAGCATTCACAGAGTCGGGGACTTTGGCAAAAGCTTGGAAGGTGTAGTGCAAACTGTAGGCGTGATTTGGAAAATTGTCTCCTTGGTGAGTAAAGCCGACGCTGTTCATGTAGTGGAGTAGAAATTCCGTGTTTTTCAGACCTATGTTATTGATCTGCCCTCTGTTCCTCAACTTCTGCCAGCGACACTTTGTCGAGCCCGACATGCCGATACTCGTGAAAGTAGCCGACCCGTTGAAAACGGGCGTGCATTAGGTTCAACGGAGAGAGGAGGATTCCGAAGTATGTGACTGACGTGCGTGACACAGAGCCGCCTGGGGGTGGCAAATGACCACGCGCTTCTTGTTCGTGATCAAATGCTCGCTTTGGAAGAAAGCAGAATATCTCTTGATCCTCTGAAGGTTGTTGATTAGGATAGTCAAACACGGTCTTCTTGAACCATACTTTTCTTTATGTTGAAGTCTCGCAAGATCGAAGCCCTTACTTTCCAGTTTGTCTTCCTTGAAAAATGTTCCATGCCTCGTTCACATAATCTGCGGTCGCAGAGCTCTGAAGACCGGACTTTAGTATCAACAACCAGCCCGCCCAACTACCAGGTACGGGCGCATGCAAGAACGGCACAGATGAACATGCCCCGTGCCAATAGCGAATGCAAATAGTGGGAGTATGCGCACTCTTGCGACAGATCACAAAAACAGATCTGAACGATGTGGCTGGAGGGTGGCAAATGATGGAGGCACCAACTAAATTCTGCTGGTGTACCCTCATATGCAGAGATGAACGGTTCGAATATTCGATTCCCCCGGAAGAGTTAACCCACGACCAGCTTGGAGGAGATGTTATTGGATCATTGTTGTCGCGTCTATCCGGATCTTTACGGCCAGGAGCCGTTCAAAGTAGCTCATCTGCCAGAGTGTCGAGCCAAAGGCCACAAGACGATCGTGATCGAGTTCATGACGGCCGAGATGAGCGATACCTGCCAACGCGCTAAGACTGTCGTCGTTGTGAGTCAAGATGCAGCGACAGTAGCCAATGATAATCGTGGACCGGGACAATCGGAAGAAAGCAGTCTTTAGGTAGCTTGGTGAATCCACGTGCAAACTTGAAAGTACACGGACCGAGTCGTATCTGAGATTGACTGGCCGCTCAGATACCGATTCCAAGCAACCATGACACACAGTACGATTTCGACATCCCCAGATGATGTCGCGATTGCTAAAGTGAATTGAACGCGACAATGAGAATCGTTCGTGGTAGACCTACGCTCGTTGAGATAATCTAGTCCGTCCAAGTTCGTCATGATGCGGCGAGTCGTTGAGTGGCGAGTAAGCCTTTGATGAAATGAGATTGCTTGAACCAGCCGGAATTTGCACTCTTCTCGTTGCAGTGGAACATGCTCTCTAAAAAGACCGGAATCACTATTCGTTGCATCTGCCGCGGCTATGGTCACGGGAGATTGGGAAAAGATGAACCCTATCTGCGATATCTCATGGGCAAGTCCGAATCGTCCTCTTGGAGTATGCAGAGTGCATCAACCCATATATAGCAGAGGCTCAATTTGTGGCACACCTTGATAGCGTCGCGGATGGTTTAGGGAAGGGGTGTTATCGCGATATAAGAAACTTAAGGTAATTGTCTGCCTGCGAAGGACGGTAGAGAAGCTACCCTAACAACAGCTTAGTATTATCTAATAAACTTACTAGAGACTCTTAGTAGATTTAAATCTGCTTTTAAATTAGAGTTAACTACTCTTTACTTTATAAGTGTTACGTAGTGTCTTTTGCTTCTAAGTAATATTGCTAGGTTTTAGTAGTGTAGGCATATATAGGCATATATCAAGCTTTAATAGTATAACCTCTAGGTTATATAAAACTAGGCTAGTACCTCTAAAGCCTATCCACTATAAGGGCGCGTGGAGGACACCAAATTGCAGCAAAATAGGTTTAGCGTTAGGGTTTTTGCTTAATTAAGAAGCACATTTTAGTAGTCCCTTGCGCAACCCTAACACCCCTAAAATATAATTACTTCTAACTTAGATTAAAAAACATCTTATATAAACTTAATTTCTACATACTTTACACAGTAATACTAAGTATTTAGTCTATAACTTTAGCAAAACATAGTGCTGTTTTGGTAAGTAAGGTTAGGGTTTCTATATAATAGAGCTTGTGTAGGACAGCTAAGCAGCTACACTACAATAATTAGACAACAAAAGCAATAGCAGAGGCAGCAGCGCAGACACGCGTAGATAGGCCTGGCAACTTATAACTAATAACTATAATAACATTTTCTGCTTTCTTGTAGATTTTAGCATCTTAGTCTGTAAGTAGCACTATACTACAGTTATTAGTCTTAATGCGCATCTTCAAAAGTATTACACTGTATCTACTATACTGCAGTAATAGATTATTAAGTGCTTTAGTTAATTAGAGACTGTTGCTTTAAACGCAATTAAGCTCCTAGACAAGCCTGCGCAGCTAATAGAAGAGCTAGGGAGCCTACTTAATAGTGCGCAGTATAAGATATGTAGCTAGATTACTATTAATAAAGATAAGATATATAGGCACTGTAAGAAAAATTACTAGTAAGTATAGATAGGAGAGAAAAGCTTGCTTTATAAGTCTGTAAAAGTGCAGAGCTTTTTTTATACTAAGAGGCTATAAAAGTATTTTATTCTTATTTAGTAGATAATAGAAATAAAGAAAATAATAAAGTAAAAGAGTTAGTTTAGGTATAGCTTACTAAGTATAAATTAATATAATAAGAAATTAAGGAAGAGCTGTAAACACTTAAAGCAGCTGCAAAGATTAACAAAATAGGTTAGTTTAAGTATATAGGCTAGCTAGAGTTCTTAAAGGACTAGAATCTTGCTTATTTAGCTTATTAAGCCTGTGTACCTAATTATAGTAAGCGTAAGATTAAGCTAGCTACTTAGCTAACTAAAGGGCAAGTTAAAAGAAGTATAAAAGAACTAGCTACACTCCTACAAGAGTTAAGGCGCTAGCTACAGAGCGTAAAGCAAGATAAACTAGACGTGCAGCTGTTAGCGCAACTATAAAACTTAGAGAGTTAGGTAGTGTACATAAGCTATATAGTTAGGTTTGTCTGCTTCTATCTATAAATACTAGCTAATAAAGAGCAACAAATTATGCGCTTTAGAGAGCAGCAAAATGCTGCTGCCTATGCAGATTGCTGTTTAGCATTAGGTAGTAAGGAGGACAGTAAGGAGGACAGCAAGGAGGAAGATAATAGCAAGAGTAGTAAAGGCAATAGTAACAGCCCCTAGCTATAATATATAACACGTATAACGCGTATAATATGTAATTAGCTATAGCAAGATATAGTAAAGGATGTATATAAGCTCTTTACATAGACAGACAAGCAGAGGTTGTATAGGATTAAGCTGTAGGATACGCTAGATAGCAACAATAGAGCAGCACAGACAGAGGCGCTTCTTGCGTTAATTAGCTTGTTTATCTTTATAACATATTACCCTATAGCGCTGTCTACTAGTCTAATTTAGTTTCTAGTAGTGCTTAGCTATAATACAGACACAGACTGCTTATAGACAGCAAAGAACTACTTGTATGTACTAGCAGGGATAGTGTACTATGTGCAGGTAGTTACAGTTAAGGTGCTACTCTTAGGCTTACAGCGCAGCATATAAATTTAGCAGGACTGTAATTACTTTATTAAGATGTAGTAGAAGTATCTAGCAGACAGCTTGTTTAGCCTAATAAGTAAGATAATTAGCATACTTATGTATAGCAAGCACATTAGACTAAACACTAGTAACTTAGGCAATACGCACTAGTCTCTAGACAAAGAAATGTTTTATCTAAACAGCTAGCTAATTACTATTAGCTGCTTCTGCAAGATAGCGCAGGACTTAGTGGCTAAGGCAGAGCAGATGCTGCAGGAGCTGTGCTAGGCAGACAAGGAGGAGGACTAGGTAAAGGTTAATCTTAAGTAGGTAGTTAACAACGTTACATTTACAAAATAACGCATATTATTTATTAATATACTAGGCAATAAGCTATAAGGTAGACTAGACTAGATACTTAGGTGTGTAATTAATATATAAGGTGGATAGTGCTTAAAGTGTGCAGACAGGCAATAGAGTGTTAAGGCAGTGCAGCAGTACTTACAACAGGTTAACTGCTTCTTAGAGGTGTTGCTCTGCAGCGTGCACGTCACGTTAGGGTAGCTAGGGAGAGGGTTAGAGATTACAACAATTTAACATTGCAACAGCATACTATAGGACTATAATATCTTTGTTATAGACAGATAGGTAATAACAGTTGTCTGCTACTATAAGTTGCAGTTATAGTAGGATAAGCTAAAGATTGTACTGCGCTTCTTACTACTATAGCTAGGACAGGTAATAGTGTTGTACTTAGTGTACATGTAACTGTTTAAGGAGTATCTAACACTGCAGGTGCTTAGGGGAAACTACAGTAACTATGTGTAGCATAATGCGCAGGGCGTATAGGACACTAGCTAGCTTACAAGAATACTGCAGCAAGAGACTAGTAAGCAGCTTAGAGTGCTGCTGCACACGCTTAAGTACTAGCACGCAGTAGTAGGCATTAGCTAAGTGTACGTAGGATAGTTGTTTAGCAAGGGCTACTAAGATAATATAGGTAAGATAGAAGAGGTAGAAGTAGATAAGGATAGTAAAGACATTCTTAAGCTGCAGAACTTATATATAACTGTAATAGGTATAGGCAACTATAGCGTGCTAATAGACATAGTTAAGTATCTTAGCGTGCAGTTAATAGATGCGTTCTAGGCGCTTAGCATAGCGTAGCATAGCTTCTTAGGGGTAGATAGCAGCGCTGCAAAGTACGCAGGGCTAAGCAGGGCAGTAAAGAGGCTAGTAAGCATAAGCATATCTTTAGGGCTTGCTAAGCTGCTAAAAGCAAAGGAGGTGTGTGTTTTAGACCTGCAGGCAGAAGCAATACAGTAAGGGTTGCAGCAGGTGCTAGGCAAGTAAGATATTAGCTTTTAATTAGTAGAGCAGGAGCAGGCTCTGCGCGCAGTGCTAGAGAAGCAGACACTACTTGTTATAGTGCTCCTAACAGGCAGAGGCAAAAGCTTGCTGTTCACGCTACTAGCTTGTGTAGAGGGGCTAGGGGTTACAGTAGTTATTATACTGTACTAAGCGCTAATTAAAGATCTAGTTAGGCAGATTTAGTAGTGCAGTATTAAGTGCATAGAATAGAAGCACAGCAAGAGCAACCTAGTGTCTATAGTAGTGGTTAGCGCAGACGTAGCTAGTAATATTATAAGCGCTAGCAATTTTCTTAGGTACGCGCAGATACTAAAGGCAAAAGGGCTGTAAGAGTACAGCTGCTGCGGACTTGTATGTAGGTAGAAACCAGATGGATTGATAGCCCTCAGCTCCGGGACGGAGCTGTCCTTGATCTTATGTCCATCCTGGAGTAAAGTTTTAACAATAAGTCTAAGGCGGACTTTCTTAACTCTGACGCCGGACTTCGGCCAATCTGTTAACCGTGTCTCGAGGCACAGGCTGCCGAGATGCCAACCTTGGGTCTAACCCATTACAAGGGCTACTACACTAGATTATAATTAATAAGTGTTATTTTATATTTATAGTAAGGCACTAGTAAAAAAAGCTACTAGTAATAAAGAACTTGCAGCTTCTTAGGAGCCTGCTAGTAATGCTAACAGCAACACTGCCGCTAGTGCAGGAGGGAGAGCTTAAGGTAGGCATGCTAGTGCGTTAGGTGACGTACATAAGGGCAAGCACAGTGCAGCTAAATGCGGAGTACTTTATGTTGTAGTGTTAGGGTAATAAGGTAGAGAAGATAGCACTGTTTATATGCAAGTAGTAGGTAAAGAAGCTATAACAGAGTAGATAGAAAGAGGTAGTGTATAGTAAGAGCAAGAAGTAGTGCAAGAAGCTTACAGCAGAGCTAGGGTGCGCCTACTATTACGCTAGCGTAGTGGATTGCGCAGATTAGCTAAAGGAGTAGGCAAAGAAGGGCAGAATAATTATAGCAATATTAGCACTAGGTATAGGTGTAGACTTTAAGGGGATTGTGTACATCTTGCATGTAGGCATGCTGTAGAGTATAAGCAACTTTGCGCAGGCAAGTAGACGTAGAGGGAGAGGAGGCAAGGTATACAATGTAGTAGTGCTAGCAGCGCACAGGGAGGTAGAGCAGCTAATAGACAGGGAGAAGCACAATATTAATGTAGTAGTAATAGGGCAGTTTTTAATTAGTAGCAGGTGTTAACAAGTACTAATAAGCTTATATCTAGATAAGCAGGAGCAGAGCTGCAGGGAGATTAAGGCAGCAGGATGCGACCATTGTGGAGAGGGGGAGGAGGTGTAGATAGAGGAGCAAGAGAAGTAGGTGTAGGAATAGGCAGTAGTAGAGGAGGCGTTTACAGAGCTGCAAGAGAGGTGTAGGATCTGCTAGGTAGTAGGGCAGCAGTTCTAGACAGCAACAGAGGAGCAGTAGAGGAGACACAAGGCGATGCAGTGCACAGCATAGGCTTAGGGAACTAGGATGTAGGCAGATTGGTTAGGGTTAGGGTTAGGGTTAGGGTTAGGGTTAGGGTTAGGGTTAGGGTTAGGGTTAGGGTTAGGGTTAGGGTTAGGGTTAGGGTTAGGGTTAGGGAGCCAGTGAGTGTGGAGGGGATCTTGACAGGGATTACATGGTCTCGAGTATTGCCTCTCGCCTTTGGCTGCATTTGCAACGGAACACACCTTGCAAATCATCTGCAGGTTTGCATTCATTTGTGTCCGCAGAATTGTCCTCTTCACCGCATATACAAATCGATGAAATATTGGAGGAGCTGGGGCAAGAGTATCGTGCCCACCGTGGATCCAGCCGTCTCACGGTGGACCCTCACAGCGGTGAACTGACCGGTTGCCATCAGTATCTCAAGGATCTTTCGGCGACCACGATGACATATTGCGGCAGTCTACCACAGCAGCGTGTTCCGAAGGAAAACATCACCCCTGATCACCAATCGAAGGAAGTGGATGATGAGCTGCTCCTCGGAGACGAATGTTTCGCACCCCTGAATAACGTCATTTATCATGAGAACGAGACTTCGTATAGCCAACCACATCTGGCTACGATTCTATCACATACATGCGGGACAAACCGTTCCTCCTGTTAGCAAACGCCACATCTCACGGAACTAAATTTCGCACTCGGCCGAGGTTGCCCATAACGTGGCCGACGCGGGACGTTTGCGACTCGACGGGCTTCTCACTCCACAAACTTTCTACGAGTCATTGGAGCCGTACTGCTGGGGATGGGCAGCCGTTGTGCACACGAGCAATGATCGCAATGATGCTGCTCTGATCTGTGCTGTGCGGCAACATCTGACATATGTAATTGACCTTCAACAAGAGACGTGTGAGCCGTTCGCCGTCATTGTACTCGGGCATCTGTAGAGCAATACAGGGCTCTCAACATCATGCTCGATTCATGCTGCGGCCGCTCTCTCCGAACACGGCATAAACAATGAGAGGGATGAAAAGCACCGGCGCAAATGCTGTCCAGCTAGGTACGCGAGTCGTAGCCAGGATCTACCAAAGTTTGGAATCACGCAGCGGTCTAGGGATGTCATGTGGGCTCCTCTAGATGTCTTGTAACGGACGCTGTAACTGCATCGGGCGACCAGGCGACTTTTGCCTACAAACAGTATAAGCTCTGTCAATCGTAGCCGCCAATACGCACCGAGAACTTCAAAACAAAAATGGGCAGACCATACTTTCGGCAATCACAGAGCGCTATATGCTCAAACCTTGAGACATGTGTCTGTTGCGTATCAACGGCGCGAAGACAATCAATGGAGAAGCTTGTGGAACAGTCAAGTACCATTGGGGATCGTCATCGGCTGCCTCGCCGTAATCAAGTTTTTTTGGCTGTTGCAGTTCTCTGGTCGCGTAGGAGTACACCGCAGCGAGGTTGTCACCGAGCCTCCGGTGCGCAAGGAAACTGGGAACACTAGTGCAAGCGAGTAAGCTATCAAAAGCCTGTCTCAAAACATGGCTGACTTTGATTGTGGGGATGGTTGTAGTCTCTGGTTGGACAATCTGAATAAATTTATCCATGACCTAAACGTCAACCAAACTTAGTTGCATTCCACGCAGGATCAAGCGAGGAAAAACTAGAAGCATACAGAGAGCGTTCTTGTAATCGAATATACATTGCTGTTATCAGACCACGTCAGTTTTATTCGACAAATGAGAAGGGAAGTATTTTCTGACAAAGAGAGGTTCGCTCAGGAATCCTGGTACCCCACTGACAATCTCGGCAGGATCGTGAAGCACATCTCCCACACTTAGCGCAGATCCTTCCACAGACCAGAACCCTGACCTCGTCGTGTTCAGTGGTCAAGTCTCCCCTCCATCGGATTTGCGAATGCCTCATGACTCTCGCGCAGACCGTCAACTTCATACGAGCTTTCCAAGTGGCAAGCACGTGCTTACTGTTTCAGACAAGCTGGCCGCGGTCGGGCAAGGTCGTCCAGTCGGCCAAAGTCTACCCCTTTTCTCACTGGTGCCATCATGGCTAAATGTGAGTGAACCAAACTGCTCAACACGGAAAGCCACAGCGCAGCCATCCTCGAGCCTGCAGCATTGCGATGACATGCAGCCCTACTTAGCCATTCGGAGCTTCCGGCAGCTGATGTGGCTTGGTGATAGGCAAGAACAAGCGACAGGCGCAATTTACTGTTAGTCGTTGACCCGCGCGGAGATCGATCAAGGTGGATCCATCTCAACTTCCGTGGCGGCAGTGCGATGAACGCGGTCAGCATCTTCCTGCACTGACTTGGGGAAAATCCCATGTGGATTCTACAGACCCACGTGGCGCATGTTCGATTATGTTGCACGAATTATTGGCAAAGTCATGCAAAGAGTTACAGTTGTGTAAAGCGCCCTGTCGTATCCGCGGAGTAGCACCTCGGCGAGCCGCCTTCGCCGACCTCATTTGGCATGCAGTACCAAGGTATCTTTTGCCGACGAACCACAGATCTGGGCCTCTCGCCGCTTGATGACATGAGGAGCTACGTACCCACACTTTTGACAGATTCCAAGCGGGACCGCCAGAGGTAGGAAAAAGTAGGCAAAAGGGCTTTGTTTTGCTGTTAGCAACCTGTCAAGGTGCCGCGTATGATAATACCGGAAAGCTCAGTATGGAGAGGCACAGCATCGTAGCCTTGTGCTTCACCTTTGCCATGCATACAAAGCAATCTGCGACCCGTCGAGGCTGCAGATTGACTTGGCGAAATACTCGAACCTTATCCTCGCTCAAATCACACTTGTTCACATCGATCCCTCGGGGCTCCACATATGTCAGCGGTAATCCCATTGGTGTGGCGCTCGGGATCGCGACTTCAATAGGTCGTGGCGATGGCTTAGGCTCTCCAGGTCAGCGCAGCTGGGCGCTCTTCTGTTCAACGAGGTCAGTGCTGTTACAGTGGTCGCTCGAAGCTAAGGCACCCAGCCTAGTCCAGGGACGCTTTCTTGAGGTTTCTGTGGATGAGCTTGTCAATACAAAACAAAACGTCCTGCATCCGTCCGGAAGGCTTTCCGCGCCACGATCTCCTGCGTCCCTCTCAGAGCTTGCTGCTCAAGGAATCTCACTCACGCGATCCAGGCACACATTCGCTCTTACCATCGGAGGTCTGGGAACTTTACAATCACCAATCCTGGTGTCTAGGCACCGATGAACTGATCACAGAACTCTCAACGGATCCCCTACGCATTCCATCTTAGCTGAATCTACATGTACTTCAATCCTCCCACCATGGATCCAACCACCGAACTTGAGGCCAAATATCCCATCGGGAGCAAGCCAACAATTTCCTTCATACCATATTTGATCTTTTGTTCTTATCTGGTCAGCTTGATCGGCTCTGCCACGACAGTAGAGCTGTTACACCGAAGAGTGTCCGGCGCAGGGTGGAGATCATGGTTTGTTAATGTCATACAAACCATAGACCAGCAACTAATAGTGACAGTGTGCAAATTGCAGGCTGTTCAGTCTCGTTCGGTCTGGTCGCTATCTGGTGCATGCATTTTGTCGGCAACCGAGCCATCGTTCTGGGCGATGGTGAAGTTGAAATTCAGCTCTACTACAGCCCTACTTTCACTGCGCTCTCCGCCATCATTCCAGTCGTGGTCATCTTTTTAGGGCTGATGATTGCCGATCGGTTCTACAGGCGAAGCAAGCATGCAGCTATTCGTATTGTCTCGCTTGTTGTTTGCGGCATTTGCGCTGGTGCAGCTATCACAGAGATGCACTACCTTGGAAACAACGGTACAACAAACTATCGCCTACATCTCAATTGGGCGCACGTGTTCGGCGCTGCAGGGATCGCGGTCGGTGCCAGCTTACTATCCTTTGGTCTTTTCTTTCACTGGAGCGGGTCTTGGCTGAACAACATTTTCAGGCGCTGTGTGGTAGCATGTTTCCTGGCTTTGGCGGTCTCGGGTATGCACTGGACCGCAGCCGCCGGTACTGAGTACGAGATACGAGGCTACCATGATGGACCTGGTCAAGAACGCAACATTACATTGATTATTGCTCTTTGCCTGGTATGTCTTCGCTATTCAATCGGCTACACTCAAACTAATGCGATTCTAGTGTCTGAGCGCTTGCTTTGTCTGCTTCATGCTTGGTTTCCTGAAGCAGCGACACCGTCGACTCCTGAAAGATCGTGCTCAGCAAGTCGTACTTGCATGTGCTACATTCGACGAGAGTGGCAAACTTCTGGTCAGCCAAGGTGGTCTTCTACCTTGCCAGACGATAACCAGGCAGTTTCACCGGCGGGTATGTCTAAGCTTGCCGAATGTGTGCGTTGACAGAGCTGATTTCTATAGACATTCGATGACGAGTTTAACAACGCCCACCCGGTCTTCCAATGGGTTTTTCGAGTATCTCGACATTGGTCGGGTATTGTAGACTTGATACCGTCGATGCGGGAACACCTTCACAGTACTGGATATCTACAGCAAACCTCACCATCGACAGCAGTGGCAAGTCGCAGCTCCTTTAGTTCAGAGGACGACTCAACTTACTCTGCGACATTTCGTGAGCTGTTCTGTGTTACCGCCTACGACATCGCAAAGACGCTTGACACCGGCCTCCAAAACCTAGGGAAATTGTATGAGGATGTGGTCACTACCGGCACTTCCATGTCAATGGCAAGGGCTGTATTCAAGGATCCACACGAAAGGAAAGAAATTCTTGCCGCGGACCTAGCAAGTAAAGATGTCGAGATTGGCATGCCAAACCCAATTCTTTTCGGCCGTGGACAAATGCTGGTCTTGACGAAGAAGGCAGATGCGAACGAGGTGAAACGACTACAAAATCTGGGTTATCATTTTGCGAATATCGATCAAGTTGGAGACAATTTAGCTCGTAGTTTGCAGGTCACCCGGGACGACTTGGATGATATGGTTGAACGCTGGCGGGCCTTTACCACCAGGGAGTCATCTATTCCGTCAAGCGGAACTTACCTTGCTTCATTTATTCTGCAGCCTGCACCGGGTATGCGAGGCCTCGACATCATTGTGCCCCGATCCAATCCAGGCAGATTGCCAATGGTCAAACTGGCGAATGATGAGCTCAGCTTGACTGAAAAGAAGCTTCTTGTCGACTTCAACGGGTTGTCACTAGATGACTGTCTTACGCGTACAGGTCAGCGTACTGGTCAAGAAACCAAAGAAGAGGATGCGTTTTTGGAGAACTTCCGTAACAAAATACTCGACCTTTTACGCAACGCACCCGAGTCTGCGCTGCATCACGCTATCTTCTCTGCAAAGCAACTCAACATAGCGCACGGTGTTGCCGGCCAGAAGGAACGCAGCCCGGCCACTGTGTTTGCCTTCTGTGGAATCAAGGAGATTTACATTCAGTCTCTTCAAAGCATGACCTTGAGGTGCATCCCTTTGTCTTTCTTCCAGACTTGCCTTCGGTCGTACCCCGGTTCTCCAGACCACCAAATCCTCGCAATCAGGAATCACAAGGAATTCTCCACCCTCACACGAACGCCCTCCATCACAAATGGGCCTGAAAGACGGAATAATAGGTGGAAATTTAGGCTGCGACCGCATCGATCAGTGTCATCCGACATGAGTCTCCAACCCGATTCCTGCTCCGAGAAGGGTCTCGTGAATCCAACATCGCCATCTATCGATACAAGCAGCAGCCACCCTTGGGGAGGTATCATGGTCACTTCTACCCAGCAAATTGTCCATGATGAGTCAAAGAACGAAGGGTCTATGATGGAACTGCATGAAATGGGCGTCACGTCTGAAGCTGGTGTGGCCGACCAGGAGCAAATGACGTTGGCAGACCGATTGATGTCAATCACGACTGCGTTTCGCGATCCGCATGCAACGCGAGCTCTCCCCAAAGACCTTTATTATGGAAGGAAGTAGCTTTCACGATGGAATGATTTCTTATGTAGCATTGTTGGCGTTTCTTCTTTGGTCTTCTGAATACCCAAGCATAATTCGGCGTACTTGAAGGTTAAGTCATGGACTGGGGATGGAGCAGGAGGTATACAATAGAGGACACCATAGCTTCTTTTGACGGTAATGCATGCAGTACACGACGTGGAGAATCTAAGCACATCTTGACTACGCATAGGGTGGCGAGTAATGAAGAGTGACATAATGCGAGCACCCCTTATCGCAGGCACTGCGGGGCGATTAGCAAACGACGAACTTTCTGCCCCGCGATATCACCGAGCTTCGCAACATCGTCAATTGCTTCCAAACACAATACTCCGAGTCCTGCCTGCCAGCTCACAGGCTCAGAGGACTCTTGCCATACTGTGGCACGACCGGATCAAGCTCCTGTGCTGCTCAAAGCGGCCCTTGCGAATCTCGTCATGTCTGCTTCAACATCCACGTTGACGCACCTTTCTACACTCTCGCCGCCGTCGAATTCGCGAACGTGGCAGACTGCGCCTCATCCGAACCTACCTATTGTCGCAACAGCGTGCTCGGATCGGTCTGTACGCGTGTACAGCCTGACATCCTTTACGCTCCTACATTCCATTACCGGCGGTCACAAGCGTTCCGTGCGCTCATGTAGCTGGAAACCACATACCCAAGGGCAGTCTGTCCTTGCCACTGGCTCGTTTGATAGCAGTGCAGGCATCTGGCGCAAGGAAGACGGCGAGCGACTGGAGCACGAGGTGAGCCGCGAGGTTGGCGACGAGGAGAACGAGGATGCGGAGGAGTATCAATTTTCCTGCATTCTCGACGGCCATGAGTCTGAGATTAAATCGCTCACCTGGTCGCCCAGCGGTCAATATCTGGCGACCTGCTCCCGCGATAAGAGTGTCTGGATATGGGAGGAGCTAGAGGATGACAATTTCGAGACTGTTGCGGTGCTGCAGGAGCATGATGGCGATGTCAAGTGTGTTGCGTGGCATCCCGAGGAAGATTTGGTTGTGTCAACGAGTTATGATGATACAGTCCGCTTCTATAGGGAGGATCAGGATGACTGGGTACAAGTGGCTGTCGTGGAGGGACATGGGATGACAGTTTGGTGGGCCGAGTTCGAGGGTCCGGGTATGTCGAAGAACGATTTTAGAAGTCAAAAGAATGGGCTCGAGAAGAAGCAAGCGCAGCACATAGAAGCGTTGGAGCAGAGCGGGCCGAGGCTTGCGACATGTTCAGACGACTGTACAGTGCGCGTTTGGAGGAGGAAACCAAGAGAGGGCGCGAACACCCAGAATTCTGGCATGCCTTCCATCATTCGATCTGCAGCTATCGACGAAGACTGGTACCAGGAAGCTATCCTTCCCAGGGCTCATGACCGTGCTATATACTCCGTCAGCTGGAGCCGCACTACTGGGCTCCTTGTCAGTGCGGGTAGCGATGGTAAGATTGTTGTATACAAGGAGAGATGGAGGATCCAAGAGGCCGAGGGCGCCACGAACAGAGCAGCAATGGACGACCTAGAAAATGCTGACGGAGCTACTGTTGAGACGACTGAGGCGTCGCTGACCGAATGGGTAGTTGTTGCAGAGATATTCTCCGCACACGAAGTCTTTGAGATCAACCACGTCACATGGGCACGGAGAGCAGACAATGGCAAGAGGTGGAACGGTGAGGAGGTCATTGTCAGTACCGGCGACGAGGGTGAGGTCAGGGTGTGGACATTGGATGAAGCTATTATGAAGCCATGAGGCCAACTCAGGCCTTTGACCCAGACATAGCTGGATACCTTCCATGGACCTGCCAAACGTCACTCGTCGCTGCAACGCACACAACAGCGCTGACGGGTTTCAATGACCACGACCAAGCACGCATTCAATTACCGCTCGTGTTAATGTCGAAGAGCGTCGTAGGAGGTCTAGAGCACTGTTGCACGGATGGCGCAACAGCATAACTTTGTACAAATAATATGGTAAATGCCTCACTTCAGGGGCGCTGGCCGCACTGCCAACCTCTTCGTCCGTCAGCCACAAAATGAAAGCGAACAGTATGACGACTTTTGCGACCCCTTGAGAACGATCAAGCTTGAGCCACCATCCTGACGACCATTCGCATTGAGCGGCATCGAGAACGCGTGCACGTGGGGTTGGCCACCGTTGCGCGTCTGTGGCTTTGCTTGCTTGGAGGGTTGTGCGTGGTGCTTGGACCGGATTGCGGCTGCACACGTCATGCCGTCTTTGGAGGATCTGCACTCGATCAGGGAATGGACCCCAAAATTTATGGGCTGATGCAATCTCGCGTGCACCGTGTCAACTTCTCGAAGACTACTCTTATTACCTGGTATTGCAGCTCAAAGCATACCTACCTTAGTCCTACAACACACCTAGTTGCGGTGAACGAGTCGTGTTGACTGCACCTTCTGTGGCTCCACTCTCTACCGGTAGCACCCGTGTCTGCGCCCAAGCTCCTCAACCCCAGGATCCCGCGCACTGGGCTGGCCATCGCCCAACACCCATCTTTCGACGAACGCGTGCCGTTGCTGTCTGGGTCGCGGCCGTCGAGTAGTGCCCTCGTAACGCGCAGTCTGCAACACCACACCTATGCCACCTAAGCGCAAGAGGTCCAACACGATTGGCTCGGTCAAGAAGGACGCCATGGACGTCGTGCAGCCATCCTCGCGCGACGCATCTGACGAGGGCGTCGAGGACTCGGTCCTGCAGCAAGTCACATCAAAGAAGGAGCGCCAGGTTGAGTCGACCAAACGCGGACGCGCCGGGCAGCCCACCGAGGACAGCGACGCCGAGGAGGATGACGAGCGCGTCAGCAAGAAGACCAGGCGCTCGTCCGCCGACCGAATCAAGAATGGTGAGAACGGCGAGGCGAGTACAATGCGAATGGAGGCGCCTCCAGGCGCCGGCCTGACTGACCCTGCCGGTGGCTTCAAGACGAACCCGCCTGCAATGGACCGCCCGATTCGAGTGTATGCAGATGGTGTCTTCGATCTCTTCCATATTGGTCACATGCGCGCGCTGCAGCAAGCCAAGACCGCCTTTGCCCACCTGGCGCCCAACAACCCGCAGGTCGAGCTTGTAGTTGGCGTTACAGGTGACACCGAAACACACAAGCGCAAGGGTCTCACAGTGCTGTCCGCGAGAGAGCGTGCAGAAAGCGTGCGACATTGCAAATGGGTCGACGAGGTTATTCCAGACTGCCCCTGGATTGTTACAACCGATTTTCTCGAGAAGCACAAGATCGACTACGTCGCACATGACGATCTTCCGTACGGCGCGGATGAGGGCGATGACATTTATGGGCCTATCAAAGAGAAGGGCATGTTCCTTGTCACCCAGCGAACAGAGGGCCTGAGTACGACAGGCATCATTACCAAGTAAGGATCCCAACTCGGGGGTGTTACGAGCAGCCACTGACAAAATGTTTTCTAGGATTGTCCGCGACTACGATCAATACGTCGATCGCCAGCTGAAGCGCGGCACATCGCGCAAAGAACTCAATGTCTCGTGGCTCAAGAAGAATGAGCTCGACCTCAAGCGCAACATGGTCGAGTTCCGCGACAGTATCAAGGCAAACTGGGCAACTACAGGGCAAGAGCTCACAAAAGACTTTCGCCAGTTCTGGCAGACTAGCCGTCCTGCCAGTCCGGCGAGGACCCCCACACGCGAACAGGCGAACGCAATGGAGCAGGCTGCAGCTGACGCTCGTTCGCCCTCTGCCCTGTCAAGATTGAGCCATCTCGACATTCCCCGGGGTGGTGCGGAGAGGGGGAGCACAGATTTCGCAGCTGGTTACAATCTGGGTTTGATCGGTGGTGTCAGGGCATGGGTGTGTAAATTCGAATCCAATCGTGGAACAAGGACTAACGATGTGCAGATGGCCAGGAGCAGACGAAACCTGAACGACAGCAGACCTCAAAGCCCTTCCAATAGTAGTGAAGATGAGCGCGAGGACCGCAGCCCACAGACTGAGCCTCGCCGTGGACGAAGCGGAAAGAAGAGTGATGATCTGGACATTGAGGCTTAGATGGCTTCTTTTGTCTTTAGGGGTCCTGCCGCTGACTCCTGACGAGGATCAGCTTCCGCTCAATCAGGAGGAGCTACGAGCGAAAGCAGGGGGTACGCGATGACTGTCATTTTGCCAAACTCTAAAACGCAGCATTAGTCGAGCTCGACGACGGTACACACGGGGCAATGTTAATATGACCAAATTGGGATAGCAGGCTCAACACTCCAGCCTTGCTCATACTTCCGTTTCTCTAACATACGATTAACCCTTCATTCAATCTGGAACCATTACTGTCTCTTGTTTCCTCCCCTAGCATTAGAATGGGATTTCGCAAGTCAGTCGATTGCTTGCAGTCCATGGTGTAGCGAAGCAGATTGTTCCACTCCCTGCTGCATCTCTCCCTGACTGAAAAAGAACTTAATACACGAATGTTTGTCACTTTCAAACCGCATCATCTCAATGCACCTATGACCATTTGCAGTTTGCTGGCTCACGTTTGTCAAGCGGGGTGCGATCAGTGTTTGCGCCAGGGAAATACTGAAATTGTCCGCTTCAGCAGCACAAGAGCCTCGAGTGATCAAGGCTGGAACTCACCATCGCTGCAAAACATATCTCTAGTACCGACCGCCTCCCGATACCCAACATTCAGCATACAGTTCATCAAAAAGCAGACCACCGTCACGACCGACCATACATATGTGCACGCTCACCTTTGCTCTCGGCTCTTGCGCCTGCTTCGCAACGCCGGACAGGCCTTCCTACCTCCTCTGCCCCGCTGCAAAATCCTGCAGTCCGGTCCGAGCTTGTCCCAGAGCCAAGTGCTCGGTCAGAACTACAAGCCATGCTCGTCCCTGCGAGTGGTGCTGGAAATCAGTGCTTGCGCACAGAAAGAAGGTAGACAGGGACTATGTGATTGACAGGAATATGAGGAGAGGTTGTCGTTATGTTCAAAAGCTGGGTATCGAGAGGTTGATGATGAGGGGAACGTGTCGAATAGAGATGATTGCGGGCGAGGTGAGGCAGCGAAGACTCTTGCTGAGGGGGTAGATACCTGAATTGAGCCGTGTCCTTGCACATGTTTTGGCCGAAAAAAAAAAGTATATCAAATATTGCCGGAGCTGTTATAAGCCGGGTTGTTGAGCTGTACTGAGACGGTATATGCTTCTTCGATAATGGTGATGATGTAAGTGGGACAAGGCTGTGGGGTTCAGCCCTGCAATGAAAGAACGCAGTGGCCCACGCCGGTCGGATGTGCCTGAGGTCCTCTTTTCGCTTATACATACGTAGCATGGCCTGTGAGTAGTAGTAGGAGTGGTAGTGGTAGTGGTAGTAGAAGCGGGTCGCAGCAATCGAATGCTCCACCTGTCTACCCAGAGACTAACGGCCTTGTATGATGCTTATGAACTAGGCTGACTCTAGCCTTTTAACGTTGGAGATGTGGAAGACTGCTGTACCTACTAGGATCCATTTTGCTTCACGAGAGAGGATGAAGCAGCCAATAACGGTGAAACATTGTCCGTTCAAACTTCAGGCACCAGGCGAGCACCGGCACGTGGGGTGTCTTTCTGGGTTCCATCAGCATCCGTGGGTGCCTCGACTCAGAGTCCTTCCTCAGCCTTACCAAGCATATATGTGTGGGCCATCTTCTGTCTTCTCTGCTCCTTCGCCCGTGCATCTTATACTGTGTCAGGAAACGATATACCTTGCTATTGACCGGTCCAGTTCGTATAGGACCCGCGCGCCTCATCCTCGGGACAAGGCATGACCCTACTTGCAGGAGCTCTTATTCCCAGGACCATTGTCTCGCCGGACATGAGAGGTTGCACTGTCTTTGATACAATACAATAGCTGCAGTCTCTCACAGCTTCTCCACCATGATCGCTCAATGTCAGGATCAGCGGCAATGTCAATCACGGCAGTTCATCGGTCCATAGCTGAATCGGCGGAATCACTGACGTTTTACACAGTACCTACCTACGCACCGCAACCTCACCGTGCCCGGGCTGGAGGCCAGGCTGGTGTCCAAGTCAGAGCGTTATTTGGACACGAGTGCTACGAGCCGTGAACAATCGCCAGGCGTCACAACAGACGAGGCCAGCGACTGGTCGGCTGCTGCACGCATCGCACGGGATTGCTTTTGTCGTCAGCGGCCACAATGGTTGGCGTGGAAATGCTCCGAAGTGCTCGCCCTGGTTTAATGAAAAGTGAGGCTGGTCGTGACGGTTGCGGCGGCGCCAGCCAATCTCGGCTGTGTTCTCCTTTTCGGCTAACCGAAAGCGTTTGTCGGAATGGATGCCCGCACGTCGCCCTCTCTTCTGCAGCTGCGGCCATGACTTTTGACAACAGCCGAGCTGGCGCTACTGCGGGACTGCGACGGCGGCAGCAATTCTGGCCGTGGTTGAGCTGCGGGAAAGCAGCGGTGTGTGGCCGGGAAGGCCTGTTTCCCAGCTTCACACACTGCACGGTGCCGGAGTAACGGGTTGCGAACGCCCCAGCGCCTTCTGTCATGTTGTGGCGATCGGCTGCGCGTATTGGATGTCGATAACGATATTGGCGGTTGCACATCTTAAGATACGGTCAGGGCATAAGCAATGAACAGCTCCTTGTTCTGCTTGTTCCCTCCTTTCTCCCAAGTAATGCAAGGGCGGACACCCTGACTTCAGCCTCTTTCACATCCAGCAAAACAGCGCTTGCCCCAAGAACGAGTCAGACGCTGTTTGAATTCCGCAACGCACCTTGCAGCAGTCTCACACCTTGCCGCAGCACACCCGCTACCTTCAGTAGTATCCGTCTGTCTGTCTCTCTGCTTCTGTCTTCTTTGGCTCTTGTTTCGTTTTCGCTTTGCTTTTCTTGCAAAGCTACACTGTTACGAAGCCGTCTCATCAAGCTTCCGCAAACGTCGTTGTGTTCAATTGGCACAACTGACCTCTTTGTCCTCCCTTCTACTATGTCAACATCACACAAGCCATAAGTCTTGCTCTCGATAGATCTAACGGATCTACAATCCAAGTGGGCACATGTCAAAAGGTACACCTTAATCAAGCGTACAGCCTCATCTCGCAAACCTGACTCGGATCTGTCTCGCTGGTTCATGCGGGAGCTTGCGGCTTCTGTCAAACAGACCGCGAACACGTTTTCAGCTTGCGTCTTGCAAACGCCTTATCTTGTATGGTTTGGTCGCTGACTTGTCGCAGCTTCCGCTTGTAGCAGCAACACCAGCGCTTTGTCCGCGATCGCCTCTTCACCGTCTATCTCTATAATATCAGTTTCCCTCACCAGCATACTTCAGGTCTCTTGACGCATCATCAATACACGTCAACTACTCAAAAGTATTCGCTGCCACTGTCGCTGCCAGAAAGATATGGGAACCCAGACACCCAAAGCTGCAGGCAGCAAGCCTCCTTCCCTCCGTACCAATGACAATGCCTACGCCGTACGATCAGTGGAAAAGAAGAGAGCTGGTTCGGTATCGTCACCGTCATGGCATCGACCACTTACCAGTCACGAAGCACCAGTACAGGCAGGGCACGACAAAAGGTGCCGGGAGCATTTGTCGGTACAATCCGCGTACTCAACACCAGATGTACCCCAACACCTAGCCCGACTGTTAGAGACTGTAATCCCAGGACACGATGGACAGAAACTGGCAGAAGCTTTTCGCGACGGATCAGATCTACCACCCATTACCCGACAGTCACTGAGTGAGCTCGATATCCAAAACATTATCATGAACATCAGGTTACGACATGACGTCAACTTCGATCGCGATCTGAGCTTCCGACCAAATCTAGATGGCACAAAGGGGCAGGAAAAGGTCAGATCTGCGCAGCTGTACTGGAAAGCATTGGTGGCGGAGCTGGAGCTCTACAACACATTGTTTCATGGAACTCACCCGCTTCCAAAATTGGGCACGAACGAATGGTCGAACATTGTGCAGCACGCGGAGCGACGCATTCCAACGATTTTCGAGACCATCCAAGATGTACTGAAGAGCCTCGTTCCGGAACGTGATCATTCAAGAGTAGACGAACATCTGGATGTGGAGATGTTGATGAGGCAGATTGAGCGAGGGATATGCGATCTTGTCGGCTTGTCAGAGTGGATGTCAAGTCTGTTGAAGGAACATTGCGCACCCATGAGAGACCAATGGGTCGACAAGATGGTCTCCTACACTAGAACAGGCGTCACACAGAGCAAGCCGGAGAGCATCGTCAAAGGGTTGTGTGAGCTTCTTGGAATATTGGAGTCTATGAAACTGGTCAGTCATGTCAGATTTGGTATAGTATGACTCTAATATCCACCAGGATGTCGCAAATCACCAAATCAGAAATCTCAAGACAATTCTCATCGAGGACACAGTTGGATTTGAGACGCACTATCATCTCGACAAATTAGTTCACGGCCGAGCACGAGTCAACGTTCAGTCCGCGCAGGCATGGTACCAATCCGCTACCCGAGAATTCGCTTCGATCTGCACCAGTCAGTACAAATCACCACGGTTGAATCTCGAGATATTTGTCCGTGGAATAACAGCTTCGCTATTTGGGAGAGACGGACGATCTGAATTCCCCGATACCACATACCTTGACACAGAAAGACTACAGCTCATTAAAGCAGAGATTGAAGATCATGTCTTCTTCGAAGTCTTCTTGGACATGTTCGCAACTCTTCTGAAGCAGTTTGGATATCAGAGACCAAGCCAGTTGACCACACGCCGGCAGCTAGTATCTTCGCTCGTAGCAATCATGGGCGAGCCGAGCGTTGGCTATGGTTTGCATCGATGGACATCCAATTCAGAAGCATTGTCACTGGAGATACTCAGACAAGCGTCGAATCTGACTGGTAGAGCTATAGCCTGTGACCATGATGCCTTCTCAAACGCAAATCAGCGTTTGCGACAATTGCTCTTCAGCACTTTCACAAGTCAGGCACGAAATTTGGAAGCTGCCATACTTCCCACAATCATGTCTACAATTGACAAACACAACAGCTCATCACCCATGGAGCTCTTCAATAATCTCGTTCCCAACACTACACCAAGCCCGCTTCCCAGTGTGCACAGAGCACAGCCTTCTGCGACCGATACGTTCTCCTCTCATCGAATTCTCTATCCGGACACCGAAAAGCTTTTGGACATTACAAATCGTATCTCTCATCTCATTATCCTGCATTGGCGCATTTGGAGCAAGATTGCTTACGTGCAAGAGGGCGCGACCACAACGGTTTCCACTTCGACGTTATCGAGTCAGGCTAAAGACTCAACTGTCCCCTCTTGCATGAAGACTGGCGAGGCGCCTGAAATGTACGAAGAAACCCACGTTGCTTATGGGGAACCTTCGCAATGAAATCACTACTGGTGTTGTTTCCTTTCTCTGTCGACGGTTTCATGGACACTGGCGTTACGGGCGTTGGTTGATCATTTATGATACCACTTCATTTTCGTGTATAAAAAGCATTATATGGGGGTGCATGCATCAGGAATTACGGACAAGCACGTGCTAGCATCACCCGGCTGTTCCTCTTTTCTTTCTTTTGAACAATGGTTCTTCTCGCGAATACAGCCTGCATCGTCGGTGTTTGGGAAAGTAGGTAGCTTTGTTCGGTCATAGGGTGTATCTGAGGCTATGGCGTTTTATGTAGTCGACTCAGAGTACCGAATTTAATCTCGACACGTCTACTCGTGTCGTTTTTGAGTATTGTGGATGCCGATGAAGACCGTTTTTTGCCGTCGAAAGATTTTGGGGAGTCTTCTAACAAGTGAGTCAGTAGTATCATTGTCGATGCGAATAATATATGCATCTCTCCACTAACAAGTCGTGGTGCCAAACCTCGGAACTCGGAGTGGCAGTTCGGAGCACTCTTTTGCGCTAGGACGTCTGTTTTCGGTAATCCCTGGCCTCTCACTGGCCGGAGATGATTCGGCAGTCAGATAGAAGGAGCGATACTTCGAGGAACACTCCGGGCCTTTCCTCCAGGTTGAGCAATTTAAATAATCAATTCTGCTCGCATTTCGGTCTTACATACTCTATCTAATTCGTTCGCTGACCGATTGCCGTGCATTTGCAAGACTCGTGTCAGACTTGGGACTTCTCGCCTGCCGATCTCTGAGCCGCCACCTGAGCATCTCCATCAGCATTCTGGACCTAGAACGCATTATACCCGACGTTTTTATCAGCTCCGCATCCGCGCGCACTCCCGCCGCTTTCTTACCCACGTTCCGTCCCGCATTGCACAACCTCGCTCGTCCACCTCCACACCACACATCGCCACCATGTCATTCTCGTCACTTGTCTCAGACATTGCATACCGCAATCCAAGCAGGCCGGAACTGCGTTCGGCAGCCTCGGAGGCTGGCCGCTCATATGCCAGCACAGCTGCCACCAGCGTCAGCATATCTGGCGATATAAAGAGTCAATTGCATGGTGGATACTCGCACCCTCTTGCACGAGCATGGCAGGCTGAACGACAACTCACAAAGGTCCGCTCGGAGTCGTCCTGCACGCACTGCACGCCCGCTTACATGATGTAGTCGATGCTCATTTACCCTCTCTTCGTATCAGACCAGCCTGACGAGGAGACGCTCATTCCCTCCCTGCCAAACCAGCATCGCCGAGGCCTAAACAAGCTCGTGCCCTACCTGAAACCCCTCGTCGAAAAGGGTCTGAAGTCAGTTATCCTCTTCGGCGTACCGATTGCACCGAATGCAAAGGATGCCCTCGGCACCAGCGCAGACGACCCAAAGGGCCCTGTCATCAAGGCGATTCGCCTCCTTCGCCGCAACTTTCCGGATCTCTTCATTACTGCCGACGTCTGCCTCTGCGAGTACACATCACACGGCCATTGCGGCATTCTGAGAGACGATGGCAGCTTGAACAACCAACTCTCGGTGGAGCGCATTAGTGATGTTGCAATCTCGTATGCTCTGGCCGGCGCACATTGCGTCGCCCCCTCAGACATGAACGATGGCCGCATCCGCGCAATCAAGCTGAAGCTGATCGAAGCCGGCATCGCCCACCAGGTCGTGCTGATGTCATACTCTGCAAAATTCTCAGGGTGTTTGTACGGCCCCTTCCGCGACGCCGCAGGCTCAGTGCCCTCATTCGGCGACCGACGCTGCTACCAGCTGCCACCGGGCGGCCGTGGACTCGCCCGCCGCGCAATCCACCGCGATATCAGTGAGGGCGCAGACATCATCATGGTCAAGCCCGCGAGCCAGTATCTTGACATTATCAGCGATGCAAAGGAGATTGGCAAGGACATGCCCGTCGCAGCCTACCAGGTCTCGGGCGAATACGCCATGATCCACGCGGCGGCGGCCGCGGGAGTTTTTGACCTACGCGCCATGGCTGAGGAGGCTACACAGGGCATTCTGCGTGCGGGCGCTACGATTATTGTTAGCTACTTCACACCAGAGTTTCTGGACTGGTTGAGCAATTAGGTGTAGAGGCCATGTCTTGTTTTGTTGTCTATGAGTCCGAGATGATACCTTGTTTTCTGGCATTTTCAAAAGGATGGGTTCGGCGTTATTATATCCACGACTACCAAATGGACGATCTTCACTTTTCCTTTGCACGGCCAGAGTGATTTTTCTCCTTGGGTATGCGAGATGCTTTCCATGACCACTGACGCGCCTACAAACGTACTGATCACATGTACTAACGTGAGGTAGGTGGAGCTGATCCAGTCAAATATCCATTCGCAGACCCAGTACACGAAACTCTGCGACGTCAAGTATTCATACATGTACACCAACAAAAACGCCAAGTTCCAAATTCTCAATAAAAAGCGCAAAGTCGAGCTCTTCGACCTGCACAACAAAGCCACATACGCTGCACAAACCAGCTTCCATCGTCACCACCCACACACACACACACACACACAGCCATTACCACCACTTTCAATGCCGCAAGAAACGATCTGTCCACCTCCCCCTCCCACCCTTCACCAACCGCTCACTCCCAGCATACCCACCCTCCTCCTCCTCCCACTTCTTGCGCTCCACTCTCCTGCGCGCCGCGAACGCACGTGCAAACGCCCACGCTTCGGTATCCGCCATGTTCCACTGCTCAACCGCATGCACAATGCCACGCATGAAACGGTCTTTACTCTTGATGGCCTCTCTCGCCTTGCTCAAGCGCACCTTTTCCTTCTCCGTCCACATGCTGTCCGGGACGTCGACGCCCTGGACGGACTCGGGGTAGCCCGGGCGAGGGAAGAGGATGAGTTCGCTTTTCTCATCTGGCGAGGAGGGTTCCTTGGTAGGGGAGGCTACGGTGGGTAATTCGAAGCCAAACACCCAATCCAGATCGTCCTTTGTGGTGCGTTCGGCTGTCAGCCACAGGCTGTGTGGAGGGCTGGCTGCAACGAGGTCCTTGAATTGTAGTAACCGGTGCGACTCGCTGTGGTCAGTGCCCACGGATTTCTGGGTCAGTTTTTTGAGCCACAAGTCGCGCTGGGCGTTGTTGCGCAGGAAGGAGACGTCGATGTTGTCGCGCGTGTAGTGCAGGCTATTGATAGTGTAAGGGTGCGGGACTGTGCCGATTGTGAAGAGTTTTGTCGTGTTGACATATTCAGGGAAGAGGTGCAGTTTCGGCGCGGTTTTGGTGCTGCAGGGCACGCATTTGGGGCGGTTCGGGGGACAGGATTTGGGCATCGGGGAGGATGGGCATTGGGTCAGGTTGCGGGCTAGGTCGATGGCGGGTTCGACGAGAGAGGTGGTATGCTCGGGGAGGGGTTGCGCGATGGCCAGGCCTTCTGGGTGTAGTTCTTGGAAGGTGAGGTGAAGGTGTGAGTTGATTAAGCTGTTGAGCAGATTTAGGCCTTCGGCTTGGGTGGTGTTGGTGAGTTTGTCTGCGACTGTTTTGTAGGACTTTGTGATGACATCGGTGCTGTAGTAGGCGATACCGTTGGCTTTTGTGTCTTTGGCAATGCCCGGAGTGCCCACCAGGTTGACTACAGCGCCACCGTCCTTTGTCGCCGCTGCTGCAATCTTGTCCTTGCTCGCTGTAATGTTCATGGATTGCAAATTGTTGATCAGTTTCTTGATAGCGCTCTCTACCGCAGCCGAGTCGCCGTAGAAGAGCCCGCTGTTCAGGCCGTCGACCCGTGACAGCTGTGGGTACTCCTGGCGGCGCAGGAAAGCCAGCATTGGGTTCTCGTACTCGGCCATAGGCAACGCCAGTGAATTGGCCAATATGCCGCCCCTCATGTTGCCCCACGCCAGCCAGCGCATAACTTCCACCTCGACCTTGGAATCGAGCTTCATACGCTGGAACAGCTGGTACTGCGGATGGTGCTCAGCTTCCTTGCGCGACAGGACTACCGGCCTGAAGCCTTGCGCCCACCATGCTCTGCGCCATGCCAGCACCAGGCGGTTCTCAGCCTCTGCCACCTCCTTTGCCTGCTTCTTGCGCGCATTGTAGTAGGTGTAGATGGGCGGGCGCCGCTTCAGCGGAGGAAGCAGGGCGGTGTTCTCGTCGAGCGTGATGCCGGAGGAGAAGGGGAGGCGCCACTTGAAGTCGGTGAGCCACTCGAGCCTGCCATAGGGGCTGGCGGCGGTGCTGTTGGGTTGCGCAGCGGGCTTAGGCGGCTGGTGCGCAGAGGGGCCGAACGGGTTGGGCAGGGCAGGCAGACTGCCAACATCTGGGAGGTGTGGACGCGGGTTCTTGACTACCTCGGCGACAGACTCGTAGGTGGGGAGGGCGGCGGTCGAGGGAGGTCCGTTTAGGGCAATGGTGACTATGACGATCAGGACTACAATTAGGAGCGCCTGGAATCTGCGCAAGATCTTGTAAATTGGACAGTCAGCCTTCAGGATCAACAAGCGGTTGCATTATGCATTGCGACCGGGAGGAGAGAAGGACACGGCAAATATGGCAGCTACTGATGTGCGTAAGGACATGGATATGGGCGGACGACGATAACGTGAGATGTTGGGAGCTGATGATCTGCAAGTGGCCCAAGCTGGGACCAGCAGACTCTACAGAGAGTAGAGAGAGAGAGAGAGAGAGAGAGCGTGTATGTGTGTATATGTGTGTAAGATGCAAGGCCGGTCGGCGCGACGACTCAATGCAAAGGAGCGACACACCCTCACGACGCGCACGACGCTGCTTAGCAAGTGACGCGTCGCACTTGGGCCAGCTGTCGCCGACAGTGCATAGGGCTGAACTCCGAGCTCCCTGTAAATTTAGTGCGGGACCAAATGCCGATACCGCATGAGTCGACGAACGCATGCTCGCTCTGCGTCATTCCTCAATCAATCTTCTCTAGACTTTTCCCCTGGGCACAGTCATAGAGGGATGCACTCAGATTTCCTCTAGAGCACCCACTTCACTTCTTGTAGACCAACAGCAAAAGCCAGGCTGGATTGACTCCATTGGCACCACACACACGAGAGCCCCCGCCAAAGAATTCATAGGGAACTGCACATTGCAATTGACCGCCAACATGGCCTCAAACACCCAGGCAAACATTCCAGACCCTACGGCAGACCTTCACTGGTCTGACTTCAAGGGCCCAATCCATGAAATCTTCGCCGCCAATGCGCGCAAGCACCCTGAGCGCCGCTGCGTCGTCGAGACTGCAACAAGCAGGACGTCCGAGCGCGCATTCACATACAAGCAAATCTTTGAGGCTGTTGCCGTGCTCTCACACCACTTTGTGCAGAGCGGCATCCAGAGAGGAGATGTCGTCATGATCTTCGCCCACCGTGGCGTCGACCTGGTCGTTGCCATCTTGGCCGTCCTCGCAGCAGGCGCGACCTTCTCAGTGCTGGACCCTCTGTGTGTTCACCATATCTACATATACAGTCTTATTTCAGACTAACGGAATTACAGTTACCCCCCAGACCGCCAGTGCATCTACCTCGAAGTGTCCCAGCCACACGCTCTCGTCGTTATTAACAAGGCCACACAAGAGGCCGGCCCAATCTCCGATCAGGTCCGCCAGTACATCGCAGACAACCTGCAGCTCAAGACCGAGGTTCCATCTCTCGAGCTCAAGGATGATGGCGCCCTCGTCGGAGGTGACAAGGACGGCAAGGATGTCCTGGAAGAGCAGCAGAAGAGCAAGGCAGAGCTGCCGGGCGTACTGGTTGGCCCAGACTCGACACCAACACTATCCTTCACATCTGGTTCCGAGGGCAAGCCCAAGGGTGTAAAGGGACGACACTTCTCGCTGACCCACTACTTCCCTTGGATGGCCGAGACCTTTGGACTGTCTGAGAACGACAAGTTCACTATGCTCTCTGGCATCGCCCACGACCCCATCCAGAGAGACATTTTCACGCCTCTGTTTGTTGGCGCACAATTGCTTGTGCCGAGCAAGGAGGACATCCAGCACGAGAAGCTGGCCGAGTGGATGCGCAAGTACGGTGCCACAGTCACTCACCTGACACCAGCCATGGGCCAAATTCTGGTTGGAGGTGCCTCTGCCATCTTCCCTACTTTACACCACTCATTCTTCGTTGGCGATCTGCTCATCAAGCGCGATGTCAGGAGGCTCCAAGCCCTGGCACCAAACGTTCGCGTAGTCAACATGTACGGCACCACCGAGACGCAGCGCGCTGTTAGCTACTACGAAGTGCCCAGCGCTACCGAGGCGCCAGACTTTTTGGACACCATCGGCGAAGTTGTCCCGGCCGGCCGCGGTATGAACAACGTACAGCTGTTGGTCGTCAACCGCGACGACCGCAACAAGATGTGCGGCGTTGGCGAGAGTGGAGAGATCTATGTCCGCGCTGGAGGCCTTGCCGAGGAGTACTTGGGTCTACCAGACATGACAGCGTCCAAGTTCGTCGAGAACTGGTTCGTCGATCCCAAGAAGTGGGTCGAGGAGGACAAGCAGCGCATCGAAAGTCAGGGTGCAGCTGAGCCATGGAGAGAGTTCTACAACGGCCCTCGCGACAGGCTCTACCGCTCTGGGGATCTTGGACACTATGGACCAGATGGCAATGTTCACTGCACCGGACGTGTCGACTCTCAAGTCAAGATTCGTGGTTTCCGTATCGAGCTTGGAGAGATTGACTCGCATTTGTCTGCTCACCCGCTGGTCCGTGAGAATGTCACATTGCTCAAGCGCGACGCATACGAAGAGCCGCAACTCGTCAGTTACATCGTTCCCGAGATGAAGCGATGGTACGATTGGCTCGAGGAGCGTGGTGCCACCGAGGCTTCCACAGAAGAGACAGACATGGTGTCCATGCTCAAGCGTTTCAAGTACCTGCGAGATGACGTGCGTGAGCACCTCAAGAAGAAGCTTCCGGCCTACGCTGTTCCATCAGTTATCGTGCCCATGCTGCGATTCCCTCTCAACCCCAACGGCAAGATTGACCGCCCAGCTCTGCCCTTCCCTGAACCCAAGCAGATTGCTGCAGCTGGTGCCAGGCGCCCGTCACAGCTTGGCCAAGCTCTGACTCCTACTGAGCAGAAGATGGCCGAGATCTGGGCTGAGCTATTGAGCGATCGCGGTGTGAGCGCCGAGAGCCTCAGCGGTAGCGACTCGTTCTTCGATCTGGGTGGACACAGTATCATTGCACAGCAGCTTCTGTTCAAGATTCGACAAGAATGGAAGGACATCGACGTGCCTATGACCACAATCTTCCAATACCCGACATTACGCGCTTTCTCGGCAAACATCGACCAGGCCATCGATCCCATCGGTCTGCGACTGGACACTGCAGAAGCTATCGAGGATGACCCAGAAGACGAGGCTTACTCTGCTGATGCCAGAGATCTTGCCGCCCAGTTGAGCGACTTCAAGACCAGGGAGCCTCTCAAGCCGGGCCAGGAGATCCACACTTTCCTTACTGGCGCGACTGGATTCTTGGGAGCTTATATTCTGCGCGACCTCCTAGCACGACCTGGTAAGGTCACAGTCCTAGTGCGCGCAAAAGATCTCGATGGAGCGCTCGACCGCGTGCGCAAGACCTGCGAAGCGTACGGCATCTGGGAGGAGAGCTGGGAGGGTCGCCTTGAGCCACTCGTGGGTGACCTCCAGAAGCCCAACTTTGGTCTGGAGCCAAACACGTGGAATATGCTGTGCGATTCAGTCGATGTTGTCATTCACAACGGTGCTCTTGTGCACTGGGTCCTTCCTTACTCTCGCCTGCGCGGACCCAATGTAGAGTCTACCATGACTGCTCTCTCCCTCTGCTCTACAGGTAAAGCCAAGAACTTCGGTCTGGTTTCATCTACGTCCGTCCTGGACACTGACTACTTCGTCAAACTGTCCGAGAAGTCACTCGTCGAAGGCGGTTCTGGTGTGCTCGAGGAAGACGATCTTGAAGGCGCCCGCAAGGGTCTCGGTACAGGATATGGTCAGTCCAAATGGGCTGCTGAGTACATCACACGCGCAGCTGGTAAGCGTGGTCTCAGCGGCAGCGTAATCCGCCCTGGTTACGTACTTGGTGACCCGGAGAACGGCACAACAAACACTGACGATTTCCTCATTCGCATCCTCAAGAGCTGCATTCAGCTCAAGTCTCGTCCTGACATCAAAAACACGATCAACATGGTCCCTGTGAACCATGTTGCGCGTGTTGTTGTATCTTCAACCCTCAACCCACCTGTTGCTCCTCTTGGTGTATCTCAAATCACTTCGCATCCACGTATCACATTCCAGCAGTTCCTCGGCAGCCTGGAGTCATTCGGCTATAACGTACCCGAGGTGCCGTATTCGCAGTGGAAGCAGAACATGGAGGCTTATGTTGCGGACCGATCTGGCACTAAGGAGGAGAACGCGTTGCTGCCACTTTATCACTTCGTCACCGGCGACTTGCCCGCCGACACCAAGGCACCTGAAATGGACGATCGCAACGCGACCAAGGCGCTGAAGGATGACGAGAAGTGGACAGGACAAGATTGGAGCGCTGGTGGTGCTGTAACAGAAGATACGGTGGGTGTCTACATCAGCTACCTCATAGAGCTTGGCTTCATGCCTAAGCCGGAGAAGAAGGGCCTGAAGGATCTTCTGTCAAGTAAGTTGACGGACGCCATGAAGGAGACTTTGAAGACGGTTGGTGGGCGCCGTGGTGTGTAGTCAATGTACATAGAGCAGATCCTCGTCGATCCAAACCAGAGAACAAAATAAGTTTACTTGAAGTTTGACGCCTTCTGATGCTGACTCCGATCTGTTGAGGTGAAGTGATCAGTGCTAACGCGTCTGACTTGGTCGAATTCGTTCTTTCCTTCCCAACTTCTTTCAGCCACACACCCATCTCGATCATAACATTGCCTCCAATCTCTGCCGGTTTGTACCACGCTGCAGGTGAGTAACCTTATCGACTATGCAGGCGTCCACTGATGCATCGATAGAGGTAGCTTGCAGAGGCTTCAGATTCGACTAAACACTCGCCGTATGCATATGCACAGGATGTTGCATCTCTAGTATCTACATCGACAGGTGATCGCCTCGTCAACCCACGTGCATCTTTTCCTGTCGCTGCTGCCGTGCTAGCCGGTATCGCCTTGTGAACGGTTCGAGTGGAGTAGTAGTCAAGTACATTCCAAATTCTGTCTATCGCTGACAATCGAGTCGAGCTCGCTTGGCTCTGCTCGTTACAGAGGGGTTTCTCAGCACCTGAGGCACTAATCGAGGTTCTTGACCAGATG